>OU343216.1:74069338-74101374 GCA_910596185.1 Chrysanthemum makinoi | reverse complement strand
AAGAATCTCCTTGATAGGGTTTAGCGGCTTAATCTGGCATTCTCTCAAGCCGAGCATCTCAAAGAGACAACATGAAGTGAGTGAACCAGCGAATTGAGATTCACTGATTGATGAAAAATTTATTTGAAAACAATCGCGTATTGCTTAGAAGAAAGAGTTTTGCAATACGATGAAAGTTTTATGAGAAAGATCAATTTTGAATCAGAAATACTTTTTATATTTGAAAATGAATACACATTCGATGTGCTAGGGAAAAGAAGATTTGCACATCGAACGGTTTTTTAAAAGTATTCGTCAATTCATTTCCTGGACCAAGGTTGATTCAAGAGTGAATCGCCCCATCATTTCTATCAGGTTGTCACAAGCTTGATATTATGGAAAGATCTCACATGTCACCCACCAAGAGCTTGTTTGATGTTGGCTCTAAAAGGATTTCCATCTTCATCGTAAATATTTAACATATCACTCAGATGTTCTGGCAATACTACAAGGATAATGCGTAGGACTCTCAATATATTCTTACTTTCCACATTGTGTGAAATAGCAAGACTTAATTAATTTTGTGTCCTAGTGAGATTTTGTGGATTATCTCTTAGCTCTAGACTCAATTGTGCACATTTGTTTCCTATATCGGAGACTAGGGAGAGGGTCTCCTTCTTCAATATCAACAATCTCTAAGAGAAAGTCGATAGATAATGTAGGTTCTCCGTGAGAATGAAACAAGTCCTTTTAAGAGGAACTTGAGTAGCTTGGTAAGTTTAGTGCAGTACGTCACTGGGTCCATGACGTCTTGTATTCAATACTAGTGTTACCTTAGTAATCACCAGTAGCATATGAATTGAACCCGGTTTCTGCCCTAAGGTTGAATTATTGGAGGGCTATTTCTTTTCACCCTTTTCTCATTTCATTTCTTTTTCATTCTTCAACCCCTTCAGTGCTTACCAAGACTTCATTACTAAAACCTTGTTGGGTTTATTCCAGTTCTAGCTCTATCTCAGTCGGCACTCTTCCCATATTCTCACATTTCTCCTTTTTTCATCATACCTAAGGACTTCTACACTATCTAGTGGATTGTCCCTAGGTAGATCCCTCCGGCTCTGGCGAGATCGTGGGAACTAATACCTAACCTTACCATCCTTATAACTCCATGCATAAAGTAAAGTGGTCGGTCTTTTGGTACAGTTCTTTCCTTCTTGAAACCAATTGAAAAATCATTTGGAAAATCAATCAAGGTACTTGTGATATAATATCAAAGCATTTTGTACCTTAATTGTTTTGATCTTTTAGAAATGCTCCCCCTCAACATGTGCATATGATTTTGAAATTGTTTAGCACATGGAGGCAAGAGGACTTTGAAATATTTCCTTGATCACAATTTCCTTAGAAAAAGCCTTTTGATTTTCTTGGTAAATTCTTCCCCTCAAAATGTGCGTTGGTTGTTTGAAATCATTTAGCACATAGAGGAAAGAGTTCTTTGAAGTACTTTCACGATCACACTCCCATATAGAAAACCATTAGAAAATCAATCAAGGTACTTATGTTAAAACATAGAAGCTTCTGTACCTTGATAGTTTATTTTCTTTTGAAATGCTCCCCCTCAATATGTGCATCAATTAATGAAAACGTTTAGCACATATGGGAGAGCAGCCTGCACATTTGAATAAAAAACGATCACCTTTTATCATATTTCATATATTAAATCACAAATTCTCCCTCGATCAAAAATATCAAACCCTTTGAGATTTTGGATCTCAAGTCATTTAATTAAGTTTAGAGAACATGGGAGAGAATGTGGCCCGGTTTAAATACTCATCTTGTTTTTGGATAAATTATCCCCCTCAATCATGTGCATCATGTATTTGAAATCGTTTGGCACATGGAGGCAGGAGTGCTTTTGAAAGGACTAAAACCAATTCCATTTAAACAGATTTGAGATTTAAATCACGATCTCTCCCCCGATCAAAAATTTCAAACCTTTTGAGATTTGTGATCCCAATTGATTTAAATCATTTAGAAAAATTTGGGGAAAGACGTGGCCTGATTTAATTTTGAAAATAACTGATAAGGATCAATTTTAGACATTAAAGATTGTTAGTGTCAGGTATGATAATTTTAAGAGATCTTTAGGTAAAATAAAAAATTTCACAATCAAACAAGAACATAAAAAATTTCATTTTAAAAGATCTTTGAGTTTTAAAGAAAATCATACCATGACATAACATTAAATCTTTAGATCACCACTTTCTTTCATACAAACGGAATCTTTAGAAGAAATATTGTTTGAAATTATTTAATATGAAATCACTCTCTCCCTCAATCGATGATTGTAGTCGTTGATTGAGTGACTTAAGATTTGACAATATTAAAGTCCAGTTGATTTCCAAAATTTAGTCCAATTTATTTTCAAAACAATATTTTTCCATTTTCAAGACAACATTTTCGAAATAGTTTTAATAAAAATGGTATCATTCACTACTATTTCCTGCATAAAGATACGTTAGGTGGTTAAGCTGCTTTTGTTGTTGATGATGTAGGGTTTGGAAAGAAAACCATCTGCTGATGCAGTGAGACCTCTGACGTTGCATCTATCATGCCAACTCTCTATTGAGATCCAATTAAGCTCCGTTTCTTCTTTTTTCGACCCACGAAATAGTTTCCCTTTCCTTTCGGCATCCAATCGTCTTCTTTTGTAGGATCCGGATCGGGGACATTCTTATATACCATGATATACGCATCGTTAGTGAACATACATACAGATATATGGTGGTCGACATCACCCAAACAACAATCGACTAATAAAAGTCAACCCAACATATCAATCAGATCATAAAAGGCATGGGAATTATGTGTTCATCAAACTCTAATCATCCAATCCTAACAATCATATCCTAGATTCCTAGTCCTTCAACATAGGCCAACATCTTTTTCAGTTAAGCACGTAGGATGATTATATAAGCTCGTTAGATGATATAAATTTGAAAACATTCTCCCCCTCAATCAATGACTCATTTTATAAAAAGTTTTAAGAATGTTGAAGTCATTGATTGAGTTTCCAAATTTTCGAAAACTCCAAGTCTGATTGATTTTTTAAAGAAACTCATTTTTCCACCATTTTGAAACAACAAATATTTTTCTGAAGAATCTTAGAAGGAAAAGCATTTGTGTAGGAACAGATAGTCCTTTTGACATGCTTTCCTTGTTTTGTTTTTGGATAAGTGCTCGATATTTATGAAAATCGTTTAAGCGTAGCACTTTCCTTCTTTGAAAAACGGGTTGCATATCTGAAATAATAGCAAACCATGGTTTTAAGCACGGTCCTGATGCGATGTAACTGCAAGCCATAGTTTGAGACATGTTTTGAAAAGAATATTTACACCTCCTACTCGAACTTCATCTATGTTCATGTGCCATTATTGAATGACATTTCTAAGACCGTAGATGTTATCGATACTAGAAGACATGTCTTTAGAAAAACAATATTTTTGGTATTTTTCAATTTTTTTTATGGGTTTTTGTTGGTTTTATATTTTTCTATTTTCTTTTTGTTGGTTTTATATTTTTGTATTTTTCTTTTTTGATAAATATATACACAGATAGAGTAGATGATATAGTTTAAGAAGATGATGATACGAGTACCGAGATAAGGATATCGAACAGAGCATCGTAGAAGATAGAAATCGTCATCTCTTAAACTTCCGCCACCAAAGCTTTTGAGGCTCTTGATTGAAGATAGAAATTGAACCTTCGAAAGTGAGACTTTGGCTTCTCCCCAAAGAAATCTCCTTCTTGAGCAGATTCTAAGCTTTCTTTCAAGCTTGCCTTAGCCAGGTGCACAAGGAAGCACACCATATCATCGATCTTGCTTCTCCTTTTAAGAATGATAATCGAGATTCTCCGTTCGGGGTTATATCATCAGATAGAAAAGCAACGTATCATCCCACACATGAATAGAATCTTCTCATATTTCTTTTCCTCTGAATTCTGAAATGATGCATACCAAAAGGTGTCACGAGACCACTTCCCCCACGTAGTTGAATTGATGCAGTCAGTCTCTTTGAATGAAGCTCATGAACCCAAAGTACACATATACCCAAAGAGAGAATAGTCGATAGCACCGAAATAGCATATTGAATCACTAACCATCTCTGTGGATGTCAACTCTGGAATAAATCATTAAGTCCAATCACGTGAGTCTGCTAAACATCCTTGAAGTACATTTTTCTCCCTTGATGATAGTGTATGAAGCTCAAGAATTCGAAGTGCCCAAATGCCCAAAGAAAGAATAACCGATAACATTGAAGTAGTAAGCTGATTCACTGATTATCTCTGCGGATGTCAACTCCAGAATAAGTGATTATCATTGAATCAGATTAAGCTCATGTGAAACGGTGGCGTCCCCAATGTACACAATTCTCTCCTCGATGATTGCGATAGCATCAAATCATCACACTATTACCTCTTTTATCACGAAACTAACTCTTCATCTCTTCCCCACATAGTTGGAATAAGAACACTAAGCGCCATGAGTCAAACCTTGAGTTTCTCTGTGGTAATGACATTTGTCTTCGGGATATCTTCAATCACTTAGAAGTATTAAGTTCATCAAGTTTACTCGCGTTTAGATGCGTGTCTCCTTCCCCCTTGCTGGTTTTGATACATCAGAATCAGCAACACATTGAAAGCCCATATACTAGAATCTTTTGAGAAGAACACCATTAGCTCAAACAAATCTGTGAGAATCAACTTGCTGAACAATTATGTGAGCAAGTCTAATTGGGGATTAAATCTGACGTTTCACTCTCCCCCAATTAGTGCTCTCCCCTAAACTGGAAATCTTTTTGATAAATGCCCCGAATTAAGAAGAAGTCTTTAGATAATCAAATGCAACTCGTCTTTAGTCTTCTAACATGTATCAGAAAATGTAGAAACGGTGTAGACTCGACCTTCTTCAAGATTGTCCGTTTGGGGAATAGAAAGTTAACATCTTCTTCTCACCAAATGCATTCCCGTTAACTTATATATAGCAAATCTCCTTAACTCAAATCCCTCCCAATCAAACAAGAACAGAAAGATGTTCATCAAGGAAATCAACCACACAACTGGAAGCACTTTGTCATTAATCATATCAGCCCATGAGAAGATGTCAACCAACGGCTCTTAGAAGAAACTCCATGTGAAGATGACCCGATAAGAAGAAGCTTGGTTCTTACATGAGTTGAAGCCGTTTGACCATTTATTCTCATATATAACTCAACATGCAGAATTATCACACTTATTATCCCCTCAAGAATTGCATACGGAGTTGCATTCTTGATTAAACAAGTGAATATCTTCAATAATGTAGTCTATTCACACTTCTCCCCCGCAAAATTTGCATATGATGTCACCATCGCCATTTAATTGAGCAAGTGGGATAAGAGTACTAGCAACGGTAGTTCGGTTCACTTGATAATTGAGCGCGCATGGAAAAAGCATGAAGCATGTTGATGAGAATGGTCATAAATAAGAAGATTTCTCTTCTTGAAGATAAAGCGCCTTGGCGTACACTTTTCTTTTCTTTAGAAACGAGGATTGATTTGTTATGTTCATCGAAGAATTTCTCTTCTTCGAAGATAAAGCGCCTGAAGCGTACTTTTCTTTTCTTTAAGTACGAGGCTTGACTGTTGTGTTCAAACATCATAATCTCTCTCTTTTCTACAACTCTTGGCAAACTTGTTTTCAACCCATTATCATTGTAGGCTTTTTCGTGACTAATGGAGAAAACCAATATGATGAATTTGACCCTGAAGTAAATAATCGAACTCGTGACTTAAACTTGCACCAATGTAACAAAAGCGGTTAGAGTTCATGCACCTTTGAATCCCTAAGTACTCTATACTCTTCATCCAACCAACCATCAAGTAGAAGACGTACATCACCTCTTGAAAATCTACAATTCAATGTGACACTAAGCACTACAACGTAACTCCTTAAAGTGATAGTTATTTTGTGGTGGTAAAAAGAAAAAGAAAAATCACCCAAAAATAACTAGATTCACAAGTCTTCGTCTTTGAAAATGTTAAAAGCTCGAACAAGGATCTCGAAGAATCTTCATCCAACCATCCCCGATACTTTCAGATACTAAGTACACTTGCCCGTGAAATTTCACTTCAACCACAAATAAATAATAATGAATTAAAGCCGTTGTCACATTTTATAAAAGCTCAAATCTAGCCTCCTATGAAAATTTAAGTGAACTATGATAATGGTTTCATCTCAACCTTGGTTAAAAGCACACAACCCCGTAAAACCTTGTAATAATCAAATTGTCATGAAGAATATCCAAACAACCTCCCAATTCATGAAGTACATCCTTTTATCCCTTCTTTGAAGCAGAAACCGTAGCACCAGCATCAGATAAGATCCAGAAATACACTTTCCTTTCTCCAGGATGGTTTTATCATCACGGGATTTTACAATTCTATGGTTTAAACCGAGAAATAGTTTCTTTCGCGGGATTTTACAAAACCAAGAATAAACCGAGAGATAGATCCAGAAATGCACTTTTTTTTCACGGATGTTTCCATGTCTGGGATTTTACAATTCTATGATTTAAACCGAGAAATAGATTCTTTCATGAGATTTTACAAAACCAATACTAAACCGTAAGCAATGTCAGCTTGAATGTGTTATGACAAATTTGGTTTCGGTGAATATCTGTTTTAGGGTAACATATAACGGTTCAACAATGATTCTTCTCCATCATCAACAATTCTTCTCTCATATGTAGAATACTTCACAAACCATACTAAATAGAGTAGTATACACTACTTACCCTTGAGGTTGACCGTAAAACATCAAAGTACACGCTTCTCCCCCATGATGGTTTCGAACTTTCGGAAGCATCATTAACGTGTACGACCATCTGCACTTACCGAAGTTGTCATAAGCAAACATCTTGAAAAATCATGAACACTAAAGATTCTTGAAAGATTTTGCTCAGACTGTGTAGTATCGTTGACATTCTGTAGTGTCGAATAACCCATGAGAATCTTTGATCACATCTCATCCATCAAACACTTTGGCAAACATATCATCCACGAGTTATGTCGGAAATTGCTGTGACTACTTGGTGAAGTAAACCCGATATACCAAACTTGATCATGAATTAGAATTCCCAGATTTGTTACTTAAACTTGTACTAATCCTCGTGAAAAAGCGGTGTACTTGTACAAAACCTCTTGACGTATCCTCAACTGTGTGAGACACCGAAGTGATAACTACATTGTGGGTTAAGTGAGAAAGAATTACAAAACTAACTAAATAGCCACGTCTTTATCACACTCAATTAATGCCCAAACAAGTCATTTTCACAGAAGGGTAGAAAGAAAGAAGACGAAATAAGTAAACGCGCCCGAAAAAACCTCACTTCAAAGCCAAATGAGAAATATCGTACAAACAACCCCGTAGTCAACTTCGTACATACATCAATTCAAGCCGTGACATAGTATCTTTCGTGAAAATGTATACACTAAAGTACCAAACCGTATACCACAACAACTCTCATCATCATATCAAATCTCATCATCAAATCTCTTAATCAAATTTCACGACTCGCAGCCCATAAATTACCATAAACCATAAATCCAAATTCACGAGCATGTACCAATATCCAACAGAGGCCCGGTTCATAAATTTATCCAATACGTTTGCCCATCCGATCCAAAAAAAATAGAGGACTATATCACCCTAATATTTTCGTATCTTAAAACTCACCATTGATATGTGGCCCATTTGACTTAGAAACCGTAGGCCGATGTCCAATACATAGAGATGTATCCCAAGGAAAAATACCACTTGATCCAAGGAAAAATACATTCTATCACAAATAATCAAAGTCCAATCCACATCACAAACCCTAAGCAACTCGGACCATAAGGAAATTAATTCTACGAGAAATAAACATCCAAAGTTAACATCAGTCAAGATCAATGTGCTATGAGAAATTAAAAGCCCTACACACGGCCCAATTCTAAGAGTAGAAAAAACAACCGGTTGGCCCATACTCCCATTAACAGTCATACCCTAATTGATCGGGTATAAAACATCACTTCCTTACTTAGCCTAATCCCTAATATCTCTCAACTCAAACCCTAAAGTCTCTCCTACAAAAACTCTGCCTCACTCATCTAAACTACTTCACCTAGCATAAGTCACTCCTATAAAAACTTAATCACCCCACCAAGATCTCGTCTTATCCATACCACATCAAACAGATCTTATGTCTTCGACTCATCATGGTATCCACAAATCGAACAATATAATTTTATCTCGCCACAGTGTTGGCTCAAGACAAGGTTTTGGTTATGAGATCAAGCAGACGGATCTGGGTAGGTTTTATTTTCTTTTTGATAATGAGATTTTCGTTTATGAAAAACCGAATGAAAGATTTGAATGAAACCTGAAGGTTTTGTTCTATCTTTAAGATTTGAATAGTGAACAAGTGATCTTGAAATAACAAACTGATCTGTGATGATTTCCAATATTCGTGCTTATAGATATTTCGTCTTGATGAAATGTTAAAGTACCACGAATATTGACACCTGAGATCAAAAAACTGATTGAATAGTGTATGTCTTGAATAACTTGATGTTTACTTTTTCCTTAATGAACAAATCAACGAGAACAGAGTATAACAAATATGTTATCACTCAATTTGAAATTCGGATATTTAGCATGATCTATGATGATCTTTGTCTAGCGATTTGGATCTTTTTAGTCGAGATGAATCTTGATAACTGACAAAGAGTCTGAGATCTTTAATAGACTTTACTTGATTTTGGTTATCTGACCAAACTTGTTTTTCCTTTTTAAACGAATTAAAAGATAAGAAATAACATAATTGTTATCTTCTTTGACATTAGATTCGGATATTTCCACAAAGATTGATGATGACCAAGTTGATTGTGAGACCTTCAATGGTCTTGATACCACATACGTACACAAACGAGTGAATCATTGGTTCTTGATTAATTGGGTCTGTTGATCTTGTCTAATTAGTTGATGATGATGTTGTTCTTGTTAAGATTGTTTAAGTTCATTGTTATGAGATTGTGATTTGAAGTTGACTTTCTTTTCCTTATCAAACAAACCGCTTTTTTCTTTTTGTCAAACATCAAAACGCATTCCCTATGCTCAAACCGCATCAATTCCTTCTTTATACCAAACCGCACCCTTTATATTGTCAAAACGCATATCTCAAACCGCTTCTTATAACAAATCTCACAGCTTTTCTTCTTCAAATCGCACAACAAGGTTTTTCAATATCAAACCGCATTTGACTTTTATTAAACCGCAGTTGACTTTTTAATCCAATCGCTCTTTTTAATCAAAACGCTTTTTTTTTACTTTATCAAATCGCTTACAGCCATTAGACTTGTTCAAACCGCTTTGAATACACATGAACTCAAACCGCATTTTGATCAAACCGCATATGCAACAATGAATCTGGACAGTATTTTATCAAACCACATCGTTTATAATCAAACCACTTTTAGTCAAACCGCACCTGATACATTGTATTTGGACAAAACAAAGACGACAAACCGTATAGAGTTTAACAAACTGCATAAAGTAATAACGACAAACCGCATCATAGAATCAAAGCTCAAACCGCTCAGACAAACATTCACACAGAACCAGTTAACTACAAAGCGTATATTAGACCTGTACTATCATAGTTTACGAACCAGATTAACGATATAACCATCAGCAGTTTCACACTTAACCAGTTAAATACCAGATTCAAACAATGGCATAGAAAAACATGTAAAAATCTGTTAAGACCATTCCATGTCTACAACCAGTGAATAAATTTAAAACTATTAAGCTTTTTAAATCTGATTCAACAATAACAATCACATGAAACAAGAACATAATAGGCAGCATCAACACACATCAAGCAACTCAAAAATCTCAACAAACACCAACAAAACCCAACCACAAGCCAAACCGCACAATGAACCGTCACAAAAACATGAATTTGACCACATGAATCCATACAAACAACACAACCTGGATCTGATACCAATTGTTAGGATCATACTTTTATGTGTTTGATGATTCGGGTGGCCTTGGATGATGATGTAACAAGAATGCCATGTATAGAGATTGAAAGAGATGAGAGGGTATTCTTAGAGAGAGAAATTAAAAAACAAAAATGAAAGGTTAGATTAAGAATCACCACCCCTTCCAAGGATGGAAGGGGTATTTATAGTTACAAAGAATACGTCCTCCTGTCGGACTGTAGATCAGGCATACAGTGGGTAAAGACCCGTCCTTCCTCCACGGTGTTGCTCTAAACTAATAACTAACTAGCTAACTAACTAAATAACTAGTAAATAACGATATGTCTACGAGCTAACATATGCTAGACAATAGTTGGGGTAACCGACACTTCACTATGGATTTTCTAAATCCTAACATAGTCATGGTGTGTTCAATAGCTCGATGGTATTAGTTTAAACGTTGTTTTGTATTTTTTCATTAAGCGTTGAATTAAGTTGTGTAGTAACCGTTTCTGAGTTCCCATACAGTTCCTTTTCTTTTTTCAACAATCTAGCAGATCGTTTGGTTCAAGCCTTTGCAGAAAGGGAGTTGAAACGAGTAAAGGATCTGTAAGGGGACTCAGAAGGGTTAATTATGCCTCTTTATACCTATTACATTGAAACTTTTGATTGCAATGCTTATTGCAGAAGGCAGTGATGATTTATCTACGCGTTAAGTGTTTCTTGAGTATTCCTTGCGCATTCTCGTATCTTTGCAGGGTAACCAGGAAGGCTATGTGGTTACAGACCATGGTGAGGTCGTTAGAGCACTCAATGAATTGCAGATTTGAGCCGGTTTTAGATATCAATTGCATTCATGTAGTTAGTTGGCTGGCTTATCTTTCTCTACAGTTTCTTTTGTTACTTCAAATAGCCCTAAGAATGCGATGGTTCAGGCCATTGTGTAAAGTGCAACTGAATAGCAAAAGAGACTGGAAAGGGAGATAAGAGATTCCAGTTATGTGCAGCCATAGCAAAACTTTTATAATGCTGGTGTGTTTGTGTACCGGAGCCTATGCATTTGCGTAGTCGTTCTCTGATGTTGTGCTTTGAGTTTGCATATGTGTTATATAACATTATGTTATACCGAGTTACTGTAGGTAGCCCGCGTGGCGCTTTAATACCCTTTGTTGGATCATTCGTTCATTGTTGCATGTTCTATTTCTCTGTTTGTCTATTATTCTTTGTTATGTTTTTGCATTCAGGTTAGCTCTGCTATTATTTTGCAGTGTGTGGGTTACTTGGTTAGGGATTATTGTATTCAGGTTGTTCTAACAGTAAGGCATGCAAGAATTTGGGCGTTGTTGATAGACGGCTCCAAATTTACAACAATATCATATAACGGTCAGTGCTATATTAGTTTCACGGGCTTTAATAGTTCAACGGCCATGAATGGAACAAAAACTCAAATTATTCTGTTTTGAAACAGTTTCGAGGCCGTTGCACTATTAAAGTCCGTGTGACTGATCTGTGCAAACAACAGTCGTTAAAGCAGTGCATCGGAATATTAAGTTATCATAAAATTAGACAACATGCTTGCAAGCGTACATGGAAGCGGAATATCAAGGCGATGATGAACATCATATCCTAATTAACTATGTCTTTTAGCATGGCAGTCACATTACAAATGTGGTTGCAGCCATAGCGGAAGTTTTATAGTGATGCGGTGACTGTGTAGCTGAGCCTATGTATCTGCGTATTCGTTTTCTGAAGTTTGTGCTTTCGGTTTGCATATGCTAAGTGACATTATGTTACATAAAGTAATTGTGCTTGACTCGCGTGGTGCTTTAGTGTGGATATATACCACTTACGTTGCGGTTTAATATAGGTATATAATACTATATAAACGTTATATTCTAAGGCTGTGATGACTTCATATGGGTTTGTTTAAAGTTTCGATTACCCGCGTCTTGGTAAGGCAATCATCAAGGTTTGCAGCCATGGTGGGTGTATCCGCTTTTTATAACTTGGTACCTGAGCCTAAATAAAAACAACTGTAACAAGAGTATAATGTAGAAAAAACTATGTCCGTGGTCAGTTTTGCTGTCGATTCTCTATACAGCAAGTAACACACTGAAATGACTATATGCGTTAAGTGCTATAGGTGATGCAGGTAATGTTGCGTTAATCTATATACACCTGGAACTGATGAGGTGATTGTTAAGTGGTACAGGTAATGACGATAATGCTACAATAATCCACATACACATGCGACTGATGAGGTGATTCAAAATCGTGTTTTCTTAGAGTTTTGCATTCCATTTTTTTATACTTATTTGGGTTAATGAATTGCAGTAGGTTGAAGCCAAACGACAGTAACATTTTTGTATTTCTTGCACGCTGATATTGCAACGGGGGAAAAATATATGCAAAACAACAGCGAGAACAACTAAATTCGTAAGCTTTTTTAAAAGATAGAAGAATGGATGCGGTACCAGCTGTGCAGCAAGAACAGGAGCAGGGTAACGGCACTTATATCAGCAACAATTACTTTACTCAAAATATGCTTAACACATACGATGACCTATAAAACCAACTTTAAATAATAAATAGGTACTCTCAAAACACCTTCATCAAAAGCAAGACGTCTAGCAGTTGCTCACAGAGCCCAGGAACCAACAAAGATTAGGTCAGTCACACTAGCCTTATCCGAAAATGCAACTGCAGACTGTAACAAACAAAAATTTTGATTCACAAAATTATTACTACATGGAAAACTCTTTTTATTGAACAAAATATCTTACAAACAAGTTACATGAAAATGGGTTGCATGCTACATCACATCACCATACATATAGAAACTACTATCAGGTGGCGAACCATAAGAAACTTCAACTTCATTAGACTGATACAATTTCCACAATGTTAAACCCTGGAAATTACAACAACAAAAGCCCAGTAAGTCTCTCAGTAAACAAATCCTTATCACGCGCACTCAACTCAAGCTTCCTTGCCATAATCTGCAACTCCAACATTTTTTCATTATCTTTCTTTTGAACTGTCCTAAGAAATTCAGCCGTTTTCTGAGGCACATTTTTGCCAACACTCTCTAGCTCACCAATCAAAGCATCTCTTTCGCGAACCAGCTCAAGCACCTTTCCACAAATGCCATAAATTTGTTAACCTAATTTTAGACCCTCGCTTCCAGATTTACGACAGTACAGAACCATCATGTCTGTCCAGCTAGAGGAATTTTCCTCAGCTTTGAGCTCCTCACACTTAAGGAGTCTTACCATTTTGCTATGTTATTTCTAGGAGTTAAATTGCAACTATAGATATGAATAACATTAGAAGCAGGCAGTCTGTTAAATAGGCATACCAACAAACAAAAAATAATCACATGCATTAGTTTTTCATGGATGAAAATAAAGGTGCAGGGAATCAAAACAAGCTGAATAGGAAAGAGGCTTTTTCAAAAATTGTAAAGAGTTCTAAACCTCTCATATTCACTTAACCTTCCCAACAAACAGTAAACTGATAGCCAAAAAATTACAGCATTTACAATTTACTAATTATACAAACATCTGAAACCCGGATTATTAATAAACTTAGCACATCATTTGTTTTGTTTACTCTACGTATGCAGGCCAGTTGAAAAGTTCACAGATGCAGCCTACAAAAGCATTATCCAACGAAGCCACAAAGCAGATTTGAAAGTAAACACTACAGTTGCAGCTCTTGGCAACTGAAACACAGAAAGAGAATTACATTTTGTGATCTAATTTGGCAAATGTGAATATACAAGCTTGCACCGATGTAAAATGCTAAATAAAGCATACTGTCTATGTCTGTAAATAACTTATGTAGTGCAAACATCTTATGTAAGACTGGGTTGCCCTACGCTGCTACGATTTTAATGGTGAAAGAATTACGCTATTTATGCATTCACATAATTCCAACAAAAGCTAAGCGATAACAGTTGCTACTTGCAGCGAATATACAAGATTTAGCACAATGTAACTTGAAGTGATTAGCGTATCACAAATTCTGGTATACTCTAGTAGCCATTAGTATGTCTCAACCAAAAGAAGGAAAAAAACAACGAAACATAAATACCTTTTCATTCATTTGACTAACCTTTATCGTCATAAGGACTACCAATATTGTTCAACCAATTGTTCACGAGTAAGAATGTTCAAAACCAGATTCCGTCCACAATCCACAATGAAAAACAAAGCATTACTTAGATACACGTAATACTCATCAGCTGCATCAGTCCTACATACATTACTACTTTGTGGACAACAGTACTAATATCAAAGATTGTTTCGTACCTACATTGACCCTTGTACGACTATAAACATAATACTAATGCAAATGAAACGTATCACTTATATTTGTAACATCGTAAACACCATACCATAATAGATATACAAACTACATTACACATTCAGTAACTACTATAAACATCCAACATACACGACATGCCATCAGTCAAACAAGCCGACACCTACTCCAAAAAAAACTTGACATTCACACCTTCGAACCCACAAAAGATGAAACACCGGCAATCCTATTACAAATGACTTAGCTTCTTCAACATCCTTGATTTTTCAGAAGCGCAACCATGAGCCACATGAGATCTTTCAATCAGAAACCCCAATTCCTGAAAATCTTCTTGCTCTGCAAACCTCAACACATCCACGACCTCATTTAGCATGTCATTTCTACCAAACTTTAATAACTCCATCGACCTCCTTAATACGAGTATCATAATATTTTTCATCCAACGTATGCGATTCTTGCTCTCGCGCAAACACAGCAGACAAGACCTTATTCATACGTCTGGTGCCAATCTTACGTCCAATCTGATCAAGCAATAGGAACTTGGACAACATATTCTCTATGCGAGATTAAACAACGTATACTAGAAAGAGGTATTTGAACAAGTGATGAGTGTGTAAATACTTATCATTTTTGTTCCTTCTACACTGCAAAAACAGTCAAAAACACTTTGAAAAAGTCTCAAAAAGACAGAAAAAATATTTAGACTGTATTTTATGCAATAATTGTCAAAATCTAGTCCCTGGTTATTCAAAACAAGTTAATTTTTCATAAAAGGCCCTCAGGAATTTTCAAGTTGTCAAAATTAGCCTTATAAAATTCAATTTTGCAAAATGGCAACTTTAGTCCCTGAAGTTTCAAAGATTGACAGAAATTACCCCGGGACATTTTTAATTTGAAAAATTATTATTTTTGGTCCTTGGGTAAATTAAACTTGTCAAAAATTGTCCTTATAATAAATTTTGGAAAATTACAGTTTCGGTCCTTTGGTTTTTGTAGAATTGCAAGTTTGGTCCTTGTTATTAATACCAAATCCCTTGAACCCTTGCTTGAGCCTTGACCCCCTGCCAAAACAACCCTTGAACCCCCAACTTGAACCCTTTACCTATTAATAAACCCCGGTCAAACACCGCTCCCTTTTCCCTCCTTTCTCCCTCCTTCTTCACCCACTTCTCTGCAACACTCCACCACCCCTCACCTCCAGCTATCATTCATCATCCTTTGTCCCCTCCACCTCCACAACACAACAAGATGCATTTAATGCTCTCTCTCCTGTCCAAGCTATCAGAACCATTTGCAATATCGTTTTGGTGCCAAAAAGCTCATCAACGGCTTAAATCCACTCCAATAATCCAATGGCCCAGATTAGAAATGGGAAATGCTCAGAAGACACGTGGGATCACTTTTGTGAATAAATAGAAGAAGAAAAGGAGGAGAGAGGGTTAGTTTTTAGTTTTTATTTTTCTTTCATGTCGACTTTAATCTCAATATCTTAAATTAGTTCTAAATGTGTAATTTCCTTCTGTATTGTACTAAGCGAAACCTGTTTTATCAGTTGTAATTTAATTTCAAGTGTTAATTTGAAGTTTGAACCAAAATCTTGTTTTTATGTTCCCTGTTTTAAAACCAGTGCAAATATTTTTAAGTCCAGGTTTCATTTAGCCTATTTCTAATTCAAATAAGCTTACTTAAGCTTCGATAGCTTTAAGTAGGCTTTAGCATTTCAAGCAAATTTGGAACTTGGTCAACAAAAGTCAAACTGCAGTAATAATGGTGGCATGGTTCTGAATTGCTGATATGGAGTTGGATATGGGTTGAAATTCAGAGTGATTTGGAGTGGTATTGAGTTTATAATAGTAGTTTGGTTCTGGTTTAAGCTGCAAATAAAATTTGGATCACTTGTGAGTTTTGTTTTTTTCTCTATAAACTAGTATAGTCTGCATAATCTGCTTGTGTTTGAATATGTGGTTATTAATAGCTTAGATCTGTTTATTTAGTTGTCATTAGGTTAACTTAATTCAGTTTAAGTGATAGTATAAGCTAGTTCAGTAGGTAGCTTAGTTAAACTGCAAATCAGTTAGTTAAAGTGGTGATTGGTTAAATTGTCAAAACTGTGTTTGAGGTATTGTCAGTGGCTAAGGATTGATTCATTAGTCTCTAGCAGGTTAGTAGAAGTTATTCCAGTCATTAATTTGCACTCTAAAACTCAAAAAGTCAAAATCAATTTAAATCTGTCCTAATTTCAAATCTGTTAGGAATTAGGGGATCATAAGCTTGATTTGTGTTTAGAATTCAGTAGAGTAGCTTATTTTAGTTTCACTTTAGCTTAATACATCATTCTCAGTTCAAAAATTGGATTCAAATCTCACTTAAGTCAAACTTTGCAAAAATCTGTAATAAGTCAAAAATTGTAAAACTCAGTTTTCACCAAAGTTTGTGGAATTTTCATGGATTCGTTCGATTCAATTCAAGTGATACTTTGGGATTTTCTAGTTCTATTGGTCTTTAGTTGAAATCTGATTTTTGTAGAATTTTAGTAATTTTCTATAAGCTCCTAATCAGCTTGTCAATTAAGCCAAAAGTGCCCTGTGCACATACTCAGTGATAACTGAGTGTGCACAGGTTTGTGCAGAGCTCTCAACAAGCTCTTAAGAGCTTGTCTTGGGCTAATATTTGGTTTATAAGCTCCTTGCTAGGTCCACTTGAGATTGTGATATCTGGTCTTGGGTTCCAACTAGGGTAGATAACTTATTTTTAAGCTTGAAATAAGCACCTAGGGACTGAATTCACTTGTTTGATTTTGTACTCATAAGCTTGTAGCTGGTTATCTAGAGGTTTAGGTCTGTTGAAATAGGTTGATATTAAGTTTTTTTTTTTATAATCTAGCTTCTGTGTTCATTTTGTGTTTTCTAGTGCTTATTAGCTTATTTTAAGTGCTTATTCTCAAGCGGTTTGCACTACAGTTTCATTTTCTCACACATAAGCATAGTTTTTATATTTTTTTTATAGATTTATAATATAATTTTAGACTTTTCCTGAATTTTTCATAATTTTTCATCCTTTGTTTAGTATTTTTCCTATTTTAAAAGCAGTTTTAGGACTTTTTAAATAGCTTTTAATACATATAAATCAGAAAAGCTTCAAAAAAATAAGTTTTCAATTTTCATAGATTAAGATAAATATAAAAAGCCAAAAAATATTTTTCCATAATTTTCCTAGTTTAAATAGTAATTTTTAGCAATTTAATTAGTTTTAAATAGTTTTTAAATCATAGAAATTAGAATATAAATCAGAAAAATACAAAATTAGTTTTTAAAATTCTCTTTAGTTAATTTAGATTTTTTAAAAATAGTTTTATAATTTTCCCATTAATTTTCATAATTTTTAGTATTTTAATTTAGTTTTAAAAGTTTAAAATTAGTTTTAATTCAAATTTATAAAAGAAAAATCAAGAAAATCCAATTTTAAAAATAGTGATAGCGTTTATTTAATATAATTTAGCTTTTTAATTTTCTTTCTCAGATTTTTCCTTTGTCATCTAGTATTATCATTAACCCCTTTCATGTTCAATATCACCCGATCACTCTGGCGTTTAGCTTCAATGCACTGCTCGTTGGGACTTAACGACCGGGAAAACACTATACTCTCAGGTTAATTGCATTGCGTTCTCAAGTGATTGACTCTTGTTGACCACTCTCGGGTTAATTTGGGTTGGACCGTTTGGGACCGATCAAATTTTGGCCGCATTTGCTGTGCTAATAGTCTTACGTTTAGCAGATTAGTGATTTGAATATTCACTCCTTGTTCATACCATCTATATATATTTATATTTTCTTATAAAATCCAAAATCCAAAACATCTTAAAACCATAAACCCCAAAAGATTCTTCTTTCCCCATTTTCATAATTCCCTTGACTCTGAAATTTCTTAGAGTCAACTCTAGTGTATGCGCACTCGTTCTTCTAGGTCTGTGAGCCCATTTAGTGAGCTTGTCGGGATTCCAAGAAGGCGTATCCGTAGGCGTTACGCCCCATCGGTCGGATCGAGATCCGGATGCTCGCACTACTTCGTTATCATGGCGGAAGAACGTCCTATGTGCGAGCTTCTCCGGGCACCCATCGATGGGTATGGAGATGCTATTGTTATTCCAGCCATTGTGGCTGAAAATTTTGAACTCAAAACATGGTTACTAAATCTTGTAACCTCAAGTCAATTCTATGGTTTTGAGAGGGATGATCCTCATGCTCATATTCGATGGTTTAACAAGATTGCATCTACCATCAAATACAAAAATGTCCCTACCGATCTTTGTCAAACTTCTTCTCTTCCCATTTTCCCTCGAGGGACAAGCCCGGATTTGGCTTGAAAAACAACCCCCTCAATCGATCGAAACATGGGAAGAACTGGTGAAGAAATTTGTGAACGAGTTCTATCCACCTTCTAAAACCACGAGTCTTAAAATCGAAATCATCAAGTTCACACAAAAGTTTGATGAATCCTTCAGTGAATCGTGGGATCGTTTTAAGGAGTTGCTCCGCAAATGTCCTCACCATGGTTTCTTCGAGTTGATGCAACTCGATACTTTCTATAATGGAGTGAGTCAATCTGATCAAGATTCTCTCAATTCCTCCGCTAGAGGAAATTTCTTGAGCAAAACTGTAAAAGAAGCTTTAGCGATAATTGAAAACAAGTCTAAAGTCCGCACTGCACGAAGCAAACCGGTTGTTTCCCAAGTCGGTGTTGGTCCTTCTACTTCATCGCCCGTGAGTCAATCTAACACCGATGCTAAGATTGACAAACTCACGGAAGCAATTCAAGCTTTGGTTTTCTCCAACCAAAAGAAAGTTTCTTTTCCACAAACTTCACCTCCTGCTGAAGTCAAGAAAGTGGAAGTATGTGTTACTTGCGGTGGCCCCATGCCTATTACAACTGTATGGCCACCGATGGTAACCCTTTTGAAGCAAACGCTGTGGGCGGGATTTCCAATTCAGGAGGCAACCAATACCGTGCTCCTATGGACCCGAACCACCGTCCTAACCACTACCCTGGACCACCGGTTTCAACCAAAACCAAAACCGTAATCAAAATCAGAATAGAACGAACCAAGGTTTTCAAAACCAATGTAATTTTAGTCAGAATAACGGTTTTCAAAATCAAAGTCAAAATTTCCAAAACCAAGGAAATTTTAATAGAAACCAAGGTCAAGGAAATTTCAACCCGGGGTATTTTCATGGCAATAATCAAGGAAATTTCCAAAATCAAGGCCCTAATCCAAACAATAGAGGCCAGAATTTTCCTACACAAAATCGAGCCATTGTTCCAACGGACCATCATCGATGAGTTGTTGAAGCAATTCATGAAATCCCAAGAGGAAATGAATAGGTTGTTGGTTGCCGATTTGACATTAAGAAGTCTTTAAATGATCGACCCTCGGGCTCGGGTACTTTACCTAGCAACACGATCGCTAATCCGAGGGGCGATGCAAAGGCGATCACAACCAGAAGTGGTGCTTCATACGATGGACCCGCTATTCCTACTACCTCTTCTTCTTCTCTCCCGAAGGTAGTGGAAAGTAAACCTGAGGCGACAAAGGACCAAGTGCAACCCACTAGCTCACAAAGTACAGCACATGTCCATCCTCAAGTTGTCCCGAAACCCAAATCCAAACCAGGAGTTGTTTTCGAACCTCCAGTTGAAAACCCCAAATCCAAAACGTCTATTCCTTACCCATCAAGTTTAAATGAGCAAAAGCTCCACGAAAAAGCCAGTCATCAAATGGAAATTTTTTTTCAAATTTTCCAAGAACTACATTTTGACATAAGCTTTGCGGATGCTATCATCTTGATGCCCAAGTTTGCATCAACTCTCAAACACATGTTAAGCAACAAGGAAAAACTGTTTGAAATGACTAAAACTCCTCTGAGCGAAGGCTTTCAGCTTCGTTAAAAAGCTTCGAGAAGCTTGGAGATCTGGAAAATTTCTTCTACCTGTGTTTTTCGGAATGATTGAATGCTTTGCCCTCGCCGATCTTGGTGCAAGCATCAATCGATGCCTTATTCATATGGAAGAAACTTTCTCTTTCGGAACTTATTCCTACCTGCATGACTCTTGAGCTTGCAGATCGTTCTATATCGCGTCCTCTTGGCATCGCCGAGGATGTATTCGTGAAAGTAGGAAAGTTCCATTTTCCAGGTGACTTTGTGGTTGTTGACTTCGATGCCGATCATCGGGTTCCCCTCATTGTTGGGCGAGGATTCCGAGCGGGCGTGCTCTCATTGATGCATTTGAGCAAGAAATCACATTACGTGTGGGTAATGAAGCTGTCACCTTTAACCTTGATCAAACTTCGAAGTACTCCTCAAACTACGATCGAATCGGTTAATCGAATCGATGTAATTGATATTGCTTCAGAGGAGTACTCTCAAGAGTTTCTTGGTTATTTTCATAATTATGTGAGTGGGGATCCCACCACATCTTCTCAACCAATTATTGCCGATTCTTCCCCCTCTCTTACTCCGTTTGAGGGAGGTGATTTCTTTTTAGAAGAGATCGATGAGTTTCTTGCTAATGATGAATCGATTCCGCCGGAAATTGATAATGGTGTTTATGATTTGGAGGGAGATATCCTTTATCTTGAGAAATTGTTAAATGAAGATCCATTACCGTCACTCCCTCTGAAAGAGATCACGATTGAAGAAATCAAATCCGTACAAACATCTACTGAAGAATTTCCCGAGGTTGAACTTAAGGACCTACCTCCTCATCTTGAGTATGCATTCTTGGAGGGTGATGATAAGTTACCCGTCATAATTGCTAAGGACTTAACGGAGGAGGAGAAGACTACTCTCATAAAAGTTTTGAAGTTGCACAAGCAAGCAATTGCTTGGAGACTCTCCGACATCAAGGGTATTAACCACAATTTTGTACGCACAAGATTTTATTGGAGGATGATTTCAAACCGGCAGTCCAACATCGAGAGAAGGGTGAATCCTAAGATTCATGAGGTTATCAAACAAGAGGTTCTCAAACTTCTTGATGCCGGTTTAATTTACCCGATCGCTGATAGTCCTTGGGTCATCCCATCCACTTGTGTTCCAAAAAGGGTGGCATAACTGTTGTCACAAATGAAGAAAACAAGTTAATTCCAACTCGATTGGTTATGGGATGGCGTGTGTGTATTGACTATCGCAAGTTAAAGCGAAGCCACCGTAAAGACCATTTTCCTCTACCCTTCATGGACCAAATGCTTGAGAGATTAGCAGGTAACGAATACTATTGTTTCCTAGATGGTTTCTCGGGGTATTTTCAGATCCCTATTGATCCACAGGATCAAGAAAAGACCACATTCACCTGCCCATACGGAACTTTTGCCTACTGACGTATGCCTTTTGGCCTATGTAGCGCTTCGCGCGTTCCAACGATGTATGATGGCAATTTTCCACGACATGATCGCGGAAACAATGGAGGTGTTTATGGATGACTTCTCGGTCATTGGGGACTCATTTCAAACATGTCTCTCCCATTTAGAAAAAATGCTCAAACGGTGTGAAGACACCAATCTTTGTCTAAACTGGGAAAAGAGCCACTTTATGGTCAAGGAAGGAATTGTCCTAGGCCATAAGATTTCAAAAAGCGGGATTGAGGTTGACAAAGCGAAAGTGGATGTCATTGCCAAATTGCCTCATCCTACTACCGTCAAAGGTATTAGGAGTTTTTAGGTCATGCCGGTTTTATCGCAGATTCATACAAGATTTTTCTAAAATCGCTCGGCCTATGACTCATCTCCTTGAGAAGGATGCTCCTTTTATCTTCTCACCAGAGTGCATCGAAGCTTTTGAAACATTAAAGAAAAAGCTTACGGAAGCACCCATTCTCGTTGCCCCCGACCGGGATTTACCCTTTGAACTCATGTGCGATGCAAGTGATTTTGCTATCGGTGCAGTCCTGGGGCAACGTAAAACCAAGCATTTTCATCCTATCCACTACGCGAGTAAGACTATGGACTGAAGCTCAAACCCATTACACCACTACGAAAAAGAATTATTAGGCTGTGGTGTATGCGTTTGAGAAGTTTCGACCTTACCTAATCTTGACCAAATGCGTGGTGTATACGGATCACTCGGCTCTCAAATATCTCTTTGCAAAACAAGATGCAAAGTCGAGATTGCTCCGTTGGGTTCTTCTCCTGCAAGAATTTGATATCATTATACGTGATAAAAAGGAGGAGAACTGGCTGCGATCATCTGTCCGTCTAGAAAACCCTCACCAGGATGTGTTCGAGAAAAAGGAAATAAACGAAACATTTCCTCTCGAAACACTCAATGTGGTTTCTTTTAGTGGAGACTCTTCTACCCCATGGTTTGCTGACTTTGCAAATTACCATGCGGGTAACTTTGTGGTGAAAGGGATGTCTTCCCAACAGAAAAACAAATTCTTTAAAGATGTAAAACATTACTTCGGGGCGACCCTACTTATTCAAAATTTGCGCGGATCAAGTCATTCGGCGATGTGTGTATGGTCAGGAAGCTATTGACATTCTCAAGGCTTGCCATTCGGACCTCTTGGGGGACATCATAGTCCCAACTACACCGCCAAGAAGGTGTTTGATTCCGGATTTTATTGGCCCACGATTTACAAAGATGCCCACGAATTTGTCAAAACATGTGACGCTTGTCAACGTCACGGAAATATCTCACAAAGAAATGAAATGCCGCAAAGCGCCATTCAAGTGTGTGAGATTTTTGACATCTGGGGCATTGACTTTATGGGGCCATTTCCTTCATCTCGAGGAAATAAATACATACGCGTGGCCGTTGACTATTTGTCAAAATGGGTTGAAGCGAAAGCTTTGCCTACCAACGATGCCCGAGTTGTTGTGAAATTCTTAAAATCTCTTTTTGCTAGGTTTGGAACTCCACGAGCTATAATCAGTGATCGTTGTACGCATTTCTGCAATGACCAGTTTGATAGAGTCATGCAAAAGTATGGTGTAACTCACCGTCTCTCTACTGCGTACCACCCCAAACAAGTGGGCAAGTGGAAGTTTCCAACCGGGGGATTAAAAGAATTCTGGAAAGGGACGATGGCGAAAACCGTGCCTCTTGGTGGGATAAGCTAGATGGACGCACTCGGGCTTTCCGTGCGGCTTATAAAACACCTATTGGGTGTACGCCCTACAAACTTGTATACGGGAAGGCGTGTCATCTTCCGATTGAGCTTGAGCACAAAGCATACTGGGCCTTGAGACATGCCAATTTCGATATTCAGACGGTGGTGATCACCGAGAAAGTTCAAATGAATGAATTAAATGAACTCCGTGATCAAGCATACGAGAACTCTCTGATCTACAAAGAAAAGACAAAGAAGATTCATGACTCCAAAATCAAGAACCGCATTTTCAACGTCGGTGATCGAGTCCTTCTTTTCAATTAAAGATTGAAGATTTTCTCAGTAAAACTAAAATCCCGCAGTGCGGACCATTCACCATCACTAAAGTATTTCCTTATGGAACTATTGAGTTATCTCAACCCGATGGTCCAAATTTTAAAGTGAATGGTCATCGATTGAAGCACTATTTTGGAGAGGACATTCCACCTGTGGTTGTCCCGGATCTACAAACTTTCCCCATGAACCAATGAATGCGGGGATCGAGTCAAGCTAGCGACTCGGGAATCAAAAACAGTAGCACACCATATGGGTTTTCACCCATATTTCTGACTTCTTTCTACTTTCTACCACCCTAGTGTGGGGGAGTTGCCCCCCGCTGTTGTATATAAGTTTTGAAAAAAAAAATAATAAAAAAAAAATTATTCAAATAATGGCCGTAGTATTTCCCTTTTACGTTATATGTTTCGGCATAACCGCCGGTACTTTGAATATTGAGGGCAATATTCATTTCTAGTGTGGGGGGGAATTCTCACGAATTTTATCATGTAATTATACCACCCAATTCCCCCATTTTTGGCCAAAATTTTTTTTTTTGAGTAAGTGTTTTGCACTTACTCACTTACGGATTATCAGTCCGCCATGTCTAATAAATAAAGGATTGGCTAATCCAGGAGCAAGCGGCTCTTGGTAAAGATATCTCAAATCCGTTGACGGCTTGCAATTTGCCCAAAATTGTATGGTGTTCAGCTCACCATATCTTTACTTAGTGAAAAGTTGGCTAGCCCGCAAGTTTATGGCTTGTGGTAAAGGCAGTTGGAAAACCATAATTGGTAATCGACTCACCAAAGATATTTTATCTAAGAGTTGGCTAGTCCAGAAGCAAACGGCTTCTGGTAAAGACTAATCAAAACCGTTGAAAGCTGGTGGTTTGCTCAAAATCATTTGGTTATCGAATCGATGTAATTGATATTGCTTCAGAGGAGTACTCTCAAGAGTTTCTTGGTTATTTTCATAATTCTGTGAGTAGGGATCCTACCACATCTTCTCAACCAATTATTGCCGATTCTTCCCCCTCTCTTACTCCGTTTGAGGGAGGTGATTTCTTTTTAGAAGAGATCGATGAGTTTCTTGCTAATGATGAATCGATTCCGCCGGAAATTGATAATGGTGTTTATGATTTGGAGGAGATATCCTTTATCTTGAGAAATTGTTAAATGAAGATCCATTACCGTCACTCCCTCTGAAAGAGATCACGATTGAAGAAATCAAATCCGTACAAACATCTCTGAAGAATTTCGAGGTTGAACTTAAGGACCTACCTCCTCATCTCGAGTATGCATTCTTGGAGGGTGATGATAAGTTACCCATCATAATTGCTAAGGACTTAGGGAGGAGGAGAAGACTACTCTCATAAAAGTTTTGAAGTTGCACAAGCAAGCAATTGCTTGGAGACTCTCCGACATCAAGGGTATTAACCACGAATTTTGTATGCGCACAAGATTTTATTGGAGGATGATTTCAAACCAGCAGTCAACATCGAGAAGGGTGAATCCTAAGATTCATGAGGTTATCAAACAAGAGGTTCTCAAACTTCTTGATGCCGGTTTAATTTACCCGATCTCGATAGTCCAGGGTCGGTCCCATCCTTTGTGTTCCAAAAAGGGTGGCATAAATGTTGTCACAAATGAAGAAAACAAGTTAATTCCAACTCGATTGGTTACGGGATGGCGTGTGTGTATTGACTATCGCAAGTTAAACGAAGCCACCCGTAAAGACCATTTTCCTCTACCCTTCATGGATCAGATGCTTGAGAGATTAGCAGGTAACGAATACTATTGTTTCCTAGATGGTTTCTCGGGGTATTTTCAGATCCCTATTGATCCACAGGATCAAGAAAAGACCACATTCACCTGCCCATACGGAACTTTTGCCTACAGACGTATGCCTTTTGGCCTATGTAACGCTCCTGGCACGTTCCAACGATGTATGATGGCAATTTTCCACGACATGATCGGGGAAACAATGGAGGTGTTTATGGATGACTTCTCGGTCATTGGGGACTCATTTCAAACATGTCTCTCCCATTTAGAAAAAAATGCTCAAACGGTGTGAAGACACCAATCTCTGTCTAAACTGGGAAAAGAGCCATTTTATGGTCAAGGAAGGAATTGTCCTAGGCCATAAGATTTCAAAAACGGGATTGAGGTTGACAAAGCGAAAGTGGATGTCATTGCCAAATTGCTTCATCCTACTACCGTCAAAGGTATTAGGAGTTTTTAGGTCATGCCGGTTTTTATCGCAGATTCATACAAGATTTTTCTAAAATCGCTTGACCTATGACTCATCTCCTTGAGAAGGATGCTCCTTTTATCTTCTCAACTGAGTGCATCGAAGCTTTTGAAACATTAAAGAAAAAGCTTACGGAAGCGCCCATTCTCGTTGCCCCGGTGGGATTTACCCTTTGAACTCATGTGCGATGCAAGTGATTTTGCTATCGGTGCATCACGGGGCAGCGTAAAACCAAGCATTTTCAGCCTATCCACTACTGAGTAAGACTATGGTGAAGCTCAAACCCATTACACCACTACAGAAAAAGAATTATTAGCTGTGGTGTATGCGTTTGAGAAGTTTCGACCTTACCTAATCTTGACCAAATGCGTGGTGTATACGGATCACTCGGCTTTCAAATATCTCTTTGCAAAACAAGATGCAAAGGCGAGATTGCTCCGTTGGGTTCTCCTCCTGCAAGAATTTGATATCATTATACGTGGTATAAAAGGAGCTGAGAACAGGCTGGCGATCATCTGTCTGTCTAGAAAACCCTCACCAGGATGTGTTGAGAAAAAGGAAATAAGCGAAACATTTCCTCTCGAAACACTCAATGTGGTTTCTTTTCGTGGAGACTCTTCTACCCCATGGTTTCTGACTTTGCAAATTACCATGCGGGTAACTTTGTGGTGAAAGGGATGTCTTCCCAACAGAAAAACAAATTCTTTAAAGATGTAAAACATTACTTCGGGGACGACCCCTACTTATTCAAAATTTGCGCGGATCAAGTCATCAGGCGTGTGTGTATGGTCAGGAAGCCAATGACATTCTCAAGGCTTGCCATTACTGGACCTCTTGGGGACATCATAGTCCCAACTATACTGCCAAGAAGGTGTTTGATTCCGGATTTTATTGGCCCACGATTTACAAAGATGCCCACGAATTTGTCAAAAACGTGACGCTTGTCAACGTCACGGGAATATCTCACAAAGAAATGAAATGCCGCAAAACGCCATTCAAGTGTGTGAGATTTTTGACATCTGGGGCATTGACTTTATGGGGCCATTTCCTTCATCTCGAGGAAATAAATACATACTCGTGGCCGTTGACTATTTGTCAAAATGGGTTGAAGCGAAAGCTTTGCCTACCAACGATGCCCGAGTTGTTGTGAAATTCTTAAAATCTCCTTTTGCTAGGTTTGGAACTCCACGAGCTATAATCAGTGATCGTTGTACGCATTTCTGCAATGACCAGTTTGATAGAGTCATGCAAAAGTATGGTGTAACTCACCGTCTCTCTACTGCGTACCACCCCCAAACAAGTGGGCAAGTGGAAGTTTCCAACCGATGGATTAAAAGAATTCAGGAAAGGCGGTAGGCGAAAACCGTGCCTCTTGGTAGGATAAGCTAGATGACGCACTCTGGGCTTTCCGTACAGCTTATAAAACACCTATTGGGTGTACGCCCTACAAACTTGTATACGGGAAGGCGTGTCATCTTCCGATTGAGCTTGAGCACAAAGCATACTGGGCCTTGAGACATGCCAATTTCGATATTCAGACAGCTGGTGATCACCAGAAAGTTCAAATGAATGAATTAAATGAACTCCGTGATCAAGCATACGAGAACTCTTTGATCTACAAAGAAAAGACAAAGAAGATTCATGACTCCAAAATCAAGAACCGCATTTTCAACGTCGGTGATCGAGTCCTTCTTTTCAATTCAAGATTGAAGATTTTCTCGGGAAAACTAAAATCCCGCTGGTCTGGACCATTCACCATCACTAAAGTATTTCCTTATGGAACTATTGAGTTATCTCAACCCGATGGTCCAAATTTTAAAGTGAATGGTCATCGATTGAAGCACTATTTTTGAGAGGACATTCCACACTGTGGTTGTCCGGATCTACAAACTTTCCCCATGAACCAATGAATGCGGGGATCGAGTCAAGCTAGCGACTCGGGAATCAAAAACAGTAGCACACCATATGGGTTTTCACCCATATTTTTGACTTCTTTCTACTTTCTACCACCCTAGTGTGGGGAGTTGCCCATTTGTTGTATATAAGTTTTGAAAAAATAATAAAAAAA
This sequence comes from Chrysanthemum makinoi, assembly GCA_910596185.1. Lineage (NCBI taxonomy): Eukaryota > Viridiplantae > Streptophyta > Magnoliopsida > Asterales > Asteraceae > Chrysanthemum > Chrysanthemum makinoi. Next base: position 74,073,261 of record OU343216.1, on the reverse strand, counting down.
ATTATTCAAATAATGGCCGTAGTATTTCCCTTTTACGTTATATGTTTCGGCATAACCGCCGGTACTTTGAATATTGAGGGCAATATTCATTTCTAGTGTGGTGGGGAATTCTCACGAATTTTATCATGTAATTATACCACCCAATTCCCCATTTTTGGCCAAAAATTTTTTTTTGGAGTAAGTGTTTTGCACTTACTCATTACGATTATCGATCCGCCATGTCTAATAAATAAAAGGATTGGCTAATCCATGAGCAAGCGGCTCTTGGTAAAGATATCTCAAATCCGTTGACGGCTTGCAATTTGCCCAAAATTGTATGGTGTTCAGCTCACCATATCTTTACTTAGTGAAAAGTTGGCTAGCCCGCAAGTTTATGGCTTGTGGTAAAGGCAGTTGGAAAACCATAATTGGTAATCGACTCACCAAAGATATTTTATCTAAGAGTTGGCTAGTCCAGAAGCAAACGGCTTCTGGTAAAGACTAATCAAAACCGTTGAAAGCTGGTGGTTTGCTCAAAATCATTTGGTTATCGATGTACCAAGGTTCTTACTTGAACTGAAACAATTGGCTACTCCCGAAGTAATGGCTTTTGGTAAAGAGATTCAAATCCATTAAGTTTTCTCAAAAGATTGCTAGGGACTAGCAATAGTTTAGTGTGGGGATTGATGAGTGTGTAAATACTTATCATTTTGTTCCTTCTACCTTTGCAAAAGCATCAAAAACACTTAGAAAAGTCTCAAAAGAGCAGAAAAAATATTTAGACTGTATTTTATGCAATAATTGTCAAAATCCAGTCCCTGTTTATTCAAAACAAGTTAATTTTTCATAAAAGGCCCTCAGGAATTTTCAAGTTGTCAAAATTAGCCTTATAAAATTCAATTTTGCAAAATGGCAACTTTAGTCCCTGAAGTTTCAAAGATTGACAGAAATTACCCCGGGACATTTTTAATTTGAAAATTATTATTTTTGGTCCTTGGGTAAATTAAACTTGTCAAAAATGGTCCTTATAATAAATTTTGGAAAATTACAGTTTGGTCCTTGGTTTTTGTGGAATTGCAAGTTTGGTCCTTGTTATTAATACCAAATCCCTTGAACCCTTGCTTGACCCTTGAACCCCTGCCAAAACAACTCGTGACCCCCCAACTTGAACCCTTCCCTATTAATAAACCCCCAGTCAAACCCAGTCAAACCCCGCTCCCCTTTTCCCTCCTTTTTCCCTCCTTCTTCACCCACTTCTCTGCAACACTCCACCACCCCTCACCTCCAGCTATCCTTCACCATCCTTTGTCCCATCCACCTCCACAACACAACAAGATGCATTTAATGCTCTCTCTCTGTCCAAGCTATCGAACCATTTGCAATATCGTTTTGGCCAAAAGCTCATCAACGGCTTAAATCCACTCCAATAATCCAATGGCCCAGATTAGAAGTGGGAAATACTTTCAGAAGACACGTGGGATCACTTTTGTGAATAAATAGAAGAAGAAAAGGAGGAGAGAGGGGTAGTTTTTAGTTTTTATTTTTCTTCATGTCGACTTTAATCTCAATATCTTAAATTAGTTCTAAATGTGTAATTTCCATACGTATTGTACTAAGCTAAACCTGTTTTATCAGTTGTAATTTAATTTCAAGTGTTAATTTGAAGTTTGAACCAAAATCTTGTTTTTATGTTCCCTGTTTTAAAATCAGTGCAAATATTTTTAAGTCCAGGTTTCATTTAGCCTATTTCTAATTCAAATAAGCTTACTTAAGCTTCTGATAGCTTTTAAGTAGGCTTATTTAGCAATTTCAAGCAAATTTGGAACTTGGTCAACAAAAGTCAAACTGCAGTAATAATGGTGGCATGGTTCTGAATTGCTGATATGGAGTTGGATATGGGTTGAAATTTAGAGTGATTTGGAGTGGTATTGAGTTTAGAATAGTAGTTTGGTTACAGTTTAAGCGCAAATAAAATTTGGATCACTTGTGAGTTTTTGTTTTTTTTTTCTCTATAAACTAGTATAGTCTGCATAATCTGCTTGTGTTTGAATATGTGGTTATTAATAGCTTAGATCTGTTTATTTAGTTGTCATTAGGTTAACTTGATTCAGTTTAAGTGTTAGCATAAGCTAGTTGATGAGTTAGATTAGTTAAATTGCAAAACAGTTAGTTAAAGTGGTGATTGGTACAATTGTCAAATCTGTATTTGAGGTATTGTCAGTGGCTAAGGATTGATTCATTAGTCTCTAGCAGGTTAGTAGAAGTTATTCCAGTCATTAATTTGCACTCTAAAACTCAAAAAGTCAAAATCAATTTAAATATGTCCTAATTTCAAATCATTAGGAATTAGGGGATCATAAGCTTGATTTGTGTTTAGAATTCAGTAGAGTAGCTTATTTTAGTTTCACTTTAGCTTAATACATCATTCTCAGTTCAAAAATTGGATTCAAATCTCACTTAAGTCAAACTTTGCAAAAATCGTAATAAGTCAAAATTGTAAAACTTCAGTTTTCACCAAAGTTTGTGGAATTTTCATGGATTAGTTTCGATTCAATTCAAGTGATACTTTGGGATTTTCTAGTTCTATTGGTCTTTAGTTGAAATCTGATTTTTGTAGAATTTTAGTAATTTTCTATAAGCTCCTAATCAGCTAGTCAATTAAGCCAAAGTGCCTGTGCACATACTCGATGATAGCGAGTGTGCACAGTTTGTCTTGAGCTCTCAACAAGCTCTTAAGAGCTTGTCTTGGGCTAATATTTGGTTTATAAGCTCCTTGCTAGGTCCACTTGAGATTGTGATATCTGGTCTTGGGTTCCAACTAGGGTAGATAGCTTATTTTTAAACTTGAAATAAGCACCTAGGAATTTGAATTCACTTGTTTGATTTTGTACTCATAAGCTTGTAGCTGGTTATCTAGAGGTTTAGGTCTGTTGAAATAGGTTGATATTAAGTTTTTTTTGTATAATCTAGCTTCGTGTTTATTTGGTGCCTTCTAGTGCTTATTAGCTTATTTTAAAGTGCTTATTCACAAGCAGTTTGCACTACAGCTTCATTTTCTCACACATAAGCATAGTTTTTATATTTTTTATAGATTTATAATATAATTTTAGACTTTTCCTGAATTTTCATAATTTTTCATCACTGTTTAGTATTTTTCCTATTTTAAAACAGTTTTTAGGACTTTTTAAATAGCTTTTAATACAAATAAATCAGAAAAGCTTCAAAAAATAATTTTTCAATTTTCATAGATTAAGATAAATATAAAAAGCCAAAAAAATATTTTTACATAATTTTCCTAGTTTAAATAATAATTTTTAGCAATTTAATTAGTTTTAAATAGTTTTTAAATCATAGAAATTAGAATATAAATCAGAAAAATACAAAATTAGTTTTTAAAATTCTCTTTAGTTAATTTAGATTTTTTTAAATAGTTTTATAATTTTCCCATTAATTTTCATAATTTTTAGTATTTTAATTTAGTTTTAAAAGTTAAAATTAGTTTTTAATTCAAATTTATAAAAGAAAAATCAAGAAAATCCAATTTTAAAAATAGTGATAGCGTTTATTTAATATAATTTAGCTTTTTAATTTTCTTTCTCAGATTTTTCCTTTGTCATCTAGTATTATCATTAACCCCTTTCCTGTTCAATATCACCCGATCACTACGCGTTTAGCTTCAATCGCACAGATCGTTGGGACTTAACGACCCGGGGAAATACTATACTCTCCTGGTTAATTGCATTGCGTTCTCAAGTGATTGACTCTTGTTGACCACTCTCCTGGTTAATTTGGGTTGACCGTTTGGGACCGATCAACAAGTAAAACCACCAAACACCAAAACAGAAGCCCTATATAAACCCTAAAGTTCGCCTCAATGATGACACTCTTAAATCCGTCACAAAGCCGGTAGAGGTAAGAAACCAGTGAAGACCAGAAGATATGAA
>OU343216.1:73938845-74069238 GCA_910596185.1 Chrysanthemum makinoi | reverse complement strand
CAGAATGTGAGCATGTTGGTCCAAATATCACAACATCATATGCTGGCAACACAACAATAGGTGATACTGAGATTTATAGTTGCTGATGATCTCTAGTTATGCTCAAAAGGGTCATCATGGTGGATCACATCATAACCTCCACGAAACATACATCTTAGTTGAACAATGATGGAATCATCACAGAATCATATAATTTGAGTACTTTGAAGATGAAAAGTCTGCGAGCTCAAGACTGAAGATTTAATTAGAATGCTAGGAATCTAAATGTAAAACATGGGGTGACCTCCCTTAGGGGGAGATTGTTAAGAATTAGAAAATTCCTTAGTGAAGTATCGGTCACCCCAATTATTATCTTGCATAAGTTAGCTCGTAGACATTACGTTATTTACTAGTCATTTAGTTAATTATTTAGTTAAGTGCAACACCGTGGAGGAAGGACGGGTCTTTACCCATTGTATACCTGATCCACAGGCCGTCAGGAGGTCGTTTATTTTGTAACCTATAAATACCCTCTACCTTGCAAGGTAGAGGGTTGGATGTTCTTTGGTAATCTAACATTACATGAGTTTCTCTTTCTAGAATATCCCACTTTCTCTCTCTCTTAAATCATCTATACGCCTTAAGTGTTAATGTTATGATGTGTATGTGAAATCCAATATCCTACAATGACAACAAGCATCTAAACCTACATTCTCTAGTGGCGTTTGGTCCAAAGGTTTTATATCAATCGGGGTTCCTATAGTCTCTTCTACTTCTTCCGGGTAAGTTATAGGCGATGTGTGTTCCTCAAGTGATGGTAGGGCTTGTGGGCTTGGAGTTTCCACCTCATTCTCCATTATATCTAGATCTCCTAAATGTTCATCACGTGTTTTAGTATGATCTAACCCAAATACACTCCTAAGTATCTGATTCGATAAAAATCAATAATGAGAAGTGTACTATTACGGGGTAACTCAAACGTGTTAGGTTTGAGCACCGAGATCGTTCCGAACGAGGGTTGAATGGAATTTCCAACTCACGTCGCGATTATCGGGATTTGAATGTGTTAAAAAGGATTTTGAGGATTTCTAAACTACAGGGCAAGCAATAATAATAAAAGGCATATAAATCTACTAATCCTAAGGTGCAAACAAGTAATCTCAATTAGGTACGTAAATAGAACTAAAGACGCAAATTACTTTATGCCAAAAAAAAGTATTCTAAAATGCAAATTAATCTATTTTAACCCCTAAAAGTGATCTAATATTTTTCTACAACTAAAAATGTGATTTAAAAATTATCTAAAATTTTAAACTAATTTTTTTTTTTTTTTTGATTTTTGATCTTTTTTAAAAAGCGGAATATATTTTTTTGATTTTTTATTTTTTTATTAAGAGATTTTTTTTTTTTTTTTTTTTAACTAATTTAACTAATTAAAGTTTAAACTAAAATTTAAATAGCAAACTATAACTAGTGACGATGAATATTAAGCTAAGAGTATGATAATAAAAAGACTTAACAAGCATAATACGAATAAATAAACGTAACGGTAAACTAAGAATCTAAGCTAAAAAGGTAAGAGAATAAAACCCGATGATTTTTACGAGAGAAATACCACCCAATCTTATAAACTAGATAAATTATTAAAGTTTATTTCTTTATTAACTTTAATTTTGCTAATTAGTTAAATAAAGTTTTGAGCTTTATTAACTAACTAACTTAATAAAAGTTATTAAATTTGTAAACTTTAATGATTTTTAAGCTTATAAGACCCGTAAGCTCCACGCCTTATGAGGTAGGATCGGATTACACAAACAAAATCAAAACTTTAAGGGTTAGCACAAATATATAAATATAAGATTTTTATAATAAAAAGCTAAAATAATAGATAAACTAATCTTAATAAATCAAATCTTAACCACCAAACTCTCTCAAGGAGATACGTTTCCACAAAAACTAATTTGAGTATTAAGGTTAAAGATTTAAAATATAAGATTTTTTTTTTAAATAAAGGAAAGGAAATAAATCAATGAAAAATATCAAATGAACTCCGAAAATTCCAAATGTTTTTTAGCAACGTCAGAAAAGTGATAGAAGCTCACAGAAAAGTTTTTAGAATTTTCGGAAATAAAATAGTATTTTTTTTTCGATTTTAATGTTTAAAATATCAAATAAATCAAAATAAATAGTAAACTAGTTTAAAAAAATATGAAAAATTTACACTATCTTAAGAAAACTATAAGAAGCTACCAGAAATTTAAAAAATATTTTTTTAACGTTTTTTACTATTTTTTAAAAATAAAAAACGAAACAGTTTTTTAAAAGAAAAAGAACAGAAACAGTTTTTAATTTTTTTAAAATACTAAAACAGCTCAGAAAAATACGAAAATTTTATGACGAAAATAAAATATATTTTTGGATTTTTTGTAAAAAAGAAAAGATTTTTAGAGACTTTTTACTATTTTAAAGCTAAATAAAACAATAAAAACGTAAACTTTAATAAAAATAAACAATAAAAACTAAACTTTTATAAAAATATAAATATGATATGTTAAGCGTGTGCGAGGAGTATAAAATACACTCACACAATCTTACTATAACTCAACTCTTCATGGCATATTTTTATAAAAAGTTTCATAAAAATAAAAGGAAATAAAAAAGATTAAGAGATGAGAAAATAAAAAGATGCAAAGATAATAAATAAGATGAACTAACTTGCAAGAAATAAATAAAACTTTTATAAACTAAATAAGCATAAAAATTACAAGAGTTTGGGTACAAAAATAAATAAAAGAGGTTCTTAAAATGAGGTGAGGAGGTGGGTTTTTATAGACCCACAAGTTACACTTTGGCCCCTAATAATTTTCATAATGACCCCTAAACTATTCTATCTTGGTACAAAAAATACCCTATCAAAACTTGGTCCCCAAGTTAAAATTACAACTTGTAGATTTAGCTTGTACTGGTACCGGATCTATTAAAAAGTAATTGAATTTGCAAAGTATAAAAAGCAATCTCAACCGTCGGATGAAATCTAGTCAACCACCTTATTTTTTTTAATTAATTTCGGTCAAAGGGGTATTTTTGTCATTTAACCCGTTTTTCATATTCCACCCCAAATTTCAAACGCAAATAACTTTCAAACGACAAACTTTTACGAAAAACCGATTTCACCATAATTTTTAAAATTCGATTCTCTTTAATTTGGTATAAATCTTGATAAATATTTTGAACTTTTTTTTTTTACATATCAAGTGGTTCTTGATTTTTTTGATTTTTTTGGCATTTTCGGCCCTATTTTTTACGCTCATAAATGTCGAATCTTGAAAAACTTAAAACATGAAAGTTATAGATTTTTGTTCACTCTTTACCCAGAAATTCAAATCACTCAAATTCGATGTCATATGGGTAAGATATCGCACGTTAAAGATGGTGTTTTACTCATATTTGTTGCATACAAGGTGTTTGATGAAATGTCTAGCTTAGATTTTTAGTGTTAAAGTTGAGCTTAATGCACTAATTTTTGTCCCACAACGCATCATTAATCATTTTATTAATGTAAGATTCGAAAAGTGATGTTTTTAATAGTTAATGTTTTTAACTATTAAAACTGATGAACCAAAGTGATGAACTGATGAACCAAATCAAACTGTTAAAAAAAAAGCATGAAAACAAAACTGATGAACCTAACTAAACTGATGAACCAAACCAATAACTGATGAACCAAACCAAAACTGAAACTATGATTAATGAACTAAACCAAACTGATGAACCAAACCAATAACTGATGAACCAAACCAAAATTGAAAATATGATTGATGAACTAAACCAAACATGAGACCAAACCAAAACGATGAACCAAAACCAAACTGATGAACCAAACCAAAACTATGATTCATGAACCAAACCAAATGATGAACCAAACCTGATGAACCAAACTAAAACTAAAACTGATTGATGAACCAAAATAAACGATGAACAAAACAAAACAAACACCACAACATGTTAAAACTATGATTGATGAACCAAAATAAACTGATGAACTATGTTTGATTTGGTTAATCAGTTTTGGTTTGGTTCATCAGTTCATCAGTTTGATGAACCAAAATAAACTGATGAACCAAAAACTGATGAACCAAACTAAAAGCGTGATTGATGAACCAAAATAAACGATGAACAGAACAAAACAAACACCAACATGTGGTAAAACTATGATTGATGAACCAAAATAAAATGATGAACTATGTTTGATTTGGTTCATCAGTTTTGGTTTGGTTCATCAGTTCATCAGTTTGGTTCATCAATTTTTGATTCATCAGTTCATCATTGATGAACCAAGATTAACTGATGAACCAAACCAAAATGTATGATTGATGAACCCAAACCAAAAAACTATGATTGATGAACCAAACCAAAACGATGAACCAAAACCAAAACTGATGAACCAAACCAAAACGAACTATGATTCATGAACCAAGAGAACCAAACCGATGAACCAAAAAAAATGATGAACCAAACTAAAACGTGATTGATGAACCAAAATAAACTGATGAACAAAACAAAACAAACACCAACATGTTAAGCTGGAACTATGATTGATGAACCAAAATAAACTGATGAACTATGTTTGATTTGGTTAATTAGTTTTGGTTTGGTTTATCGATTCATCATTTGGTTTGGTTCATCATTTTTGATTTGATTCATCAGTTCATCAGATTGATGAACCAAGATTAACCGATGAACAAAAGTGCGCATTTTATTTTAAATTAAACTAAAAACATCACTTTTGAATCTTACATTAATAAAATGATTAATGATGCATTGTGGTACAAAATTTAGAGCATTTAACGCAATTTTAACACTAAAAATCTAAGCTAGACATTTTATCAAACACATTGTATGCAACATATATGACTAAAACGCCATTTTTAACGTGCGATATCTCACTTATTTCATATCGGATTTGAGTGATTCAAAAAATTGTGTAAAGAGTGAACTAAAATCTACAACTTTCGTGTTTTAAATTTTGCGTAAATCAACCTTTAAATTAGATAAAAGTAGGGTCGAATATGCCGAAAATTTGAAAATCATAACCAACTTGAAATCTTAAAAAATCAAATTTATATATCAAAATGTATATCAAATTAAAGAGGATTAAATTTTAAAAATTATGGTGAAATCGGTTTTTCGTAAAAGTTTGTCGTTTGAAAGTTATTTGCGTTTGAAGTTCGGGTGGAATTAAAAAAACGAGTCAAATGTCCAAAATGCCCCTTTGACCAAAATTCTGTTTGAAAATTAGGTGGGACACATGTCACATCGTGGATGGCTTTCTAGACTTTGTAAATTATTACACTTTCTAGAGGATCGCTACTCAGCTTGTACTTCATTCGGATGTAACTGGGCTTGGTGATGGCGCTGGACTGCTGCTTGGTGGACTGGATCATGGGCTTCAGTGGCGATCATTTGTTTGGGCCTCGTTTGGAAAGCAGCTTGGCTAAAAAAATAGATCATAATTTGGCACATGGTAGGATTCGAACCCACGACCACTTGCTTGAGAGAACATGTCTCCACCCACTAGACCAAGAGTCTATTTGTGTTAAATATTGCATTTAATTCCTTTTAAATTTCTTTTTTGCGATCCATTTTCTTTCTTTTCTTTCTCCTATTTTTCTTTTCTTCTTAATTAATTAATTCTGTTTGGTCTTTAAATTTTTTCTCTTTGCCTCGATGCTTCAAATAAAATTATCATTGGTCCCGTAACTTCGTGCTCCTTCCATTCGTGCTTTCGTTTTGTCCATTTGTCTTCTTTGTCCATTTTGTAATGTCCGTTACCTGCATACCAACACAAAACACAAATATTTATGGCTTTAGGGGTTAGTTTTTGGTCTTTTTGGTCCGGTTTTGATCAAGAAAAGGTGTATGTTTTCACATATACCAAAATACCCCACGAGAAGATTGCGTGTCCCAGCAATGTAATCAACTCACGCTTTTAAAAACAAAGATTTCAATCTCTTTCTACTAAACCTATGAAAAGTAGCAAAGATTCCTCAAAAGAGATTAAGAAACCCTTATTTCTAAGAACGCCCCGTTTACCTTTCATTTCTCATATAGATATTACGTTTAAGCACATTACAATTATGAGTGACGGTTTGTTGAACTTTCATGTCAATCGATAACTCCAACATTTTTCAAAAGACATTTTAGGATCACAGAGTAGGAAACACAACCCAGCGTGAAGTGACCATAAGGATAGAATACATCGTCCACATTTTTCACAAGTTCCCAAACTAAGCGTAAAATCGAAATCATTGTTAAATATGACTCTAGATGCTAACACTACACATGGAAGTTACTTGTGTAATTACCTTTTGCTCCAATTTTCCTATTTTCCTCTAGATTTTTTTATTTTTGTGAGAAATGAATTTCTTCAAATTTCTCGTTTCGATAATTTCTTATTCCGATAAAGATACAAAGCTAAGTCGCTAATTAATTATCCATCTTCTCTCAAGAACCATTGTCTCAAAAATGAGGTCCACATCAAGGAATTTTTATTCACTTATATTTTTGACTTTTCCATTTTTTTTTTTTTTTTGCACTTATACTTTTACTTATATGAGCTATGAACTACGGAGCTTCACGGGGTAATTCCAAGACCTTACACTTTTCAGAATAAATGATCCAAGGGCCGTTACGACGGAGAGTTCCAAGACTCTAGGCTTCATGAAATGAGGCTCCCAGTGGGTTAGACCAAGAACCTCACCCAATCCCGGCTAGAGGTGCAAGGGCCGGCGTAAGAGGGTAGCCAAGACCTAAACGCTTACTTTTGAAATAAGGATCCAAGGGTCCGATCTCGACACCGCAGCTCATAACTTTATTTATTACTTATTACGAGTCCTTGATGTGTACCCAATTTTTAAAACAAATATTCTTTTAAGAAGATAAAGAACTAACTATCGTCAAAAACTCAACATCTCTAATTATTTATTCACAAATATGGGGTGAAACAATCTTGTGGGAACAAAAAGCCAAAAGTACCTTCGATGGGCTCTAAAGAGAACCATCTACTCCACGCTTAGCATCTAAACTCATAAATAACTCTATCATTTCTCGATCTCCGCAAATTTAAAATCCCAAATAATGAGATCCGCGGATGCTTAGCCGATAATTAAATTATCTATGGTTAAGGGAACAAGCTAGGGCTCAACACGCCCGGTGAAGTCAGAATTCTATTACTACTCTCACCATTGAAAGTCAACAAGGTGTCAAAACATATACATTAATTTAGAAAATGCTTCGTCTAATGAAATTAAGTCGTGCATATTTAAAGTCACTCAGGGAAACTTGCAAATTCTTGGCCTTGTGAGCTAGAATTCGCATTTATAGCTTCTTGTCTAAGAGACTAGCAAACTTTTCAATCAAAAAGACTTAACAAAAGCTTCAAAAAATTTTAAATTTTCTCATTTTTGCACAATTTTTTTTTTCAATTTCTAAGGAAAAACGGGGTTGCGAGAGTACACGGCAAAAAAAAACAAACAAACAAGTGCGGTCAAATCAAATCGAAGATTACCCACCCCAGACTAAAATCAAACATTGTCCTCAATGTTTAAAGGTAAGGGTTCTCAACGTAAATCTAAAGCCATTGGTTAGTTATGCTAATAGATAAACGATAATCGATAAAGATTTTGGATATCGGATTTCCATAAGAGCGTCGAAACATGAAACTCGAGTGGAGAAAAGACAAAACTTCGAGCACGAGAATCTTCATTTTCGAAGAAAATCCTGGACATAAACAACAACAACACAAAACACGAGAAATGGAAGAGGCGAACCTCCTCACGTCACTTATTAGAAAACATAAATAAGATAAAAGGATAAGTATGGGGTGCCTCCCAATCTACTTGTTTGTTAAAGCGAGTCGCTTGACTCGTCCCAATTCATTTCTCCTTGGGGAAACAAGCGGAAGGGATACCCGGATCAAAGATGGTATCCTCACTCCGGGAGGAAAGAAAGGGTGGGTTGGGAGGGGAAGAAAATGTCGAGCTCAAGCACATAAGGGATAACTCCTCCCAAACTCACATAACGTATATCAAGAAAGAATGATCCATCATCCGGTGGTTTTGCGGGTGGACGTCGGGATGACGGATCGAAAAGCGACTCCATCCAGAAGAAGGGAGTCCATGGTACATAGAAATGTAGTTCAAAGGTTTATCAATGAAGGCATCCAAGAGAGGATCCTTTTTCCGGTTAACTTTAGTTTTATGAATGTCCTCTCCGATGAGTATCCCCGGGTTAAAAATCTTGTCCTCGGAGAGGAAGGAAATCAAAGTATCATCCACGTGAAAATCCTCACGAGAAGAGGAATCACTCTCGGATAAAAAATAATATTGGACCTCAGGATCAACAAGTTCATCTGTCGAAAGCTTCACTTCCTTATCATTCTTCGGGAAAAACGGATCATCGTATTCTTTTTCTTCTTTTTTGGAAAGAATCGAGTCGGTGGGAACAAGTTCATCGGCGAACTCCTCAAGAAATGAATCGATATAAGAAGATATAAGAGACGGCTCAACTTTTTCAAAATCATCCGGAGGGATATAAGAGTCATCATAAAGCATTTTTTCAATCAAACGAATATCTTCCTCGATGTTTATTTCGGCATAATCAATTTCCGGTGAAACTGAATCGGAATTCAAATAAGCCTCCATTTCTTCCATGATAGAATCATCCTCCTTAAATTTAGTGAGGGAAGAGGAAGAATCATAAATGATTTGTTTAGAAGAAAGTTCCATAATTTCAGAAGAAGGAGTGGGATTGCCACTCAAAGAAAGCTCGACGTTTTTAAGTTCAACACAACAAACAGAAAGCGGAGGTGGGACAAGTGGTGTGCTCTTAGAGCTAGCAGTTTCCACCACTACCGTTTTAGTCTCCTTTTCTAATTTCTTCCTTTGCTCAGCACGTATCGTTGATAAACTCTTAACCGTAAAACGTGAAAGGCTCGGATCAAGTCTCGATGGTTTAGGCCCAACCTTTTGAACCACCGGAGGTTGGACGTTTTTGGTACTTCCGTTATTAGTAGGAATTCCCGGTCCTTTGTCACCTCGGTGTCATTAATTTTGGCCACATCATATTGGTAGGTTAAAGATTTAGAAGTATGGTTAACGTTAAACGTGGCGGCTTCTTTTCCAACTCTTAAAGTGATCTCTCCTTCATATACATCAATCAACGCATGGCCCGTCCTTAAGAAACATCTTCCGAGAATAAGGGTACTTTCGAGGGTCGCATCAAAATCAACGACAACAAAATCTGCGGGAAATCGAGGCGTCCCCACTTTAACAAAACATCCTCGGCTATACCAATTGTTTTGTCGTAGTACTGATCGGCTAGCTCGAGGGTCATACACGTTGGGGTAAGTGGGGGTAATGAAAGCTTTTCATAGATTGATTTCGGCATCAAATTAATACTACACCAAGATCGGCCAAGGCGGAGCACCTTTGAATAATTCCTTGAAAATCGCATGGAATGAGAAACTTAGGGGTCACTAACTTTTCGGGAAGTTTCTTGAGAATAACCGCCGAACAATTCTCATTCAAAGACGTTTTGCCAAATCCACAATTTTCTCTTTGTTACAATAATCCCTTTAGTGTCGAAACAAACTTAGGCATGAGAAGAAGAGCATCCGAAGCTAATTTGAAGTGAAGATCTTGAAATATTTGAAAGAATTTTTCCATTTGAAGATTTGCTTGTTCGCATTGCTTTTGATCATTCATCCTTGACGGGTACGGAAGTGTTGGTTTTGGGTTAGTCTTTTCAGCACTAACCGGAGCATCCTTAGGCTCAGACGTCGGGACAACCGTGGTTTGGACATTCTCGGTACTCCCCTTATTAGTAAGAAGCACCGGGTGCTTTGTCACCCCGGTCTCACGGTCTACCACACGAGACGGAGAAGAAGAAATAGTGGTAGGAACCGTGGGTCCATCGTAAGCAACACCACTTCGGGTAGTGATCGCTTTCATGTCACCTCTCGGGTAGGGAATCGTATTGCTCGGAAGAGAATCGGAACCCGAGGGTTGAGAATAAGAAGTAGAAGCTTGATTGGCTTGAAAGAAACTAGCCATCATATTCCTCATTTCACTCATCTGCTTGTTACTCGTAGCTTCCATTTCCCTTTTGAAATCAGTCCTCATGCTGGTGATTTGAGTTTGCAAACTTTTAATGGTGTTGTCGGAGTTCTTCATGTAAGTTAGAAACTCGTTGTTCGGAGCAACTTGATGAGGTGGTTGATAAGGTTGTTGAGGAGGTTGTTGATAAACTTGAGGTGGAGGAGCTTGGTAGTTTTGATTACCATGATTAAGATTAGCTCCTCGGTTTTGATTGTAAGATTGGTTTTGATAACGGTTTTGATTATGGTTTTGGTTTTGTTGAGGAATGGGTGCAAAACCGGGTGGTCCCATTTGGTTGGCACGGTATCCTTGGTTTTGATTTTGAACCGGATTAGCAGATGCTACGGAAGCATTTCTAAGATCGCCATCGGTGGCTTGACAATTATAGTACGGATGAGGACCACCGCAAATAACACATGTTTCGGTAACGGCTTTGACTTGTTCTGATTTCTGACTCTTAAACTCTCTCTTCATAGAAGTAATAGCATAAGTAAGATCAGTCAACTCACTCCTCTGAACATAGTTATCATTCGAAGCAATCTTAGAAACAACGGGTCTGTTTCTAGACGAGAAAACTTTTGACTTATTTTCGATTATCGTTCTAATATCGGCGGGCATACGACTCAAGATGTTGCCACCAGCGGCTGCGTTAAGCGAATCTTGATCGGCCGGCGTTAAAGCATTGCAGAACGTATCAATCTGATGAAGATCGGTAAAACCGTGATTTGGGCATTTACGTAAAAGTTCCTTGAATCTATCCCATGCTTCTCCAAAACTTTCATCGAATTTTTGTTGAAAATTAATGATTTGATTTCGTAACATTGTAATTTTCGAAGGAGGAAAGAATTGATTCACAAACTTCTTAGAAAGATCGGCCCATGTTGTGATTGATTGAGGGGGTTCTTTTTCTAGCCAAGTCCGGGCTGCCCCTCAAGGGAAAATGGAAACAATCTCAATTTAACTGACTCATGAGTGACGCCCTGAAAGTTTATCGTAGAAGCAACTTGATTAAACCAACGGAGGTGTGCGTGGGGCTCCTCATGATCCAAACCACCAAAAGGTTTATTTGAAACCAATTGAATTAAGTTCGTTTTTAGTTCAAAATTCTCGGTATCAAGTGGTGGAACAACGATAGCATCACCGTAGCCGTCTACGGGAGCTTGAAGTAACTCGATCATCGTTCGAGTATCTGCCATGACGACGGGTTCTTCAACGATAGTACGTAACTCGGGTACGTCTATTCTACGATTACGATTACGTCTTGACTAAGAACGAGTGCGCATGCACTAAAAATCCAAAAATCAAAAAGTGAAAAATAATTTTGAAAAAGGAAAATCTTTTTGGTTTTTATATTTAGAAAACTTTTGAAAACACAACCTTTTTGTAACCTTTACGCCAACCGGTGCTCGTAGCTCCCAAAAGTACGCGCAGCGAGCGGAACGAAGAGTGGATCGTTCTTCATCGCAATTTAATGTCAAGACTTCCGTTTACCCCGTGTATAGGTTGTACTTCTGAGGTGAGCCGACGTAACAATTGACGTTCGGGTTTGTTTTGTTGGTTTTTTACTTTTTATGGTTTTGTAAACACTCTAGAAAGAATGTTTTGGTTTTTAATATTTTTTTTGGGTTTTTGAAAAAATTTATATACAAAAACGACGGTAACTTCACTCGGGGAAGGTTCTTCAAATTCACGCGATTCGAGACGGAAATACGAAAATTCACTACAAGCCCTCCCCGGCAGCGACGCCAAAAATTGATTCGATAAAAATCAATAATGAGAAGTGTAGTATTACGGGGTAACTCAAACATGTTAGGTTTGAGCACCGAGATCGTTCCGAACGAGGGTTGAATGAAATTTCCAACTCACGTCGCGATTATCGGGATTTGAATGTGTTAAAAAGGATTTTGAGGATTTTTAAACTACGGGGCAAGCAATAATAATAAAAGGCATATAAATCTACTAATCCTAAGGTGCAAACAAGTAATCTCAATTTGGTACGTAAATAGAACTAAAGACGCAAATTACTTTATGCCAAAAAAACGTATTCTAAAATGCAAATTAATCTATTTTAACCCCTAAAAGTGATCTAATATTTTTCTACAACTAAAAATGAGATTTAAAAATTATCTAAAATTTTAAACTAATTTTTTTTTTGGTTTTTGATTTTTGATTTTTTTTTAAAAAGCGGAATATATTTTTTTGATTTTTTTTTATTAAGAGATTTTTGTTTTTTTTTTTTTAAACTAATTTAACTAATTAAAGTTTAAACTAAAATTTAAATAGCAAACTACAACTAGTGACGATGAATATTAAGCTAAGAGTATGATAATAAAAAGACTTAACAAGCATAATACGAATAATTAAACGTAACGGTAAACTAAGAATCTAAGCTAAAAAGGTAAGAGAATAAAACCCGATGATTTTTACGAGAGAAATACCACCCAATCTTATAAACTAGATAAATTATTAAAGTTTATTTCTTTATTAACTTTAATTTTGCTAATTAGTTAAATAAAGTTTTGAGCTTTATTAACTAACTAACTTAATTAAAGTTATTAAATTTGTAAACTTTAATGATTTTTAAGCTTATAAGACCCGTAAGCTCCACGCCTTATGAGGTAGGATCGGATTACACAAACAAAATCAAAACTTTAAGGGTTAGCACAAATATATAAATATAAGATTTTTATAATAAAAAACTAAAATAATAGATAAACTAATCTTAATAAATCAAATCTTAACCACCAAACTCTCTCAAGGAGATACGTTTCCACAAAAACTAATTTGAGTATTAAGGTTAAAGATTTAAAATATAAGATTTTTTTTTTAAATAAAGGAAAGGAAATAAATCAATGAAAAATATCAAATGAACTCCGAAAATTCCAAATGTTTTTTAGCAACATCAGAAAAGTGATAGAAGCTCATAGAAAAGTTTTTAGAATTTTCGGAATTAAAATAGTATTTTTTTTCGATTTTAATGTTTAAAATAGCAAATAAATCAAAATAAATAGTAAACTAGTTTAAAAAATATGAAAAATTCACACTATCTTAAGAAAACTATAAGAAGCTACCAGAAATTTAAAAATTATTTTTTGACGTTTTTTTCTTTTTTAAAAATAAAAACGAAACAGTTTTTAAAAGAAAAAGAACAAACAGTTTTTGATTTTTAAAATACGAAAACAACTCAGAAAAACAAAATTTTATGACGAAAATAAAATATTTTTTGATTTTTTGTAAAAAGACAAGATTTTTAGAGACTTTTTAATATTTTTAAGCTAAATAAAACAATAAAAACGTAAACTTTAATAAAAATAAACAATAAAAAAACTAAACTTTTATAAAAATATAAATATGATATGTTAAGCGTGTGCACGGAGCGTATAAAATACACTCACACAATCTTACTATAACTCAACTCTTCATGGCATATTTTTATAAAAAGTTTCATAAAAATAAAAGGAAATAAAAAAGATTAAGAGATGAGAAAATAAAAAAGATGCAAAGATAATAAATAAGATGAACTAACTTGCAAGAAATAAATAAAACTTTTATAAAACTAAATAAGCATAAAAATTACAAGAGTTTGGGTACAAAAATAAATAAAAGAGGTTCTTAAAATGAGGTGAGGAGGTGGGTTTTTATAGACCAACAAGTTACACTTTGGCCCCTAATAATTTTCATATTGACCCCTAAACTATTCTATCTTGGTACAAAAAATACCCTATCAAAACTTGGTCCCCAAGTTAAAATTACAACTTGTAGCAGATTGCATTTAGCTTGTACTTCATTCGGATGTAACTGGGCTTGGTGATGGCGCTGGACTGCTGCTTGGTGGACTGGATCATGGGCTTCAGTGGCGATCATTTGTTTGGGCCTCGTTTGGAAAGCAGCTTGGCTAAAAAAATAGATCATAATTTGGCACATGGTAGGATTCGAACCCACGACCACTTGCTTGAGAGAACATGTCTCCACCCACTAGACCAAGAGTCTTTTTGTGTTAAATATTGCATTTAATTTCCTTTAATCTCCTTTTCTTGCTGATCCATTTTCTTTCTTTTCTTTCTCCTATTTTTCTTTTTCTTCTTAATTAATTAATTTTTCGTTTGGTCTTTAAATTTTTCTTCTCTTGCCTCGATACTTCAAATAAAATTATCATTGGTCCCGTAACTTCGTGCTCCTTCCATTCTCGTGCTCGTTTTTGTCCATTTGTCTTCTTTTTGTCCATTTTGTAATGTCCGTTACCTGCACATACATAAACACAAAAACACAAATATTTATGGCTTTAGGGGTTAGTTTGTCTTTTTGGTCCGGTTTTGATCAAGAAAAGGTGTATGTTTTCACATATACCAGTATCTCAAATCCTTCTTTAGCTATTTCAAATTCTTGGTCTGATTCATAAGAATCAGTCTCAAAAATTTGATCACTATGTTCTATTTGCCTAAAGGATTCCTCATGCGTGTCATATGTTTTGAAATCTATTCCACACATGAAAATAGGTGGTTTAACTCTAACCATCTCACAATCTTGTTCGGGTTTAGGTTCCATGTTCTTAAAAACTAGGTCTTTTGATCATGGAATAGTTTTCTCTAGAATAGCTTATGTCAATGGTCTTAAATACAATCTCATCAGTGTTAGTCAACTCTGTAATGCTAAGTACATTGTGCAATTCAATGACAAACAAGGCACCATTTTCAATGCCAAAAAAGAAGTTGTTTTGATAGCTCCTAGAAGAGATGATGTTTATGTCTTAGACATGTCAACTCTCTCTCAAGATGGAACTTGTCTCTTTGCCAAAGCCACTGAAACTGTCAACTGGCTGTGGCATAAGAGACTCTCACACTAAAATTTCAAAAACATCAACAACTTGGCAAAACAAAACAAGGTCCTTGGCTTACCATCACTGGTTTTGCAAAAGATAAACCATGCTCAGCCTGTGAAAAAGGCAAACACCAAAGAGCATCTTTCAAAACAAAACAAAATTTCTCAATCAAAAGCTGCCTTCATCTCCTGCATATGGATCTCTTTGGACCTGTCAGTCCAAGATCAATCCAGCATGAGAAGTATACACTTGTCATTGTTGATGAGTTTTCAAGATACACTTGGGTATACTTTCTTTCCAAAAAGAGTCAGGCAGCTGATACTATAATGTCATTCATCAGGAACATTGAAAACCAGAATGACATTACTGTTAAACAAATCAGAACTGACAATGGTACTGAGTTAAATGGGGTAGCTGAAAGGAAAAACAGAACTCTCATTGAGGCTGCTAGAACTATGTTAAATGGCTCAGCTCTATCAAAACATTTCTGGACTGAAGCAGTCAAAACAGCCTGTTACACTCAAAACATGTCAATCATTATCAAAAGACATAATAAAACCCCATATGAGATATTCAAAGGTAGACTTCCTGATATCAGCAACTTTCACGTGTTTGGATGTCATGTGTTTATTCATAACCACAAGGATCATCTAGGCAAGTTTGATGCTAAAGCTGATGATGGATACTTTCTAGGTTACTCACTGATCTCCAAAGCCTTCAGGGTATTTAACACAAGGAGACAACAAGTTGAGGAAACCTTTCTTGTCACCTTTGATGAGAGTTCTGAAAGCATCAGGTTCACCAACACCTCAATTGAGGAAATATGAATTGATAACTCATCAAAATATCCTCCTGATGAGTATGATACTGAAATCAATTCCTCATACCAAGTTGATGCTGACATCTCATATTATGTCTTACCTCACAACCTTCCCCAACCAACTATCAATGAATTCATTGATAATCAATCAGTCCCTGCTGGGATAGGTAACACTGAACCAAATTTTCAAGAACCTGTGATTCAAGAACCCCAACCTGAACAAGACATCTCAACAGATGATCTAAATAATTATGTGGCTCCTGTACCTGAACTCACTCCTGAGTTTCCAGTGACCTCTTCAAGCTCAGATCCTAGACCACAAAGTAAGTGGACAAAATCTCAGGACATTGAGCTTGTAAACATCATTGGTGAACCCTCTGAGGGCATGCTTACAAGAAGCATGGCTGCTAAACTAACTGCAGCTTCATGATAACACTACACGCGTAATTCGGGGTCAAAGGAACTTCCTTTTCGTCGAGCAAGTTTTTCAACACCCTAGGCAGTGAACCTAATCGTTGTAGTGTAGTATTAGGGTAAGCCACGGGAATTGATATCGTTTTCTAGGGGAATAGGAATGCTAGTGAGAAGTTACTACGCTAAGGTTGGGGTTGAGGAAGATTATTTTTTATCTTTTTATGTTTTTTTAGGAAATGGAAAGGTACGAATCTCGGGGTTTCGATTTGGGGGTTGGTATTTCTACCGATTACTTCTACTTATCTAATTATCTAAACTAAGGTGAGGGTAGTCTATGTCTATTGTTGTGTGCTCGTATGATAGTTAAAATGTATTTGCTTAGGCTTTATTACTCCCTAGTTATCTCCTATTGGTGGTTGAATTGTCACGTCCTTATTCTTAATCGCGTTGTGTTTCTAAGGTCGTAGGGTATGCGTTTATCCCTAACTCTTTGAAGCTACCAAAGGTTAATGACTACAAAATCTCTAGGATTTATAAACTTTAACTCTAAGGTATTCTTTGGATGTATAGCCTACAATTACTCTAGGTGATTATAAACTAAGGTTCAACAAAGATTAATCAAGCATTATTAGCACAACGAATTACCTATCGCAATACTAGGTCATTAACAATTAAGATAAGAGACAACCAATCAATATTCAATAACTAAGTTTCATATTACCTAAGCAAACACACAAGTAAATTATCCGGACATGGGGAACATGCAAGCATACACACAATCAATTGAAGACATAATTAAATTAATGAAGTAAAACACTTATCTTGATGTAAGATAGGATATGGAACCCTAAAATAATGTACAAGACAGCCTTGGTTCGGTTTAGGGTTTTACTCCAAAAGACTACACTCTGAAAACTAAAAAATTCGGATTCTATATATAAGATTACAAATGCGACGGCGTCACCCTTTAATTTGTGACGCCGTCGGGTCGCCATTATTAGGGTTTCGTCTTGGCCACGTTAGCCTTGCAACGGCGTCACCTTATGCTTGTGACGCCGTCCTCTTCAGTCTCTGACGTCGTCTGGATCAAATCTAGGCCGTCTGAGCTGCGACACCCTACTCTTTTAAAACCTGAAGCCGTCACTTGTAAATGAGCAATTTGGCTACTGAGTCGTCAAAAAACTTGTCCGACGGCATCTCTAGTAGAACCTGACACCGTCACTTGTGGAACCTGACGCCGTCCCCCTCAGTTCCAGCAGCCTGAGTGTCTTGATTCTTGACTTTGGCCATTTTCTTCGTATATTCGCGCCTTTTTGTTCGAATAAGTGTCATTCCAGCAATTTGCCTTCAAGATACCTAAAAAGTGAAAAGGAACGATATTAAGTGTGAAAACTAGAAGGGGGTTGAATAGTTTTGCCAATTAAAACTTCCTTTTAATCTATTTAGATTGACTTATGTCAATCTATTTAGATGTCAATCTGTTGGATGTTGATAACCAAAGCATATAAAGGTAGGTAATGAAACGATAAGAGTAAGAAGCACAAAACCACAACAAGAGTATTTATAGTAGTTCGGCTACTAGGACACCTTCCTAGCCCTACTCCACTCCCCGAATCACCTACTCGAGAGTTCGTAAGCACTACACCAATCTCCTTATAGCGGAGAAGCCTTCACAACGTTGCTTATCCTTTTTTCGGTACAAAGCTAAATACCGAGTTCTTTCACACCAAGGCGAACCACACCTACACAACGTCGCCTACCCTTTATAAGGTACTAGGCTAAGTACCTAGTTCTTTCACTCCAAGGTGAACTACACCTTCACAACGTCGCCTACCCTTTATTAGGTACTAGGCTAAGCACCTAGTTCCATTGCAATGGAGGAACTACTACCACACTACACCAACGACTAATCCCAAAGGAGATCTACTCCTTTACAACATCATCAAGGATATCAATATCCTTGGATCTAATACTAGTCTATCTTGTACATCGAAACACACCATATCAAATGTACATCTAAGGCACCTTTCACTAATGCCTTTGACTAGATCTACAAGACACCTTTCACTAATGTCTTGTGTCTTGACTTCTAAGCACCTTTCATTAATGCTTCTAGTCTTGACTTCTAAGCACCTACCATAAGTGCTTATGATATACACGATAGATACCCTTCACTAATATCTTCGTCTTGACTCTTGAGACATCTTTCACTAATGTTTTCAACACTACACTTCTTTGAAGAAAGAAAGAAATCATCAACAAGAAGACTTCAGTAGCCTTGATGATGAGGAAGCGTGGCAACTCATGGACTTGAGCTTGCTCGACTTCAAAGGTGATGATCTTGCCTTTAAAAGGAACCTAAAAGATCACACAAAAACAAAACTACAAACATAGATCTCTTGTATCTGAGGTTAGTGAGTTTTACACTTAGGTAGAAAGTGTGTTAGAAAGGGGTGAAAGATAATGAAGAAATAGCTCACTATTTATAGAAGAAAAAATCTATTGTTCCCCAGATCCCACGAATCCCTTCCACAAGGGATCTGTCTAGCATTAAGCTAGGGATCCGTAGGACGCTCCCTTTTACCCATGGGTATTTTGGTTATGGGTCATGGGTCATGGGTTGAACCATGGATCTTTAGCTAGATACAATGTATCTTTGAGTGCAATGCACTTGGTCACTTGGGTATGGGTTGATCCTTAGGTTTATGGATATTATCCATGTATGATATAAGCATGATATCATGCAATGGGTTATGGGTCAAGATCCATGGGTCATGGGCTTTGGGTTGTACCCAACTACATTCAATGTATTTGCCCAATGGGTTGTGATACTTAAGTTTCTACCTATTTATATTACCCAATATACTACATACTAGTTATGTGTATATTTTACCCAAATATGTAAACACTAGTTGTTGTACATATGTATTACTAAATCATAAAATCACTTATACTTGTTTTAGTGTTTTATGTGAAAGTGTGAATATGTTAGAAACTATTAGTTCAAACTATTTACGTATTTTATTTGTTTTGTTAAAATAATTTTACGTTTGTTATCGAAAAAACATTAGAAGATCGTAAAATATAAATAAACGTTTTTACGGCTTATTTGTATTAACAATCTCCCCCTTTTTGTTGATGACAAAACATAAAATTATTTTAAGGAAAAGCTAAAATTCGTAAAAGTTTGAATTTGTAGTTTTTACTTTCTTCTCCCCCTTTTTGTCGAAACAAAAAGTGTTTGAGGGAAAGCAACACATCGTTTTTAAGAAAAACATGTGAAAGAAATAAAAATAAGAAGAAATAGAGAGCAAGTAACAGAAAAGGATCTTGTCTTTACTCCCCATTGACGACTCCATCCCTATGTAAGGGCGTCAAGAAAGTAATACTAATCTAGTTTGTTTGCAAGTAAGTTTGCAAAAGATTTCGTCTAAGTGACGAATGTGCTCCCCTTTGATGATTGCAATTTTGCAAGGGGATGTCATGAAAAGTAAACCTAGTATTGCAAGTAATTTGCGATGTATTGCTTTGACATAAATCTCCCCTAGCTTTAGGATGTCAAAGTCTTCATGTGTAAATTGAATAACTACAAAACAAAGGTTAGGAAGCAAGTATAATTCACAATTTCCTGCAAATGTCGTCCAAGTTAGTAGACAATAGCTTTCTGTCTCACGGATCCCACGGTTCCCTCCTAGTAGGGATCCGTCTAGGCAATTCTGAGGGATCCGTATTAGCTGATTAATTTCAGCAAAGGTGATATAACAAGTAATGTTATCACAAAATTGAGAAATGAATACAAAGTAATTATATGCCCAGAAAATTAACAAGTAGCATGTAATTCCATTTAATAAAACTAGAGTTATGATATACATGACTCTAAAAACTAAGAAATTAAGAAAATACATGACTAGGAATTTCTAAACCAACTATCGCTTGATGTTAGGACACCACTAAAATCTTCTAGCTCAAGTTTTGTTTAGGTTTAATCTCGTCGAAACGTTCGAGGAGATGATAGAACATGAAACATTGGTCTTCTCGTACTTCATGTATCAAACTTTCAACATGTTGACAATGATAGAAATCTTTGTCATGGCTAGGTAGTGGTGGTGGAAGAATTGAAATGGCTTGATGCGAAGGATCAAGTGAAGCGACTTGTGGAGCTTCAAACAATGGAGGGATTGGTGGAGGCGCATTTGAGAATGACTCGACCAAGAATGATGGTGGTGGTAGAGAAGTGTCAACTTCCATATGGTCGGGTGGTTGACTTTGATGATTTGTCATAATCCAAATGGGATTATATGATGGAAACGGCGAAAAGAAAGCCGGAGCAAGTGTTGACTCAACACCTTGATTTTGTACCATTATTCCTCCTAATGAGGAGAATGTTGTCGGCGGAGGCGGATGAGACGGCCTAGGAGGTAAATCCTCTAAATTGTAGAGGTGTGGTGATGATAGTGGGGATGTAAAAGAGATAACTCTAGGAACTAATGGTGATGGTTTAGTGGAGATGATATTGTTTGGCCTAGGAGGTATGGTGGTGTTTGGCATAGGTAGTTTTGTGGGTACTATCCTTTTAGGAATTGGTTTGATTGGTTGAGTAAAGATCCTATAATTTGTTGGCTTGACCGGAGATGATTCGGTTGAGGAAATTTCGTGTATAACACGAGCCTTTTTCTTGGGTGGTTCTTTGGTGGATAGGTTACTACTTGGGGTTTTCCTGATGATGAGATGATTTCAAGAGGTTTGTAAAGATTTCTAAAATGCTGAAAGTTAGGATGAAGGTGATGACTATGGAGGTCCTAACAAAGTGGTTTATAAACCAAGATTATTGGCAAGTGCTTTTAAGCCTTAAGCCACTAGGATTCATTGGAATGTGATGATTAACATGCACAAGAGTCAACTTGAGTTTGTATGATCTAGGAACTCATTTAAGATGAGATGGAGTGTTTGAGTTAGAAAGATGAGTTGAAATGATTGTTTTAGCAAGATTTGACATAAACTGTCATCCGGATCCCACGGTTCCCACCTCAGAGGGATCCGTCTAGGCTAATCCTAGGGATCCGGCTCTCAGCAGCTATGAAAGAGTGGAAATGATGTTTCTAAGATCTAAGATCTGTATCATCTTGAGTGTTTCAGTCTTCCTAAGTGTCTTAAATGAAGTGGTGCTTAAATACTTGAAGGTAATAAGTGATGTAGCTAATGATTGTCTTTTATGGAAGGATTTGGAACTTTCATGAGTACCAATGGATGAGCAAGGATGACACTAAAGATGAGAGTGTCAATTGAAGCTAAATGATCCTACAGATCAGGTTTGTGTCTTAGGATAGTGTTTTGGAAAATATCCTAGGAGCTTTGAGATGAGAAAACTAGAATTTGATCAACTTTGATCAATTTTGAGGTGAGGATGATTTATGGTCAATTTTGCCATAATCGAAAAGATTTCTAAGACTAGATGTGAGGGATCAAGTGAAAAATGAAGTGTGAGTTTAAGAGCGGAAGAGTAATGGATTAAAAATGAAACGATAGATCTACAAACGTCTTAGAGTGTGATCTTGGTGAGTTGTGTGTGAGTAGGAAGGATCTACCTATCTTTGATAAGGACTTAATTTTCCTTTAAGAAACTATGTTTTAGTTTAGTGTGAGGTGTTCTAAGGACATGTTTGAAATATAATGCTTGCAATTTCATTTTCTGTTTCCCGGATCCCACAGTTCCCTAAGTGTAGGGATCCGTCTAGCACAAACATTGGGATCCGTCCATCTGCTCAGCAGATCCTTTACTAAAGGTATGCAATGATCTTGACAATGCATTATATTCCAAGGTTAGTTTAAAGGGGTTCTAACACTAAGATATCAAATGTAAGATGTTTTATTTCATAAAGGAAATAGGATTACATTGATAAAGCACGAGTACAAGAGGATTGATCCTATTTGAAATACTACTAAATTCCTTGAGTGTTTTTCGCTAGAGGATCATTACATGTTTGATGAGTGTTGGTGGAATCAATAATGAAGAAAGTCTTCATGAGAGATATGTTTAGTGGTTCCATCATCTTGTTTACAAGTACGTACAACGGACTTTGAAGTTGAGGATGAAAGTGCATAACGTTGTGATAGAGGCGCGTCAAGAACATTTCATAAGGGATGAGTTTATTCTTGGAGCCTTGAAGATTTGCAATTCGCCTAGCAAAGAAGTATGCGAGATTGTATGGTTGTTTTTTAGCAAATAGTACAACATGTGAGCACAACAAGCGGGAAGTATTTCTCGATTTCCCCTAAGACTCCAAACATTCTCACGTAGAATGAGTGCAAGAGGCTTGTACTCTTCTCGGATGTCCCGTGTGAAGATAATGTTTGGATCGGAGTAATATGGTCGAGGTTTGTATATCATGCGATTTAAATCTTCCGGGGAGGGTATGTGTGAACAATATGGACTATTTTCTTCACGAAAGTTGAAGAGAATCAAGAGACCAATCTTTGGTGAAGGCACATTGTCCATGATTTGGAATCCGGAGGATGTGAGCAAAATGCCCAAGGGTTAAAGTAAACTTTTGGTTTTTGATATAAAACCAAAGAGATAGAGAGCGATCCTCGTTACTAACGAGTTCAACTTGACGGAAGAATTCCATTATGAACCTTGGACATATCTTCTCGTTGATTTCAAGAAGACATTATAGTCCGATGGCTCGGAAGGAGGTATTGATACCTTCTTCGAATTGTAGAGAGGTGTCTACAATACGTCCTTCGTGGAAGTGACGGTTTTCGAGATTATTGAACCCACGGACATGGTTGCCAAGTGTGTTGGGTTCAAGGGAGATGTTTGGAGTGTAGACGCTAGTGAGTGAAAAATCAAACTCATATTCATGCGTCATAGTTGAACCTATAGAAAACATGAGTTAATAGAAAGATATGTTTGCACAACCTATGATTATCTAATTTTTTACTAGATTTTTATTAACAATGGTTTTTAACAACAATGACATTTAACTCACTTATGGTTTTGATATTTCTAGTGGAGTATTATCTTTTTAGAAGAAAAGTGATTTTTAATTTGCATGAAAAACTGTTTTCCAGTAGGACGGATCCCACGGTTCCTTTTCCAAAGGGATCCGGCTAGTATAACTTCCGGAATCCGTAGATCTGTAATCACAGAAACAGATTTTAGGAAAAACATAGGTTTTTAGATCTCATAGTTTTTATACCAAGATATGTGTTTTAACCTACATTTTCTTTTAACATGCATACATGACTTTTAATGTATCAAGAAAGAAAGACATAACACAAAAATGATAAACACATAATAACCTAGATAATTAGACTATTAGTAATATTTCATTTCAATACTAAGAATGATACAAAGGATTGGGTATATAACCCCAATGTAGATTAACAACACAAAGTAAATGTCTCCGTATGTGAACTTCATCATAGGGAACACAAGTGCGATGAGTGTTAAGGCGATGAGCATGAGGGCGATGTAAACCATGTTGAAGATGATCCTTCTTGGTTTCGGTTGAGACGAAAATGGAGAGGAAGATGAAATTTTGAATGAGAGAAATTTTTGAAATTGGAAGATTTGAAAAAGTGAGGAAAGAGTGATTGACGGTGGGAGTATTTATGGGGAAGGAGGAATTTTTGAAATTCGTGTTTTGTTTTATTATTGGATTAAAAGAAACAAAACATAAGTTTTATATACCACGACTTTAGATGAGAAATAAAACACGTATGTGAGAAAAAGGCTTCCTAATGAAGCTTCATGTAAAACATGTATAAGCAAAAAAGATAATCATATAAATACCTAAATAGGCATACTTAATTATCAAGCAAAATAAAAAGAAAATCATACCTCTAGCGCACTTAGGAATGTCTTTACAAATGACCCAACAAATGTCACTTAGACGATTCCCGCTCCTTTGCGATTAAGATACCTTCTTAAGGAAGGTATTCTTTTTACCAAGCGATTCCTATAGCTTGGTGGGTATGAGCTTTCACTAATCAACATGACAAAGAAGATTAGTGCAATTAAATGAAACAAGTAAAAAAAATGTTGTTATCAAATCAACATCCAAACATATAGTTTTAAAAGACATGGTGTTTATTTTTATGAAAAACCTTCTTTGTAGTTTTCAATTAACCATGGATCGTATCAAGTTTTTAAAGTACAATATACTTCAAGAAACTTGGTAACGAAGCTCTGATACCAATTGTGAAAACTAGAAGGGGGGGTTGAATAGTTTTGCCAATTAAAACTTCCTTTTAATCTATTTAGATCGACTTATGTCAATCTATTTGGATGTGTGTGTTGGATGTTGATAAACAAAGCATATAAAGGTAAGTATTGAAAAGATAAGAGTAAGAAGCACAAAACCACAACACGAGTATTTATAGTGGTTCGGCTACAAGGGCACCTTCCTTGCCCTACTCCACTCCCCGAGTCACCTACTCGAGAGTTCGTAAGCACTACACCAATCTCCTTATGGCGGAGAAGCCTTCACAACATCGCTTATCCTTTTTCCGGTACAAAGCTAAATACCGAGTTCTTTCACACCAAGGCGAACCACACCTACACAACGACGCCTACCCTTTATAAGGTACCAGGCTAAGTACCTAGTTCTTTCACTCCAAGGTGAACTACACCTTCACAACGTCGCCTACCCTTTATTAGGTACTAGGCTAAGCACCTAGTTCCATTGCAATGGAGGAACTACTACCACACTACACCAACGACTAATCCCAAAGGAGATCTACTCCTTTACAACATCATCAAGGATATCAATATCCTTGGATCTAATACTAGTCTATCTTGTACATCGAAACACACCATATCGAATGTACATCTAAGGCACCTTTCACTAATGCCTTTGACTAGATCTACAAGACACCTTTCACTAATGTCTTGTGTCTTGACTTCTAAGCACCTTTCACTAATGCTTCTAGTCTTGACTTCTAAGCACCTACCACAAGTGCTTATGATATAGACGATAGATACCCTTCACTAATATCTTCGTCTTGACTCTTGACTCTTGAGACGTCTTTCACTAATGTCTTCAACACTACACTTCTTTGAAGAAAGAAAGGAATCATCAACAAGAAGATTCAGTAGCCTTGATGATGAGGAAGCATGGCAACTCATGAACTTGAGCTTGCTCGACTTCAAAGGTGATGATCTTGCCTTTAAGAGGAACCTAAAAGTTCACACAAAAACAAAACTACAAACATAGATCTCTTGGATCTGAGGTTAGTGAGTTTTACACTTAGGGAGAAAGTGTGTTAGAAAGGGGTGAAACATAATGAAGAAATAGCTCACTATTTATAGAAGAAAAAATATATTGTTCCCCAGATCCCACGGATCCCTTCCACAAGGGATCCGTCTAGCGTTAAGCTAGGGATCCATGGGACGCTCCCTTTTACCCATGGGTATTTTGGTTATGGGTCATGGGTCATGGGTTGAACCATGTATCTTTAGCTAGATACAATGTATCTTTGAGTGCAATGCACTTGGTCACTTGGGTATGGGTTGATCCATGGGTTTATGGATATTATCTATGTATGATATAAGCATGATGTCATGCAATGGGTTATGGGTCAAGATCCATGGGACATGGGCTTTGGGTTGTACCCAACTACATTCAATGTATTTGCCCAATGGGTTGTGATATTTAAGTTTCTACCCATTTATATTACCCAATATACTACATACTAGTTATGTGTATATTTTACCCAAATATGTAAACACTAGTTGTTGTACATATGTATTACTAAATCATAAAATCACTTATACTTGTTTTAGTGTTTTATGTGAAAGTGTGAATATGTTAGAAACTATTAGTTCAAACCATTTACGTATTTTATTTGTTTCGTTAAAATGAATTTACGTTTGTTATCGACAAAACATTAGAAGATCGTAAAATATAAATAAACGTTTTTACGGCTTATTTGTATTAACATTAAGTAATAACGGATACAAAAGTGATCAAATAAGGGCTTAAACGACCCCTCAAAAAGGTACATTTTAAAACCTTATCACTTCAGCAAATGAATGTCCATATGCTGATTACCTATCAGAAATAGAACCCAAAAGTGTCACTGAGGCTCTAAAACACCCAAGCTAGGTTCAAGCCATGCAAGAAGAACTTCAACAGTTTGATAAAAACAAGGTCATGACCTTGATCAAATGTCCTCAGGATGTCATTGTCATAGGAATGAAGTGGGTTTTCAGAAACAAAACTGATGAAAACTGCACTGTCATTAAAAAAGCGGACTTGTAGCCAAAGGTTACAGTCAACAAGAAGGCATTGACTATGATGAGACATTTGCTCCTGTTGCAAGAATGGAAGTCGTCAGGATCTTCCTTGCATATGCTACCTACATGAACTTCAAAGTTTACCAAATGGATGTTAAAAGTGAATTCCTGAATGGTGAACTCAAGGAAGATGTGTATGTTCAGCAACCTCCAGGCTTTGAGAGTAGTGAATTCCCTGACTATGTCTGCAAGCTTGATAAAGCCCTTTATGGACTAAAACAAGCTCCCAAGGCATGGTATGAAACTCTGATTACATCAAATAGTCTTGAATATTAAGTGTCAATTTCCCCCGTTAATGCTCGTTATTTATATCATTTATATGGATTTATGCTTGTTTTCCATTGTTTTACACTTTCAGGTAAATTGCGAGCATTGGAGCTAAAAAGACGCGGAAATGGAAACATTACTAAGGATTTATCACAGTATGCTTATTTTGAAGAGGTTTCGACGTAACTCGTCTCTCATTACCGTAACTATTGCGTGACCCTGAAGTCCAACTCATCAATAGGTTACGGCGTAACTCCTTCCAAAGATTACGACGTAACTCCATTAGGTCAAAAGAGGTTCCACGCCGCTGATACGTACGCCGTAACTACTGCATCACTTGCGACGTAACCTGGTTTATTGAAGACTACGGCGTAACCACTTATTAGGTTACGCCGTAACTAGCATATCTAGAGCTTTTACGCGGGAATAGAAGGTTCGGCGTAACTCATCTATTGGTTACGCCGTAACCCAGACCTGGCCTATAAATACCCCCACGAATTCCAGCATTTCTATTCATTCCATTCCACACACAATACTCTGAGAACGTGGGAAAATACTCAAGGAAGGTCTAAGAAAGCATACGGAGCTGTTTCCAAGGGAGAAGTCACACCATTACGATAAGCTTTAGCGTTTATTATTTCTTTTACTTTCAATTGATGTATTTCGTACCTTTGAATATTGAATTGATATGCATGATTAATATGAGTGGCTAAGCACCCTTTGGTGCTAGCCTAGTTATGATTCCTTAATTGTTTTGTTTGCGTTTACCTTTACTTTCGTACAATTATTTCTAAGTGTATGCACGCATAGTTCTTTGGTAGTCACCCCTGGTTTTGTAGTTTTGAATGGCGGTAGAGGCCAATTGCCTAGGAGATATGACCAACTGACCCTAGGTGAGCGGACTGAGACAGGAAGGGTAAGATATGACCAACTGACGACCCTTTCTACTTGTGCGATTTGACCAATTGATCACCTATCATTTGGATGAACTTAAGAATTGGGGGTGTAGTGTCTAAGTTCCTAACGGCCGGGCACTCACTATTTAGAATCTAGCATGTAGCGGTACTTAATGACTCGGCTTAGGGGACCAGGAACAACAGGACTTATGACGGTGCTCTTGATTTCTCCTGTGGTGGCATCTTTGCTGATAGTTTTGGGTGAATTGACCAATTGTTGTCCTCTCGAATTTGACCCCACCTGAAGTAATTGGAAGTAGGTAGACGTAGACATAATTAGTTCGGAGGATTAACTAGGTTAGCACCACTATTCCTCTATTGATTTCCTTTCTACCATTTAATTGCTTTTATATTCTGCATTCGTAGTTTAATTAATTAAAACCCTATCAAACCATTTATATTCTGTGACAATTAGACTTAGTAATTATCCGACACACATAGATCTTGGGACGACCTCGGCTTTACCATTTACTACACTACACACGACCGGGTACACTGCCCGTTAGTGCATTAGGGTAGACCATAGGTATAGCGAGACACTATAAATATTAAGACCTGGTCAGTAAAACCTGCATATTAGGATTAATATTAAGTCTTTCATTTCATATTTAAACTTTTCTCACGATCATATTTCAAGTTTTCAGGTACCATGGAAGCCATTAACATCGATAACCTCACTCTTGAGGAATATTTGGCATTGACAAGAGAAGAACAAGGGCCAGGGATTGTAAGGCCATCCATTGCAGAAGATGCTCAATTCGAAATTAAACCTCAATTCATGAGGGAATTACGTGCAAACCCCTTCTCTGGAAGCATCGCCGATGATGCCCATGAACATGTAGACAACGTCGAATACATTTTCAGCCTATTCAAAATCCCCAGAGTCTCACACGATGCTATAATGCTACGAGTATTCCCTATTTCTCTCACGGGAGCTGCAAAAAGATGGGTCGACCGATTACCTGCAGGGATTGTCAACACTTGGCCTATTTAAAAAAAATATTTCATTCAGAGATATTGTCCTCTATCAAAGACGGCCAAGCAAATGGAGGAAATTCGTAACTTCAAGCAAGAGGGGGATGAAACATTATACCAAGCTTGGGGAAGATAGAACGAATTGTTATACAAGTGCCCTACTCACGATCTCAACTGCCAACAAAAAGTGAACGTCTTTTACAAGGGACTAAACATCTCTTCAAGACAAATGATTGATTCTCAAGGGTCGATTCC
This sequence comes from Chrysanthemum makinoi, assembly GCA_910596185.1. Lineage (NCBI taxonomy): Eukaryota > Viridiplantae > Streptophyta > Magnoliopsida > Asterales > Asteraceae > Chrysanthemum > Chrysanthemum makinoi. The sequence continues at coordinate 74,040,296 of OU343216.1, read as the reverse complement.
TAGTATGACACCCACCATGGCTTTGGAAACCATTCAAAAAATGGCAGACCACTCTCACAAATGACACAATGGAGGAAGCAACCGTAGTAAAAATAATGATATTGAGGGCCTAGCAGCGATAAACAACAAATTAGAGAACCTTGGAAGGGAATTAGAGAACCTTGGAAGGGAAATGAAGAAGCTCAAGGAAAATGTGCATTCCATTCAAGTGGAACGAGATGGGGGTCATCCTTCAAAAAATTGTTCCTCCAATGAATAAGTTAAAAGGATCAGTGAAGTGAACTATGGAAAAGAGTTCCCTTTCAAAAGCTACAATAATTACAGACCTAGGTACCGCGAAAAATCCCCTGGGTTCTACACAAAAATCAACAATAATACTCCTAAACCGAGTCTTGATGAAATAATGCACCAACACATTGAAGAATCGACAAAAAAGGAAGATAGGCTCAAGGAATGGATGACCAAAGTTAAGGAAGACACTAATATGAACCTACGTAACCAAGATGTTGCAATTAAGAACCTCGAGACACAAATTAGGCAATTAGCTAAGAACCTCGCAACAAGTAATGCTAAAGCCACTTCCTGCAAAGCCATATTTGCACAGGATAAAGCAAAAAAGGAGCAATGCACATCCTCTATCACTAATGATCTCTCTGGGATTGACTACCTAAGAGAGGATGATAAAGCTGAAGATGACGAGTTCCTACCTAGCCAACTTCATGAGAAGCTGCAGTACCAGGAAAGTTTTCTTCTCCCTTGTACTATTGGTAATATTAAGATTCCTGCATTAGCTGATTTAGGGGCAGGGGTTAACCTTATCTCAACTACTTTATTCGATAAAATCAAACTTACCAATTTAAAAGAAACAACTATTATGATTGAAATGGCAGATTCCTCTAAGGCTGTACCGAGGGGAATTGTGAACAATGTGCTTTTGAAAATTGGAAAATTTTTCTTCCCCACCGATTTTGTAATTATTGACATGGGAAAGCGGAAGGCTTACAACTTGATTGTTGGAAGACCTTTTCTGGCCACCTGTAGAGCTCAAATCATGGTTTTTGAAAAACAAATTTCCTTGGGGACCGAAAAGGAACGAATAACTTTTAGTATGAACGAGCATTTAAAACCAAAAACTGGAATTTCTAATAATGTTCAATCAATAAACCCCACTCTACACTCTAAACCTATTACTGATAATCGTAAAGAAAGTATTGATCATTGTAAGCAGAAATAGGATGAAATTGTTCATAGCAAGGAGGAAACTCTGAGTCCTAGTAAACACTTTTGCAACTCGATGTTAACCACAGAATGCAAATCGGCATGGCCACCATTTTCTCGTCCTCAAAAATGTGAAAGAAAAGTTAATGAATGGATTTACCCTCATAAGGGAGAGCAACATGATGTTGAATTAGCATTGGAAGATTGGTACAAATTAAAGCTTGGAAGCTCGAAATTGATTAAGGAACTGATCAAGCAGTATGGGTGCAACCATATCACTGAAATCATAGGCGGAACAAGATCAAACATCAGCATTACTGATAATATTAAAGATGATGACCTTGGAGAATCAAGTGATAAATGGCTTTCACATGAGTTGGGAGCATTTGGGCTCAATAAATCTACAAGAAAAAAAAAGGCTTGATAATTGGATGAATGAACACCAACGAGTAATGAGAAGTGGGGAATGTTCAAAGACCCCCATAGGAGCCCCGCGGCTCTGAGTCTAACTTAAAGACTCGTTAATAAAGAAAAGTGCTCTTTCGGGAGACAACCCGAATTATCCCTTTCTTTTGTTTTTAATCCCTTTCTATTGGGTTTTGTGTTTTCTAACCATTTTTGCAGGAGACAATGAAGTAATTATTGCGAGTTCGCTGATCGAGCAGAGTTACGGCGTAACTCATCTTGGTGATTACGCCGTAACCAACATCTTAGCAGCAGAATTCTTGGACGCATTACCAACTGCGGTAATACCATCTCAGTGGTTACGCCGTAACCATTCGCTTCTCAGCTCATACCAGGTTTTGCAAGTTACGGCGTAATTCTCTTATTGGAGTTCGACGTAACTCTCTCTACTAATTCTTTCATTTTAAAACACGGTAACCTTGTATTAGTTTTTAAATGAACTTTGTGGGTGTGTTCCCTGTAAACCCTCACGAGACTTCACTCGTCCACTTGGGACACCAAGTGGTTTAAAAGGCTTGTTGCATTCGCTAAATGCAACCGTGATTCCTACGAAAGTGAGTTAGGTTTGTTTTCATTTTATTTTTTTCTTTTTAGAATTATGCTTGTCGGTATTGTGATTTCAGGGATTGAAGTTTGCTCATGACGCTTTAACGAAGGCACGATCCTTTCTCGTGGGCCTTCTTTTTGGAGCAAATTTCAGGGAAGTTCTCGCTCTAATTCTACCTTTCTCTTCACCTTTATTTTAATGCCTAGTACAAAAGGGACTTTGTACAATTCAAGTGGGGGGACGGGAGTAGAATTATCTCTTGAACTTTATTTCGCCCTCATTTTTCTAGTTTATTTTGAAAAATTATGCCATTTGTTAATAAAAATAAGCCGTAAAAACGTTTATTTATATTTTACGATCTTCTATTGTTTTGTCGATAACAAACGTAAAATCATATTAACGAAACAAATAAAATACGTAAATGGTTTGAACTAATAGTTTCTAACATATTCACATTTTCACATAAAACACTAAAACAAGTATAAGTGATTTTATGATTTAAGTAATACACATGTACAACAACTAGTGTTTACATATTGGGATAAAATATACACATAACTAGCATGTAGTATATTGGATAATATAAATGGATAGAAACTTAAGTATCACAACCCATTGGGCAAATACATTGAATGTAGTTGGGTACAACCCAAAGCCCATAACCCATGGATCTTGACCCATAACCCATTGCATGACATCATGCTTATATCACATATGGATAATACCCATAACCCATGGATCAACCCATACCCAAGTGACTAAGTGCAATGCACTCAAAGATACATTGTATCTAGCCAAAGATCCATGGTTCAACCCATGACCCATAACCAAAATACCCATGGGCAAAGAGGAGCGTTCCACGGATCACTAGCTTTGTGCTAGCCGGATCCCAAGTGGAAGGGATCCGTGGGATCCGGGGAACAGTAGGATTTTTCCTCTATAAATAGGGAGCCATTTCTTCATTATTTCTCATCCCTCTCAAAAACACTTTCCTCCCTGAGTTAAATCTTACTAATCTTAGATCCAAGAGATCTATGTTTGTAGTTTTGTTTTTGTGTGATCTTTTAGGTTCCTCTTAAAGGCAAGATCATCACCTTTGAAGTCGAGCAAGCTCAAGTCCATGAGTTGCCATGCTTCCTCATCATCAAGGCTACTGAAGTCTTCTTGTTGATGATTCCTTTCTTTCTTCAAATAAGTGAAGTGTTGAAGACATTGGTGAAAGATGTCTCAAGTGTCAAGACGAAGATATTAGTGAAGGGTATCTATCGTCTATAGGATAAGCATTAGTGAAAGGTGCTTAGAAGTCAAGACAAAGAAGCATTAGTGAAAGGTGCTTAGAAGTGAAGACACAAGACATTAGTGAAAGGTGTCTTGTAGATCTAGTCAAAGGCATTAGTGAAAGGTGCCTTAGATGTACACTCGATATGGTGTGTTTCGATGTACAAGATAGACTAGTATTAGATCCAAGGATATTGATATCCTTGATGATGTTGTAAAGGAGTAGATCTCCTTTGGGATTAGTCGTTGGTGTAGTGTGGTAGTAGTTCCTCCATTGCAATGGAACTAGGTGCTTAGCCTAGTACCTAATAAAGGGTAGGCGACGTTGTGTAGGTGTAGTTCACCTTGGAGTGAAAGAACTAGGTACTTAGCCTAGTACCTTATAAAGGGTAGGCGACGTTGTGTAGGTGTGGTTCACCTTGGAGTGAAAGAACTCGGTGGTTAGCCTAGCACCGGAAAAAGGGTAGGCGACGTTGTGAAGGCTTCTCCGCCATAAGGAGATTGGTGTAGTGATTACGAACTCTCGAGTAGGTGACTCGGGGAGTGGAGTAGGGCAAGGAAGGTGTCCTTGTATCCGAACCACTATAAATACTCGTGTTGTGGTTTTGTGCTTCTCACTCTTATCTTTTCATTACTTACCTTTATATGCTTGTTTATCAACATCTAACACACACATCCAAATAGATTGTCATAAGTCAATCTAAATAGATTAAAAGGAAGTTTTAATTGGCAAAACTATTCAACCCCCTGATTCTTAAAAACCAATAATGAGAGAAGTGTGTAGTATATGGGTAACTCAAACGTGTTAGGTTTGAGTACCGAGATCGTTCCGAACGAGGGTTGAATGGAATTTTCAACTCACGTCGCGATTATCGGGGATTTGAATGTGTTAAAAGACATTTTTGGAATTTCTACATACGGGGCAATGGGAAATTAAGGGAAGCAATTAAAAGAGAATCTAAATCTATGGGGAAACAATGCAAATTATGTTAAAAAGCAAATTACTACTTTAAATGAAACGCGACTAAAATGCAAATAATACCAAAATAAGTCCTAAAAATGATCTAAAAATATTCTCTAAGCTAAAATGATATTTGAAAACTATTTAAGAATTAAAACTAATTTTTAGGATTTTTCTTGAATTTATATGAATTAAAAACTAATTTCTAATTTTTAAAATAAAACTAAATTACCAAAAATTATGAAAATAAGTCTAAAAATTATGAAACTATATTTTAAAATTCTAAAATAACTCAAAAGACTTTTCAAAACTAATTTTGTATTTTTCTGATATTTTTCAAATTTCTATGAATTAAAAACTATTTAAAACTAATTTAATTGCTTAAAAATTACTATTTTAACTAGGAAAAATCTGGAAAAATTATTTTTTTCTTTTTATATTTTTCTTAATCTAGGAAAAATAGAAACTTATTTTTTTGAAGCTTTTCTGATTTATTTGTATTAAAAAGTGATTAAAAAGTATTAAAAACTAAGATTAAATGAGAAAAATAATAAACAGAACCAGAAAATTATGAAAAATTCAGGAAAATTCTAAATTAATATTCTAAATATAGGAAAAATACTAAAACATATGCTAGTGTGCAATAAATAGGGGATGTAGTGGAATTGCTTATAAATAAGCACTTAAAATTAAGCTAATGGCTACAATAAGGCACCAAATGATCACAGAAGCTAGAATATGCTAAAATTACTTAAAAGCAACCAATTCCAACTACTCCTAACCTCTAATGTGCTGAGTGGAATGAATTTACCAATTGATCTTAAAACTGAAATCAGCTTCTAACCTATCTATTTCTAACTTAAGCACAAGCTTACTTAATAAGCTAAAGAGAAAACTAGAAATGGAGAACTTAAGTTTACCAACCAAACAAAAAATGGACCAAGTTTCAGCTTGAGATGAGCTCAAATGAGCTTTTGACAAGCTCTGCAATCAGCTATGAAATGACTCACCAATTCGAATTTGACACAGGGAAATCAGTGCTTAAAGAGCAGCTTATTTAGACCTTTAAAAGACTTACAAAAATTTCACAAAAATCTGTTTTCAATACTTGACCAACTGAACTATAAAATCCCAAAATATCACTTAATATGAACCAAAACTGAATCAATGAAAATTCCACAAAGTTTGGTAAAAACCTGATTTGACAATTTTGACCAATGTGAAACAGATATGAGACTTTGACTAAAATGAGATTTGAGATCAATTTGTGAACTGATAATGATGTGAAATGATGAAACACAACTAATGCAAGTTATTTTACTACTATATCTACCTAAATGCAAGTTTAATCTATCCTTTATTCTAACAGATTCCTATTTATGAACCTAATCCAAATAATTTTGACTTTTAATGAGTTTTAGAGAAAAATAATGGCTAAACTGACTATATCTAACCTAGATAAGACTGATGCAACAAGTTTTAACCAAAGACTAACACCCTAACTCAGATTAATAAGCAGATCCAAACACTACTTAAAATATTAAAATGCAAGCTAAACTAGTCTAAACTCAAATCCAATCCAAGACAGCTTAACTAACTATAATCAATTAGTTAAATTCAACTATCAAATTCAATAATAACAATAAAAGAACAAACAGATTCAAGTGAGATAAATTTGAACTTACAAGTGGTCCTAGCCACTATGGCTTGCAAAACAACTCAAGTAACCACTACCCTAAACTGATCTCAACCCAAACACAACTCAGAATCAACCCATATCCAACTCCATATCAGCAGATAACCCATTCAATTCCCATTTCTGCACAATTGACTTTGGTTGACTGATTTTGAAAATTTGAGTGAATAACAAGTGAAGCAAATATAAACCTTGAATAAGCTATAAGGAAGCTTAACAAAGCTTAATAAAACAGTAGCAGAGCTTATAAGAAGCTTTTAAGAAGATTTAAAGTATTTTTATTTTTTTATTTTATTTTTTTATTTTTTTATTTTTTTTTATATTTTTGATAAAGTTCAAAAACAAACTGAGATGACTTGTAATATGATTAGAACAATTTAATAAGCAAATAAAAGTAACATATAAGAGCTTAAACAATAATTTGAATAAAAACTGAATTTCATTAATTTGAAAAGTTTGAGTACAAAGAGAGATTACAAAAGCTTAAAATCTACTTGAAAACATTAAAACGAAATTAAAACTAATACTATGCTACTGGAAATTAAAGGTGGAAAGGTGAACCCAACTTGTGAATGAAGAGGGGTATTTATAGCCACGTCTTGAGCTCTAGGAAGGGTCTGGAAGGATTCATCTGTGCTTTCTCTTGATCATTTGTGTCCCTTGGATCACTTCCCATCAATCTTCAATCCATCTTAACCATTGGATCAAGTGCCACGATACTTCAACCAATCAGGTGAGAGGAATGAGAGGAATAACACACGGATTGCCAAGCTGGCATCCGTGTGTCAGTTATGTGTCAGTTATTGTACGAATATACCCTTCAATTTGGTTAATTTGGTTGATTGGTGTCGAGGGCAAATTAGGGTTCTTGGCTGGGGATTTTGGGGGTAATATTGGCGGGAGGGGTTTTTTTATATTATTTCGTTTTTGTGAAATTTGTTGACCGGGGTTATGGGGAATTGACCGGGTATAAGATGGACCGGGTATGGTGTTTTGGTTGGGCTTGTTTAGCTTTTGGGCCAAAGGTTAATAAGAGTTGGACTTGGACTTGTAATGTAACCATTTAGTATTTTAAGGACCAAAGGTGTACAAACTGAAACTTAAGGGACCAAGGCTGTAATTTCTGAAAAGTGATCCAAGGGTATATTTGCCATTCTTCAAATAACCAAGGACTGAATTTGTAAATTCTGAAACTTCAAGGTTATTTTCTGCCAATTGATGAAAGTTCAGGGACTGATTCTGAAAATTCTGTAAACTTGATCAAATCTTTCAGAAATCATCCTTTTAGCAAGAAAATCTTCACAGATGCACAATTCTGACCTTCTGGCTCAGCTTTAGCACTCTTTATCTCTCGTGCTCGGGTTTTCGTCTGATTTGGCTATCTTTTACGTGTTTTGACATATCCGTACCTGCACATTGCATAAACTCAAGAAACCATTAAATTATTAGCAATAAACGGCTCTTTCTTGATTATTTTGGGTCTGATTTTGATAAAGAAATGTTAGGAATTAGAAATTCCCGGTATTAAAGAGTCGGTCACCTCAAGTATATGTAATCGTTAGAAAGCTCGTAGTCATAGTAATATTTAGTTAAGTAGTATTTAGTTAAGTAACACCGTGGAGGACGGACGGGTCTTTACCCACTGTATGCCTGATCCACAGCCCGTTGTGTGGCGATTTATGTAAGACTATAAATACTCTCTACCTCCCAAGGTAGAGAGTTGGAGCTCATAATAATATCTTTAACTTTCTCTCACTAAGTTCCCTAAACCTCTAACTTTCTCTCTCTAGAATTCCACTTAGTTTGATGTGTATGTGAAAACTTATATCCAACAATTGGTATCAAGAGCCATGGTTAGATCATATCTTACACATCTTTGGATTTCTAGTGGTTTTTAGGTGGTTTTTGAGTTTGAAAAAGTTTAGTGGTTTGTGCATCATTTGGTTGATTTCTAGTGTTAAAGTTTGGATTTTGATTGTACTTTTGTGTTTAAGATCATCATAAGTGTTTAGGTTTTGATTTGGAAGGCTTGAATCATCGTGGTTGGGTTGTTTTGGATTGAAAAGTGTGTTTTGGAAGTTTTCAAGTTAGCGACTTGGCTCACGGTATAACTTTCTTGCTAGCGACTTGCTTCACAATTTTGTAGCGAGTTACAATTTTGGAGCTAGCGACTTAGACCTAGCGATTAACAGTACAAGTAGTGGACTCTCCACTACGGGTAGCGACTTGGTGGTAGCGACTTGGTCCGTAGCGAGTTGCTCTTTAGCGACTTGAAGTTTTAGCGACTTGAGTAGCGAATTCTTGCCAAAATTGTTAGCGATTTGGTGTTAGCGAGTTGGTACCTAGCGAGTTGCTATTTAGCGACTTGACAAATTAGCGACTTAGTTCTTAGCGACTTTCTGTCAAAATTTTGCTAGCGACTTGGAGCTTAGCGAGTTGTTACTTAGCGACTTGGGTCCTAGCGACTTGGTCTTAGCGACTTGGTTCAAGAATTCTTAGCGACTTGTTGACTTTTCCGACAAAACTTCAAACGGCTATAACTTTTGATCCGTAACTCCGTTTTCATCGTTCTACCCATCAAACGACCGTGAAGCGAGGAGAATGTCACGCAGAATAAACTAAAGTTCATTCAGGTAAACCTTCGAGGGCTAAATCCGCTCTGAACAGAAGTTATTGAGGTTTTATGTTTTTAGACCTAAATTTTTCTGGAAAATCGTGCATAAACCAATCCAAATCTCAACCAAACAACATCTCTGCTTATCCCACAAACAATCATAAGTCCTAACACACAATTGTCTATTGTTGTGTCGATCCATCACACCCCATTTACTGTTTTTGAAATTCCGGGGATTGGCATCATAGCACCACATGCTTATATTGAACGACCTAAAGTGTCGATTTAAAAACACATCGTTGGATATTTAGCGTCAGAGTTACAACATGGTCCCAAAGGTTTAGAAAGTTTGCGGAAATACAAATATTTACAATTCCAAGCGATGTTTTGAAATAAAGTGCCATAATGTACAAATATGTAAGTCGATGACTCAAAATGTAGGTCCCTAAACCATGTCATGATGATAATGCCTCGGTTGACCGAAAATACATTGCTAAAGCGGTCAACAATAATGTTGGTGAGAAATCATAGGTTTATGTAAATGTTTTATACGACTACACAAGTATAGATCAGGCATGACCCTCAAGTCACGTTAAAATGTTACAATTGCAATAAGCCCATGACCCCAAACTAAATGTTCATAATGTATGCCCTGAGTGTTTGCCGACAACTCAGTAATGTTATCAAATGAAATGCATCCATTATGACAAGTTGGGATTCACCAACTCGGATGGAGCCACCGATAGATCTATCCACTCATCCTCGCTTCAAAGATTAACGGTTCATGTTCATGTAATGGGGACTTTCAATTGGCAAATGCGGTAACTTAAGCAATGTAATTGAATTTAATGTACTTGGTATCGTAATAAAAATGTTGTGCAATGTATTCTCCCCTGTAGGTTTGAAAATAATTAAAGTGTATACGGCGGGGCTATGAAAACTCACTTGGTAAAGCTGGAATAATGGCAAAAGTGAGTACAGAGGTATAATGTGATGTTAACGGGACCACAAATAATATGATATGTAATGAGTTGCAATGTAATGTTATGCATGCCTTTCATATGTTATTTATACCATTTGCGGGTTTTGAAAATATTACTCGTCGTCGAAAATACTCGGTTTGACGTCGACCCTTCAAAAATGACTTTACATGTTTTTACGTCAAAATGTCATCCTACAATGGTTTTATAATGATTTTGGTGAATTACATTACACTTTATCCAAAATAATGTCGTCGAAAAGTATCATTGAAATTAACAAAATGGCTTCAAAAAGTGAAGTAAAATAGTGTGCGTGCGATCGTTGAAACGAAGACGGTTTTGTGAAAGTTTGTAATGTATATCTAAAAGTTTTAGAATCAGGAGCTTTGAAGTCCAAAAGGTCTCGATCATAAAGATATTAAGGGTTAAAGATAGTGATTTTGGCTAATTGTTGTGCAGAAAAAAAATGAGTTCGCCAAGTTTCACAAACATCCGTAATTAATTTACAACTCCGTGCAATTACAGCTTGTTGTTTTGAAAAATATGGCGGTGGAAGCTTGATTTTACTAGAAGACATTTCGTTCCAAGTTTCACAACCTTGTTAAAACAAGCTCAAAGTTGCAGGGACGTTACTGACTACTAGTTATGCATCTTGTATCAAAAATAATATAGATTTTGATAATAGTTGCAAGTTTATGAAAAAGTGCATATCTTTTCGTTTCAAATCCGTTTCTACGTTTTAAGGTCCTTACTTGCTATCAAGTATTGAACTAATATATTTTTGACCATATGGAGTCGAAATAATTTGTGAAAAGGCTCGTTTTGACCGACAAGATAAAACATGTTACAAGAAAGCTTTCTAAAATATAAGCTGCAAACTTGTAAAATCCATAACTTTCAAGTTATAACTCCGTTTTATTCGTTCAAGCGAATTGTTTTAAAGTATATTTTCTAAATATCAAGGCTAGGAATCAAAAGTCGTGCCTACTGAATCGGATTTTCCAGAAAATCAAAACTTTGACAGAACACAATATATAGCTTATCGAAAATAGTTTTTCTCGGACAAAACCTATTCTAATCCCTTCAAATCAACTCCAAAGCTAATCTAATCCTAGCATAGCATTCCCCTTAGGGTGTCATGGGTTCCTAGACATCATCAAGACCAACCAATACCAAGAGGATAATTATAGGATGACCAAATATATATATATATACTCTAAAATCATGTAAAATGGTATAAATCACATATGTCTTGCATGTTGCTCCAAAAATGAAGAGATGAATATGAAATGATAAGGAAACATGAAAATGAAAGAAACATGCTTACAAGTGAATATGATGAGGTGAAAGTAACAAGGTAAATCCTAAACACTCTTGGTTTTTATTTCAAAACCTAATAAAGAGTATAAACTAGATTGTTATTAACACTTGGACTTGAAAATTTTTGATCCCTTTGGAGCTCTTGTTGAAACCGGTTAGGAAGAAGCAAAAGAGAGGAAGAACTTTGCTATAGACTTGCAAAAAAATGATTGTGAATTGAATGAAAAAATGTTCAAGTAAGACTTTATAAATGTGTAAAACATCTAATTAATGAACCATGCATCATTTATGACTACCCTTCCCACTTAGAGCAAAAGACCTTAATCAGTCAGATATTTATTCTTCAACTATTTTTTTATCTATAAGAAGGATCCACTTGGGTGAAGGGAAAGGGTTTTGAGCAAATGAAAGAATGTACTTAAATCATGCCTTTCTTTAAACAACTAAAAGATGTAGAGTCTTAAAGGGGATAAAGTTAAGTTAAAGAAATGGAAAAATTTGATTGGTACAAGTAAATTTTAATAGCGTCAAAATAGAATGTAATGAGATGAGAGGAAAACTTGTAACCTTAAATGGACTCCTTGAAATTTGAATGTGATAAAATAATTATCGTATAATTCCTTTAAGAAATTGCGTCGTAATAATGCTTAAGTTTCATGAACGATTTATGTACCAAAGTCTCCCATGATCGTGTAAAACATGACTAGAAAAACTCAAAATATAGTTTATATAACTAAATGTAAGTATAAAAATATGGATGATCCGACAATTTTTGAAAGTAACGGATTAAATATTCAAAATAATAACTAGATAACGTTTGAGCATTTAATATAAAAATTATAAATGTGAAATGAAATGTCATGAATGAATTATTATGATGCAAATGATGTCAATGAAATGTAGACTAATCTTAGTCCATATGAAATATTCGTGATGTTATGATCATGAATTGCGGCTAAACCTTTAAGGTTACGCGAATTTGGAACACGTAAACCAAGTTTACGATAAATGTTGAAATAATGAGGCATAAAATGTGTCGAGAAATGCAACACACGAAAGTAGTTGTCACATTCGCCCATCCAAAATCGATCGAATTCAATCGTTGTTAGGTCTACGGTTGTCAAACGATGAGGATATGCTCGGTCTTCCGTTCCCAAGTAAACTCAGGACCTCTTCGAGAATTCCAACGAACCTTCACGATAGGAATAATACTGCTGGCTTGACCTCGCGGTCCATAATTTCTCAGTTCCTCCACAAAATTGAGTTTGTCGTCAAGAAAATGGAATAACGGCGATTCGACCGAAGTTATATGACACTTCTTCACGTTTGAACGTGAAAAAGCGTCTTGTGCACAAAATGACTTGACGGAAGATCAAGTCGATAAGCTCTGGGACCAACTCGCTCAAAATCTTGAATGGCCCAATGTATCTGTTTAACTTCCACGCTTTCCAAATCGTACCACGCCTTTCCAAGGCGATACTTTGCAACATACACTTTGTCGCCCACAGTTGAATATTCCAAATCCTTGCTTAGGAATAACATGCCTTTTTACTGTCGACTCCTTGGGATGAGTCTATCACAATTTGAACTATCTTTTCGTTGTTTCCGTACCATTTAACAAACCTCTTGATAGTGAAATTAGGTTGTGCGTCTCCTACCTCGGCCCAACAACGGTGATCGCACTTGACCATAGAGTGCCTCGAATGGTGCAACATGTCCAAAACCTTTATCTTAGGTGTGATAACTATTGTTGTACGAGAATTCTATCAATGGCAAATGGTTAGCCCAACCATTTCCAAAATCAATTGACACATGCCCTCAGCATATCTAAATTCTAACGCAACTTTGAATTGCCTCCTAGATTTTCACTTCTGACCGTCGGTTTGTGAAAGTAGTGATATGTGTGCTCATCTCTAATCGGTTCCGAATGAATCTTGCAATGAAGTTCCGGTTTGTCAAGTGAATCGAACTATCTCTCGGAAAGGATAGATTGGTGCACCGTGCCTTGAGACTATTTCCTTGACATAAAGCCTAGTGAGTTGCTCCATGGAATAAGTCTCTCTAATCGGTATGAAATGGGCTGATTTGGTAAGGACGATCAACAGTTTGATTACTCATTAATTATTATAGCGTCGTAACCTCTTTCTTGATTTGTCTTAGGAAGTTTCGTGACAAAGTCCAATGTAAATTTCCATTGAGGAATTTCGGTTGTTGGAGTAAACCGAAGGCTTCGATATTCGACTTTCACTTTAAGTAGCGGGTAAGGCATTTAGCTAACGATGCGTGGCAATCCGCTTTCATGTTCGGCCACCAATAAAATTTCTTAAGATCTTGATACATCTGTATCCGATCACGGGTGAATAGAATACTTTGACTTATGTAAGACTCATGCATAATCAACTCTCGTATTCCGCCATACAATGGAACCCACATTCTATCCTTGAAACATAATACTCCATCTTTACAAAACCATTTGCTTTCGGGCACTAAGTTCCATAAAGCTCACTTGGTCTTTCTCTCTCTAAGTGCCTCGACTTGTGCTTCGTGGATTTTCGATGTGTAAATGGAAAATATATCCAACAATGGATCAAGAACTCTTAAAGGTTTAGGCCTCTCTTTCCGACTAAGAGCATCGGCCACAACATTTCTATGGCTTTTCGGGTGATACTTGATTTCACAATCATAGTCGCTGAGTAACTCCAACCAACGGCGTTGCCTCATATTAAGCTCCTTCTGATCAAGAATATATTGCAAACTCTTGTGGTCGGATTGTGCACTTTGTAACCGATCATCATAAGGTAGTGTCTCCAAATCTTGAGCGCGAAAACTACGGCTCCTAACTCGAGATCATGAGTGGTGTAATTCTTCTCATGAGTCTTAAGTTGTCGGGAAGCATACGCTATCACCTCTCGTTTTGCATTGACAAAGTCCTGTTATGGCAATATACAACAAAGTTCTCAATTCCTTCGGTAGTGCTAAAATTGGCTTTGCACGGTAAGCTTTCTTGCCTAAAAGCAACTTGTTTCTTTCCCCATTCGTACAATTTTGTTTTTTCTGTCAACTTGGTCAAAGGTCTTGCTATCTTGAAAAACCTTCGATGAACCTTGGTAATACCCGGCTAGTCCTAGAAATTGGATTTCCGTAGGATTCGACTTGGAGTAGCCCAATCTTGGTCACGGCTTGCAATCTTTAGCGATCAACTTGTAGTCCTTGACTATCAATGACATGACCAAGAAATTGCACTTGCGATTCCAAAAATCACACTTTGAAAATTTGGCATACAACTTCTCATTCTTGAGTAGCGACTTACAAATTCGACTTAAATACTCTTGGTGACTTCTTCAAAAATTTTGCTCTTTGATTGTATAACTTGGGTCAAAATGTCGTCGACTTGGTCTTAACGACTTGGTTCAAGAATTCTTAACTTGTGACAAATAAGGTTTACAAAACTCGGCTACTTTCGAGATCCATGAATACCGTGCATTAGTCAATCCAAACCATCACTTGAAACTTCGTAATGACCGTAACGTGTTCTAGCGAGAATATCCGCTTAACTCGAAGTTGATTGATAACCCCGAGATCAATCTTGGAATAGATACTAGAATCCTTGCAACCGATCTGAACAAGTCATCAATTCTGAGTGGGTAAGATTCTTCACCGTTAACTTGTTCAACTCTCTATAATCTATGCACATTGGAAGGATCCATAAACCTTCTTCTTCAACCAAACAAGATCTCTGCTCCCAAGGCGAGGAACTCGGCCTAATGAATCCTTTGTCTAGAAGTTCACCAATTGATCTAGACAACTCTTGCACCGGATGGTGCTAGACACGTACGGTGCATCGCATCTTAATCGGTGCAGCTCCATGGCACTAAGTCGATATGAAATTCTACTTGGCGTGGTGGAAGTCGGTAAATCTCGGGAAAAACTTTCTATTCACGGACAATAGGTACATCTTCAGTGCATCTCCGACTTCTTCTCGGTTACATGGGCTAAGAAAGCATGACAACCTTTCTTAATGTACTTCTCGGTTTTGATGCTCGATATGATACTAATTCTAGTTCCACAGCGTTCCCCACGAATAATCAAAGTTTCGTTATAGGAAGATGAACAACTTTCTCATCACAAATGATCTTTGCACGATGTTTAGATAACCATGCCGATGACGACGTAAAGTATGCTACCAAGTTCTGGGCATGAGGTCTATGTTGAAAGGATGATTAAGAAAATTGAATGTGCAACCGCGAACAATGGTGTTGGTGCTAGATCTAAATTACCATTAGCTAATTCGACAATGTATGATGTATCTAAGGTGGTTGGCTTAATGTTGAGCAAGGGTGCAAATGCATTGAGACACATAACTACTTTATCGCACCGAATCAAATAAAACGGCGTAACGATTATTGAGAAGGAACGTACCGTTATGACATTCGGGTCCTCCCATCTTCTCCGCCTCCAATGACGTAAACCCTTCCGGTGCCAAACCTCCTCGGATTTTCCGCCAGGACTTACCTTCTTACATTCATACTTGTAGTGTCCACGTTCCCGAACCAAAAGCATGCAACTTTGTTGTTTGATTTTCCCCATAGTTGGCAACCTCTTCAATCGTAATCTGTGACCAACAATTTCTTGTGCATTCATCATGGATCGGGACATCGACCGGATTGTGATGACTTGAACACTTATTACATTTCCGCAAAAACCCCGAATACCCTTTCCTTCCTTTTGACCCTGGAATAAACCTTAGCAATTCATTGACATTTATCAACTTGGGTGGATTGTTGAAAAAGTAGCATTTCTAGTGTTGTCCCACTTCCGTTTGTTGTTGTTGCTATTGTTGTTGTGCAGTTGGCTCAGTTATTGTTGTTAAGCGGTTGTTGGGTTGTTGTTGTTGTTGAAGTTTCGTTGGTGTTGGTGTACTTACCTCTTCACCACTTGTGCCATCAACCGGATAAGAAAAATGGAATAGCTTCGTGCTCAATTGTTTGTGGATCACAAGAAGTCACATCTCCGGACACAACTTGGGAAGTCCCGATGCAAAGCCTCTAGCAACTTCGGATGTACCCAAGATAGAGCATACTTGGCATGTCAATTGGAATCTCGAATGTAAGTGTGCGATATGCATACCTACAATGGTTACCAATTCATAGAACTCCGCAACTTTTCACGTTCGAGGACAAAACTTCTTAGTCACCAAACCCTTGAATTCCTCCCACGTAAGCTTGAAAGCATTTTCCATTCCAATCGGTTGAGCATATGAATTCCACCATGATAATGCTCCATCGAGTTGCTCTAGCAAATTTAACCTTACTATCATCCGGACAGTTACAAAGCAAAAACCGATTCCAACTCAAACCATCGAACCATTGGCACCCTCGACCTCTAAACTTAGTGGGTTCACCACTCTTGAAATCCTTGTACGAACATTTCTTAACCCTGATCCTCCCATTACCAAAATGCAGTGAGCTAGCCTAGCAAAACACGAACTTCAAGAAAATTTGTTAAAATCGACTCTTAGAGCATTAGCAATGCTAAGGAATCATTCACCAACTTTTGAATGTCATTTTTAGCTTTCTTGGCCATAACTCTTCAAAATCACAAGATGAAACAATCATGAGAACTTGTAAGTAGAAACAACCATCATACAAATATATCCACAACTGCTCACATCACTGCATAAAGTAAATGGAATCACTTAAGCGAACAATAAGCGAAATATCACAAATATAATCACAACCACGTTGAGGAACCTAATATACATGAAAATTTCGGCCTACATGGACCGATATCATAGATAATAACAACCATTCCTACATAGTAGAGTCAATACTTGATACATTTGTTGTACAACAACCTGAAAAATACAACAAGTTCTTTAAACTACGTCACACACCTTGTGACTAGGATAATAATGGTCAAAAGCTAGAAGATCCAGTGTACAAAAGTACAAGATACATAAGGCACCTCATGGTGCTCCGCTCGATCTAAGAAAATCGCGGAGTAGTCAAACTATCCACCAAACATGTTTAAGCCTCAGACTCTCCAATTGACCCCTGAAGCAATACTCTCCGTTAAAAAGGAATACTCACTGTGACAATCAATGAAAACCCTTGCCTAACACTAAACCCTCGACCTCCTGCAATGGGCTCAATTCCCTAAAGCGGTGTATCCTCCAAATACACAATGCTGACTATCAATACGGGTAACGCCTCCGGTAGAAGGCTATTGCCGACCTTAGAGCAAGCCTTAATCGAATTCTTCAACTAGCGGTGGCTCGGGTTACCGAGATGGTGGTGTCGGATGTCAAAAGCACTTGTAGAAAAGGATCTCTAAGAAAATATGATGATGATGGTGATGATGGTGCTGAAGGAAAGGGGTTGTATCGGAGCGTGAAATAACTGAGGTGCAATGCCGAAGGGTTTCTCCGTGTCGGTCAACTAGGTGGAAAGAGTAGAGCCAATGGAAGACACGATCTCAGTGGAGTGTGATGAAACATCATCCATGATGGGGTTAGCTGGGACATCATCCGAGCTAGAGTGATGCATATGGTGATGGGATGTGAATATGTCACGGTGATTGCGGACAACCGATGGCGTGCACTAAAAGTAAATAATCTCGAGATAAAGTGTAAGTGAATCATGAAAAGTGAACTATGCACTACCTGATGAAATGATGAGATGCTATGATAGTGTAGCTATAGTCTAGGGTCAATGATGCAACCTAGTTCTCTATAACTGTAACTCTGGTACCAATCTTCACACCATTTACCTGTTTTTTGCGGTGAATGAAATTCTATTTGTCATAGCACCACATCAAGTTATATTGAATGACCGTGTCGATTTAAAACACATCGTTGGATATTCTACCAAAAGCGTTGAGTTACAACATGGTCCCAAAAGGTTTAGAAAGTTTGCGGAAATACAAATATATTACAAATCCAAACGATGTTTTGAAACTAAAGTTGAGCCATAATGTACAAATATGTAAGTCGACGCCGCGACTCAAAATGTAGGTCCCTAAACCATGACATGATGATAATGCCTCGAAAATACATTGCTAAAACGGTCAACAATAATGTTGGTGAGAAATCATAGAGTTTGATGTAAATGTTTTATACGACTACACAAGTGATAGATCGGGCATGACCATCAAGTCACGTAAAAATGTTACAATTGCAATCAGAAGCCCATGAGCCCGAAATCTAGGACTCAATTAATGTATGCCCTGCAGAGGTGTTTGCCGACAACTCCGTAATGTTATCAAATGAAATGCATATGACAAGGTTGGGATTCACCAACCCGGATGGAGGCGTCACCCTCGATAGATCTATCCACTCAGCCTCGCTTCAATGATTAACGGTTCATGTTCACCTAGTAAATGGGGACTTTCAATTGGCAAATGGAACTAAGCAATGTAATTGAAGTTTAATGTACATATCGTAATAAAAATGTTGTGCAATGTATTTCTCCCCGTAGGTTTGAAAATAATTAAAAGTGTATACGACGGGGCTATGAAAACTCACTTGGTAAACTGGAATAATGGCAAAAGTGAGTACACCGAGGTTATAATGGTGATGTTAACGGGACCTATTACAAATAATATGATATGTAATGAGTTGCAATGTAATGTTATGCATGCCTTTCATATGTTATTTATACCATTTGCGGGTTTTGAAAATATTATCCTTCACTCGCGTCTCGACCCTTCAAATAATGACTTTACATGTTTTTCACATGTCATACAATGGTTTTATAATGAGTGAAATTACCACTTTTAGTCTAGCAAAACAATGTCTCCGTGAAATATCATGAAATTAACAAACCTGGCTTGAAAAGTAGTCGTAAAATAGTGCTACGTGCCGATCGTTAGAAACGAACTCAAGAGCGGTTGCTTGGAAAGTTGTGTATCGATATGCTAAAAGTTTCATTCAGGAGTTTTCATCCAAAAGGTCTCGAACATAAAGATATTAAGGGTTAAAGATAGTGATTTTGGCTAATGTTGTGCCAGAAAAATGAGTTTCATGCCGCCAAGCATTTGAACATCCGTAATTAATTTACTATAACTCCGCTTTACAAAGCAGCAACTTTGTTGTTTCCTGAAAAATATGGCGGTGAACTTGTTTTACTAGAAGACATTTCGTTCCAAGTTTCTACAACCTTGTTAAGATTGACACACTCAAAGCAGGCGCGGTACTAAAACCTAGAAGCTTGTATCGCAAAAATAAGGATAGATTGAAAACTAATTCGGCAAGTGTTCATGAAAAAGTGCATATCTTTGTGCTTCAAATCCGTTTCTCGTTTTACTTCAGAAACCATTATCAAAGTAAACTAATATATTTCTTGATAAGTGAAATAATTTGTGAAGCTTAAGCCTCGATTTTTGACCCGTACAAGATAAAACATGTTTGAAATTTCTGAAATTAGATATATTTTCCGTCGTATGTAAAGATCACCTCGTATATGTAATCGTTAGAAGCTCGTAGTCATAGTATTTAGTTAAGTAGTATTTAGTCTAAAGTATCAAGGCCAAAACGGACGGGTCTTTCGTATGCCTGATCCACAGCCCGTTGTGTCGGATTTTATGTACAGAACACTATAAATACTCTCTACCTCAAGGTAGATAGTTTTTGGAGCTCATAATAACCTATTCTTTAACTTTCTCAACTCATCTAAGTTCCTATACACCTCTAACTTTGTCTCTCTCTAGACATTCCACTTATCAAGACCAACCTTGTGTTAATGGTTTGATGTGTATGTGAAATAGTATATATCTAACAATCATGGTATCAAGAGCCATGGTATAGATCATATCTTACACATCTTTGGATTTCTCCAAAAGTGGTTTTAGATGAATATGAAATGAGTTTGAAAAAAGTTTAGTGGTTTGTGCATCATTTGGTTGATTTCTAGTGTTAAAGTTTGGATTTTGATTGTACTTTTGTGTTTAAAATCATCATAAGTGTTTAGGTTTTGATTTGGAAGGCTTGAATCATCGTGGTTGGGTTGTTTTGGACTTGAAAAGTTGATTTTGGAGCTCTTTTGAAACCGGTTAGCGAAGCGGCTCACGGTAGAACTTTCTTGCTAACGACTTGCTTCACAATTTTTGTAGCGATGTTCAAGTTTGGAGCTAGCGACTTAGACCTAGCGATTTAACAGTACAATTTATGGACTCTCCCACTACGGTGACCAAAGCGACTTGGTGGTAGCGACTTGGTCTTAGTTTTTTTTATCTTTAGCGACTTGTAGTAGCGAATGAAATGTATAAATTGTTAGCGATTTGGTGTTAGCGAGTTGGTACCTAGCGAGAAAAATTTTGCTATTTAGCGACTTGACAAATTAGCGATTAAGTTCTTAGCGATCTAAAAATTGTCAAAATTTTGCTAGCGACTTGGAAAGCTTAGCGAGTTGTTATTAGCGATAACTTGGTCTTAGCGACTTGGTTCAAAATTAACTTAGCGACTTGTTGACAAATTTTAAACACGACAAAACTTCAAACGGCTATAACTTTTGATCCGTAACTCCGTTTTCAGCGTTCTACCCATCAAAACGACCGTGAGAACGAGGAGAATGTCACGAATAAATAACTAAAGTTATTTAAATAAAAATTCGAGGGCTAAATCCGCTCATGAACGAAGTTATTGAGGTTTTATGTCAATTTAGACCTAAATTTCCGGGAAAATGCGTGCATAAACCAATCAAATCTCACCAAACAACATCTCTGCTTACCCACAAACAATCATAAGTCCTAACACACAATTGTCTATCATTGTGTCGATCCATCAGTCATCTTAACACATTCCATTGGTCATTGCTTAACGGTTTGGTCTTGATTTAAGTAAAATCCCGCGAAAGATTCTATTTCTCGGTTTAAATCATAGACTTGTAAAATCCCGTGCATTCTACCACATCATGTCTTACTCTACTGACCCAGTGATTTCAGAAGTGCTTAAATTGTATGATGTTGTGGACAACAATGATAAAGTATGCTACCCTGAACGGTTAAAGATGTTTGAATTGAACAATGAGGATGTGAGATCTTCATGTTCTGAGTACAATGAGAATGCCACGCAAATGGAATGCAGCATTGAGCCATATCAGCTACTTCATCTGCACCTCATACAACTGTTATCCATAGCTGGGGATCGAACATGTAGTGCTCTTTTCCGCCAGGACTTACCTACATTGACAAGAAGCTTGTTGTTGAACTTAGAACACTTAAAGCTGCAACTTACCAATAAAGAGGTTCAAAAGGATGGTTCCAGTGCAGCTCTTCAAGTAATCTACAAACAATTTCAGCCATTCATCGGTGGGGAATATTGATTACGATCAACACTTGACTGGAATTTCCTTCAAAAACATCTTGGAATGGAAATTCAGGAATTCATTGAGACATTTATCCAACTCATGGATAATGTGAAAAGTACATTGAAGAATCTGCTCAAAAGAATGAAGACGTGAATGAGTGTCAGGTGCAGTTGAAAGATTGTTGTGATAAGTTGGGTAATGTATATGTTGAAGAATCGGGTGTTGCTGAATGCAGAATGTCAATGACAACAAAAAATGATGAGTCGGATAATGGAAAAATGGAATCTTCGTGCTCAAATTCACAATAGAGAGAGGTGCACCAGACACAACTTGTGCAAGTTAATGCAAAGGAACGCTCCATGGAAGCTTCGGATGTACCTAAGATAGAGATGCACCCGTCCACCTGTGCATGTCAATGCTCAGGTAAGTTGCATGGATGTTTCTGCTGTACCTAGTTGTGCATCTTCTACTCAAAATGATGATTATTAACTGCATGAGTACGCATTTGCATTTGTGCACGATAATTCCCTTACCACTAAGCTTAACATATATAAGGATCAGGTTGCTATTTATGAACAGCGTGCTAAGTTTGAGTTGACCACCCGTGAGCAGGAAATGGATGTCCAAATACGTACAACTATTAGAAAAAGTAGGTTTAGAGAAGAAGTATTAAAACAAGAGTTAAACTCCTTACAAGAAAAGCTTTCTAAAACTGCTAAGCAAAAACACGAACTTCAAGAAAATGTTAAAATGCTTAAGCAAGAATTCAAGGCTAAGGAATCAAAACTTTTGAATGATTTTTCCAATCTAAAAACTTTGAAAAACAAGCTTGAAAATAAGTTGTACGTACAAGGAATACCATTCAGACTGCTCACATGATCACTAAGCATAGAGTCTTAAGCGATAAGCATAGCATTCCCCTTGTTGAGGAACCTAATCCAGAGGTAATTAAAAAGGCTAGAAATGCTCATAAGGTACTGTATGATGGTAATGAGATCCTTAAGCCTAGACAGAAACCTAGTTGCGCTGAGTGCACTGAGGAAGATAAGAAATCAGATGAAGTCACTAGGGAGAAAATGAGTAAGAAGCTAGAAGATCCTGAGTGTAAAAAGAACAAGATAACGATAAAACCTCATGATTACACTAAGGAAAATTGGATATCCTTAAACATGTTTAAGCCTCAGACTCTATTGACCCCTGAACAAGTGTTCTGGAAAAAGGATATAGACTTGCAAAAAGCTGAAAATCTTGTTGAAAAGAATCCCCCTTGTAGGAAATTCCCTAAAGCGAGTGTGTATCCTCCAAATACACCAATGCATTTAGTTCCTAGAACTATTGCCACTAAGAGCAAGACCTTAATCAGTCAATATGTTATTCTTCAACTATTTACCGATTTTGAGAAAACTTGTAAGAAAAGGATCACACCCACTGGGATAACTGAAGGGGAAAGGGGTTTTGAGCAAATGAAAGAATGTTATTTAACTGAGGTCATGCCTTTCTTTAAACAACTAAAAGATCATTTTGAGAGTCTTAAAAAGGGGATAAAATCAGATATTAAAGAAATGGAAAAGGAATTTGATGCAATGGTAGTTGAAGTTAGTGATTATGAGCGTGCACTAAAATATAATGAGATTGAGAGGAAGAACTTGCATACCTTAAATGAGACTCTTATTACTGAATGTGTTGCTCAAGATATCTTTTTCACTGCTTCAAATTGCTCTATTAATGCTTCCAAATTTCATGAACTATCTGTGGCTCTGAAAGTCTCCCATGATCGTGTCATTGAGCTTGAAAAAACTAATTCTAAACTAAACGAGAAAATTGAACTGGATGATCACGACAATTTGGTTAAACATTTTTCTAAACTAGAAGTTGAGCATTTTAATTTACAACTCAAATATCAACATCTCAAAGAAAATGTCAAAACTTCAAATATCAAGACATCTTCAAATTAACAAACGTGATGAACAGATTCAAGCTCAGTGCAACACGATCAGAAAGTTGAAAGCCCAAATCTCTCAATTAAAGGGTCAAACGAACAATATGACAGGCTCCCAAATGCCTTCTCCTTTAGATTCTTCGAATTCTCAAACGTTTCATCTTCAAAACCTAGTAAATGCTTTACAAAAGGAAAACGAAAGTTTTCTAGAAGAAAATGAAAAGGTTAAACGACATTTTAAAGAGTTATATGATTCAATAAACGTCACCCGTGACCAAAACAACGAAAAAATAACGTCTTTACAAAAGGAAATTGAGAATCTGAGAAGTCAGGGAAATGGGAAACTGCCACTTGTTTTCAATAAGAATGTTGTCTCAAAATCACCCTTAGATTGCAAATACACTGTGACAGTTAAATATATTCCTCCTCATCTTAGGAATAATGAACATGCTTTTCATGACTACTGTGCTCACCTTAAGGATAGTCTAGAATGTCTCCGTGAGATTGTCGAAGAGGATTTCATTAACAAACCTCTTGATAGTGAAATTAGGTTTGCTTGCCTCCAGGCCAAACGATCTCAAGAGCTGCTTGAATGTGTAATTGCAACATGTCCAAAACCCTTAGGTGAAAAGGCAAAGCTGTGAAGCCTTGTTCTATGCCTAGTGCCAAACAGGAAATCCGTTCTATGCCTAAAGCCAAGCATGTGACCCTTGATATGCCTTGTTCCATATCTAAATTCAAGCAAGCAACCTGTGATGTGCCTCCTAGAATTTCAGATCCCAGCACTTCTAGACCAGGAATGCAGAAAGTAGTGAAGCCATGTAATGTTCCCATCATTACTTCTACAGATGTTAAGATTGACACTAAAGTTAGCGGGTCAAAACCTAGAAGCTATGCAAAGAAGGATAGGATTACGCAAACTAAAAGTGTTCATGATAAGGAAGTGAAAGAACACCATAGGGACAAGAAGTTTGATTTGAACAAAAAGAATCGTGTTAGTTCTAGTATTAGCTCTAAGCTTACTAAAATAAATTCGAGGCCTTATGTGTCGCAAAACATGCAAAAATGTTTAATTTCTGTAATCATGATAAATGTGATGTGTTATTTCTGAGGTCTAAGATTCATAACCCAGTTAAGAAAGTTTGGAGAGCGAAACAGATTAAGCAATCCTGGAAACCTACAGGGAAGGTTTTACCAATGTAGGATTTCAGTGGAAGCAACAGTCGAATATTCACGAATGGCAAACCTTGCCCCTTAACTAGATCCACTATGCCTAGAGTAGTGCCTGTTAAGGTTTGGAAGCCAACTGGTAGAACAATCCCATTAAGCACAAAATGTCCCTCGACTAAGTCTGATGCTTCTACTAGTTTAGCTCCTAGTGACAATGACATTGCACCTAGGGTTTCTGCTGATTCAAAGATTGTTTGTGCTAACCAAAAGGACCCCATGAGCACGTGGGGATCCAATGTTTCCAATTCTATGTCTTCGTCTGTTATCCAAAGCAGGTCGTACAAGTCGTCCCTTGGTATTTGGATTCGGGCGGCTCTAAACATATAACTGGGCTCTAAACAATGACGTCTGTTCACATCAGTTCAGCTCTCGTTCTTCATCATTACTTCATCATAATGGTGTCTGCAGATAACACTTCAGGCCCCGTTCTTCAAAGAAAAGAAAAGTGTACGCTCTTCTGTGCGCTTTATCTTCAGCTAAAGAGAAATTCTCTCATGAATGGCCATACTCATCTACATTCTTCATCAACAAGCTTCATGTTTTTCCACGCTCATTCAATCATCAAGTGGATCTATGTTCATTGGTGTATACTCTTATTCACTTGCTAAATCAAAAATGGCAACTTCGGATGCAATTTTTGAGGGGAGAAGAGTGAATATACTACATGATGATGGATGTTTGAATAATGGTTATACGACTTAATTTTTGATGATGATGAGTGTATATTCTTTTTGATTATGAGTGAATATACTAAGGATAACTGGGATTCATTGTTTTGATTTTTGATGACTCTCCTCCAACGCCTAATGCTTCACTTACTAAGGATAATTGGGAATCAATGTTTGGGATTCATTGTTTTTCAAAGATATGTTTGATGAGTACCTTCAACCTTCGACGAATGTTGATCATCCAGCTTCTGAAGCTCATGCTCCGGTTTCTATTGACTCAACTGGTTCACCATCTAAGAAGTACTTCTTGGAATTCTCAAGAAACCTTATCTCCAGTTATTTCACAAGGCGTTTATAATGACTATCATGATATTGTAAGTTGCATTATTGAATAATGATCCGCTCTTTGGTATTCCTTTGCCAAATCTTTACGGATTATTGTTCCTCTCATTGTGCACGCTATAAATCAACCACATGAACATTAAGGAAATGACTACCTCATTCGCTCGAAGACATTTGTGGTGAATCTTCCAGATCAGTCTCTACATGTATACCTTTAGGAAGAATGCATTAATGTCGAGAAATCATTTGTTCCGGTTCATTCAGTTGATCGACGTACATCCGGTTGTACGTCTATTCACGTGTTGGGCATTTGACACAAGCTGATTACTTCAGAGTTAATCAATTATCACCTATTTGAGATTGAAGTTAAAATTCACAAAGGCGAGCTTAAGATGCAAATGCATGGAATTCTTCTTCAGTTTCAAGTTTGGTATATCAGGTTTTCTTTATCAGTGGTCACTTCAAATTGTCTACATATGGGTTGATAAAGATAGTCAGAGAGAGTTTCTATCGCAGTGGTCCTATGGCTCCTGGACACTCCAGCTCAGGACCCGCACTTCAAAACAGTCCCATTGGTTCATCTCTTGTTCCAAACTCTTCTCAAGAAACTCCATATGTACCTCCATCTGAAGATGATTTAAAGAAATTGTTTGATCCTATGTTTGATGAACTGTATGATTCAATTACTAATGAGGTGTTGATCCCTACAACAGAAGATGCTCATATTCCTGTGAATGAAGTCAATCCTTCAGTCTCAATATCTTTAAGTCAAGAAGCATCTGCTGCTGATCCTTGATCTCATCAACAAATCATCATTCTTCAAATGTACATCATGGAAATGTTTCTGGCATCAATGATGAAGTTAATCCCTTTGCTACTCACGAAGATGCTCCATTTGAAAACATATTTGCTCCTGAATCATCATCAGAACCATCTTCTTCAGGAGACATCGACTCTGCTACTTCAGTCCCTCAACAACTGCCACATGAACACCTCAGAAAATGGACTCACGATCATCCATTAGACAACATCATTGGAAATCCCTCTCGTCCTGTATCCACACGGAAACAACTTGCAATCGATGCCTTATGGTGCTTCTTCAACTCCGTACTATCTAAGATCGAACCAAAAGATGTTAAAACCGCCATGAATGAAGATAGCTGGTTCAATGCCATGCAAGATGAAATTCATGAGTTTGATCGACTTGATATATGGGAGTTAGTACACGCTCAGATTGTGCTATGATTATAGCTCTTAAATGGATCTTCAAAGTGAAACTTGATGAGCATGGTGATGTGTTGAAGAACAAGGCTCGATTAGTTGCTAAAGGATACCGTCAAGAGGAGGGTATTGACTTTGAAGAATCTTTTGCTCCTGTTGCTCAAATCGAGGCAATCAGAATCTTTTGGCTAATGCTGCTAGTAAGAACATGGTAGTCTATCAGATGGATGTGAAAACGGCATTTCTGAACGGAAATCTTAAAGAAGTCGTCTACGTCAGCCAACTGAAGGATTTGTGAATCAAGAGCATCCTACTCACGTTTATCGTCTGAAGAAGGCTCTTTACGGTTTAAAGCAAGCTCCAGGGCATGGTATGATACACTGTCAAAGTTTCTTCTATCTACCGGATTTAGCAAAGGAGCAATTGATCCTACATTGTTCACCAGGAAGTCAGGCAAACATTTAACTCATGTTCAAATTTATGTTGATGATATTATTTTTCCTCGACAGACCCAATGGAATGTGATCGTTTTCAAATGAAATGAGTTCAAAGTTTCAAATGTCAATGATGGGACAAATGTCATTTTTCTTGGGATTACAAATTTCACAAAGTCCCGGAGGCATTTTCATAAATCAATCTAAATATGCCACAGAGATTTTAAAGAAATTTGGATTTGATTCAAGTGACCCTGTTGACACCCCATGATTGATCGAACCAAACTAGATGAGGACCACTCAGGGATCATGATTGACCAAACGAAATATCGTAGTATGATTGGATCCCTGATGTATCTCACGGCTAGTAGACCGACATCTTGTTCGCTGTTTGCATGTGTGCTAGATACCAGGCTAAGCCTACTAAAAAGCACCTTGAAGCGGTTAAACGGGTCTTTCGGTATCTTCAAGGAACCATCAATATGGGTCTTTGGTACCCGAAGGACACCGGTATGTCACTAACGGCCTATGCAGATGCTGATCATGCAGGTTGTCAAGATACTCGTCGAAGTGCATCTGGAGGTGCTCGTTTTGGGTGATAAGCTTGTGAGCTGGTCTTCAAAGAAGCAAATGAGTACTTCTATTTCCTCTACAGAGGCTGAATACATAGCCATGTCATCTTGTTGTGCTCAAATCTTATGGTTGAGATCTCAATTATCGACTATGGCTTTATTCAACAAAATCCCTCTGTACTGTGATAATAAAAGTGCTATTGCTCTCTCATGCAACAACGTTCAACACTCAAGAGCAAAGCATATCGACATTCGACATCATTTCATTCGGGAACAAGTGGAAAAAGGTGTGGTGGAACTCTATTTTGTGAGATCTGAATATCGGTTAGCGACATCTTCACCAAAGCTCTTCCAAGAGAACGTTTTGAGTTTATTCTTCCACGACTTGGCTTGAAAAGCCTTCAACCAGAAACACTCAAACGTCTTCAGGAGGAAGACGAGGAGTTAAAGGTTTCCTTCATCTATCTCTTGTAAATACTTATTCGAAAAACAAAATACAAAATTATAAAACTTTCAAAAATCAAATAGAAAATTAAAAAAATCAAAATCCATAAAAATCGAAAAATTCAAAATCTTCAAAAATATTGTCATTTTGTCATGCGTTTTCTCGGTTCGATAATATCTACGGTCTTTGTGCTGTCATTCAAAGAATGACACGGGACTTTAGATGTTGTTCGAAATCAAAAAAAAAAATCAAAAATTATTTTTGGGAGAAAGAGAAACAATGGTTTATTGTCATTTTCAGGCAATAACCCGGTTTTAAAAGAAAGAACAGAGCCATGTTTTACCATGTTTTCAAATTCCATGCTCCGATTCTATAAACATTTATCTGCTGAAAACTAAATGCTTTGAAAAATAACTCGGTCTCTATTTTTGATAATCATCCGGACTTATTTGTCAAAATCTCTATCTCTCAATCAACAACCTATGTCATTGATTGAGGGGGAGAATGATTTCAATTAAATTAAAAAGTTATTTGGCATTAAATTGTTTTCAAAAGATGTACATGCATGTTTTATCAATGGAGTTTAAAGTCTTAAAATCCGATCCTTAGCAGTTAAAACGCTTTCATAATCAAGTCACAATTCTCCTTAAAAGCTTTCAAAATCAATTTAAATCTATAAGAGATCACAAATCTCAAATGATTTGATAATTGTGATCGGGGGAGAATGTGTGATTTAAACTGGATTTAAACTGATAATTCGGTAAATGGTTTTATAAGAATGTACATGATGTCCTCCCCCATGTGACAAACGATTTCAAATTTTCCATGCACATGTTGAGGGGGAGCATCTATCTTAAACCACAATGATTTGAAACGTGATCACTTATCTCAATGTGCAGGTTCCCTCTAGTATGTGCAAAACTCTTTTCAAATCTCGAGGCACATATTGAGGGGGAGCAAAATCATGAAAACCTCATCCTTCCCCAAAATGCTTTATCTACTTGATTCGATTAGGGAAGTGATGTTGATATTTTTAGAAAATGGTAATCAAAGAAGTTAATTCTTTCTCTTGCCTCCGTGTGGAAAACTATTTCAAATACTTGATTCACATGTTGAGGGGAGTTCTTCTTCTAAAAATATCAAAAACAATTCAAGTACAAAATGCTTTGATAAAATATCATAAGTATCTGGATTGATTTTCAAATGGTTTTCAATTGGTTCCTATGGCAGATGAACAATACCAAAAAGACCGACCAACTTTACATTATGTATGGTGATATAAGGACGATAAGGTTAGGTATGTGTTCCCATGATCCGCCAGAACCGGAGGGATCTACCCAGGGACTATCCACTAGTTAGTGTAGAGTTCTTAGGTATGATGATAAAAGGAGAAAAATGAGATATGGGAAGAGTGCGGACTGAGACTGAGCTAGTACTGGAATAAACCCAACAAGGTTCTAGCTATGAAGTCTCGGTAAGCACTGAAGGGGTTGAAGAATTAAAAAGAATTGAATGAGAAAAGGGTGAAAACAAATAGCCCTCCATTTATTCAACCTTAGGGCAGAAACCGGGTTCAATTCATATGCTACTGATGGTAACATCGGTATTGAAGACAAGACGTCATGGACCCAGTGACGCACTGCACTTCAACTTTCCAAACCACTCAAGTTCCTCTTAAAAGGACTTGTTTCATTCTCACGGGGAACCGACATTATCTATCGACTTTCTCTTAGAGATTGTTGATATTGAAGGAGGAGACCCTCTCCCTAGTCTCCGATATAGGATCCAAATATGCACAAATTGAGTCTAGAGCCACGAGATCATCAATAAATCTCATTAGGACACTTTCAATGAAGACTCTCTGTTTCACACAATGTGGAAAGAGAGATTATATCTTGAGTCCTACACATTATCCTTGTGGTATTGCCAGAACATCTGAGTGATGTGTCTACACACTCACAATGAAGATGGAAAGCCTTCCGGAGCCAACATCTAACAAGCTCCTGGTAGGTGGCATGTGAGATCTATTATATGGATCAACCATGTGACAACTGAACAGAAACAAAAGGGCGATTCAATCTTCTTGAATCAATCACTGGTTCAGGTTATGGATTGACGGATACCTTTGAAAAACCGGTCTTTGTGCTTTAAAACTCTTTTCATTAGCACGTCGACCGTGTACTAATATTTCAAATCAAAAGGTGTTTTATGATTGATAATTGATTTTCATTAAAACCTTCGTTATATTGCAAAAACAATTTCTATTGAGCAATACACGATTGTTTTTCAAATCTCTTTTCATCAATCAGTGGACTAATTATTCGCTGGTTCACTCACTCCGTGTTGTCTTCTTTTAGACATTCCGGTTTGAGAACAGCTAGAGCAGACTGCGAAACCACATCAAGGAAATTCTTGAATTATACACGATCACGAGCGTACTTGTCTTGATCAACGAGGGAACCGTGGGCCGTGTACCTCAATTCATCGAAAGTGATCAAAGACACTTTCTTGTACTTTATTGCTAACTGTCTGTATGCGGTACACCCGGACGTTCTTGTTGATCGAATGAAGCGGTCAATCCATAGCCGCATGCTCACTAACACATTCATCTCAAAAGAAATCATGATTAGTGCATCAATGACTCTGATATTCTCATTTCATGCTTCTGCTACAGCTGCCAATATCATGATTCAACAAAAGCTTCCGCTACTCTGATGAGAAGATATCATGATCCCGAATGTGAGCATGTCGGTCCGAATGTCACAACATCACATAATACCAACACCACAATGGATGTGTCAGAGATTTTCTGATTAGCTGATGATCTCAAAAGGCTGGCTCAAATTATTATCACGTGGATCAGTAAAGACCTCCACTTGGATTAACCAAACATGCAATGAGTGGAATCAATGACTACGAGCTTCGGAACAAAGTACTACATCAAGAATGCAAGATCAATTGTTAATGTAATATCTGATTGTATTCAATGTCATTTTAGTATATGTTTGAGGTGACCTCCCTTAGGGGAGATTGTTAGGAATTAGAAATTCCGGTATTAAAGAGTCGGTCACCTCAAGTATATGTAATCGTTAGAAAGCTCGTAGTCATATTAATATTTAGTTAAGTAGTATTTAGTTAAGTAACACCGTGGAGGACGGACGGGTCTTTACCCACTTGTATGCGATCCACCCGTTGTGTGGCGATTTATGTAAGACTATAAATACTCTCTACCTCCCAAGGTAGAGAGTTGGAGCTCATAATAATATCTTTCACTTTCTCTCACTAAGTTCCCTAAACCTCTAACTTTCTCTCTCTAGAATTCCACTTATACGCCCACTTGTGTTAATGGTTTGATGTGTATGTGAAAACTTATATCCAACAAGAAATGATATGTGTTTTTGCACATATCAAAATCTGAGCAGACCATTGTGCGTGTTTAATGCAATCAACTCACGCTTCTAAAACCAAGGATTTCAATCTCTTTCTACTAAACTTATGAAGAAGTAGCAAAGATTCTCAAAGAGATTAAGAACCCTTAATTCTAAAACGCCCGTTTACCTTTTATTTCACATATAGATATTACGATTAAGCACATTTATTATGAGTGACGGTTTGTTGAACTTTCATGTCGATCAATAACTCCAACATTTTCAAGCGACCGTTAGGATCACGGAGTAGGAAACACAACCACAGTGAAGTGACCCTGGATAGAATACATCATCACGATTTTCCAAGTCCCAAACTAAGCGTAAAATCAAAATCATTGTTAAATATGATTTTAGATGCTAACACTACCCATGGAAGTTACTTGTGTAATTACCGTTTGCTTCCATTTTCCTATTTTCCTCTAGATTTTTTATTTTTGTGAGAAATGAATTTCTTCAAATTTCTCGTTTTGATAATTTTTATTCAGATAAAGATATAAAGCTAAGTCGATAATTAGTTATCCACCTTCCCTCGAAAACCATTGCACACAAGAATGAGGTCCACGTCAAGGTCCTAATTTACATACGATTTAGGAAGATATCTCCCGGATTCAAAGTTTGGTTTAACACTTATTTCATCACATTTGCATTTTTGCAATTTAGGCCCTTGGTCTTTTCAACCACTAACTCAACGGGATTACCGTTTTATCAGAAGTCTTATTATGACTTTGGATTTCCTCAACCTTTTAAAGTCCATGACAAGGAATTGCGTCGGACATAGAAAAATTTTATGGTTTTGGATTTTTCAACTTTAATACATTTGGGCTTTATTTCATGTTAATTTTTTTTTTGTGCCAAACTCGAATCTGGCTTTATAACAATAGAAACAATAGCAGAAACTATCAGGAATCAGTTGTCTATTACACAACACCCGGTACCTTGATGTGTACCAACTCTCATGGGCAAGGATTCTCTAAGAAGAATAAAAGAACTAACTATGTCGAAAACTCAACATCTCTAATTATTTATTTACAGATATGGGGTGAAACAATTTTGTGGGAACAAAAGCCATAAGTCGATGGGCTCAAAGAGAACCAACTACTCCACGCTTAGCATCTAAACTCATAAGTAACTCTTTAATTCTCGATCT
Organism: Chrysanthemum makinoi; assembly: GCA_910596185.1. Classification (NCBI taxonomy): domain Eukaryota; kingdom Viridiplantae; phylum Streptophyta; class Magnoliopsida; order Asterales; family Asteraceae; genus Chrysanthemum; species Chrysanthemum makinoi. The sequence continues at coordinate 74,007,487 of OU343216.1, read as the reverse complement.
CCGCAAATTTAAAATCCCAAATAATGAGATCCATGGATAGCCGATAATTAAATTATCTATGGTTAAGGGAACAAGCTAGGGCTCAACCGCCGGTCAAGTGAAATTCCATTCCTACTCTCACCGTGAAGTCAACAAGGTGTCAAAACATATATTAACTTAGCAATGCGTCAAATAATCTCAAGTCTCGCATTTTTAAAGTCACTTATTAGAAACTAGCAAATTCTTGTTTAAGCTTTGCATATTTAAAATCACTTAGGGAGACTTGAAAATTCTTGGCCTTGAGCTAGAATGCATTTTATAGCCTCTTGTTAAACAATTAGCAAAGACTAATTCAAAAGCATATTTAAAGTAACTTCTAAGAGACTAGCAAGGACTTTTTAATCATAAAACTAGCAAAAGCTTACAAAAAATTTTAAGATTTTCACATTTTGCACAATTTTATTTTCTAAGGAAAAGCGGGTTGCGAAATACGGCAAAAATAAGCAAGTGCGGTCAATCAAATCGAAGATTACCCACCCCAGACTAAGCAACATTGTCCTCAATGTTTAAAAGCAAATTATAACGAAAATCTAAGAGCCGTTTATTAAGTATGCTCAAAGATAAACGTTAGTCGATAAGATTAGATATCAGTTTCCATCGACAGCAGACATGAAACTTCGAGTGGAGAAAAGAAAATTTTCGACAAGAGTCTTCATATGGGAACATCCTAAACACAACATCCAAACAACCACACATCGAGAAAGTAACCCCTTCACGTCACTTATTTGAAAATAGAAAGAAGATAGAAAGATAAGCATGGGGTGCCTCCCCACGGCTCTTGTTTTGATCACACCGAAGCTAGCTGACTCGTCCCCGAATTTATTTGTCCATGGGGAAGCAAGTGGAAGGGATACCCAGATCAAAGATGGTATCCTCACTCAGGAGGGAAAGAGAAATGGTGGGTTTGGAGGGAAAGAAAGTGTCGGGTTCAAGCACATAAGGAATAACATCCCCCAAACTCACAAAAGGTATATCAAGAAAGAATGATCCATCATCGGCGGTTTTACGGTGGGCGTCGGGATAGGATCAAAGAAAACTCCATAAAGAAGGGAGTCCATGGTACGAGAGGTGTTTCTTAAAGGCAAACATGAAGGCATCCAAGAGGGATCCTTTTTCGGTTAACTTTGGTTAATTGAAATTCTTCGATGGTATCGAGGTTAAAAATATTGTCCTCGAAAAGGTAGGAAATCAAGGTATCATCTACGTGAAAATCCTCACGAGAAGAGGAATCACTCTCGGATAAAAAATAGTGTGGGACCTCAGTATCAACAAGCTCATCTATCAAAAACTTCACTTCATTATCTTTCTTCGAGAAAAACGGATCATCGTATTCATTTTCTTCATTCTCGGACGTAATCAAGTCGGTAGGAGCAAGTTCATCGGTGAACTTCTCAAGAAGTGAATCGATACAAGGCTGACTTCTTTAATAACTTTTTCTTCGAGAGGGATATAAGAATCCCATAAAGCATTTTTCAATCAAGCGAATATCTCCATCGATGTCAATCGGCGCAATCAATTTCGGTGTGAGTCGAATTCAAATAAGCCTCAATTTCTTCCATTATAGAATCATCGGTTTGAGGCGATATAGGTTCAACAACATCATCCGAGGAGGAGTAAGAGGCGGTTCATTATATCAATTTTCAAGTAAAGAATGTCCCCTCGGGTCAAAAGTAGCATCATCAATCTCAATGATGTCGAATCATCATTAATATAAGCCTCGATCTCCTCCCAAATGGGGTCACTTTAAATAGCGAGAGGCGGAGAAAGTCGAGAAAATTCCAAAATTTTAGAGGAAGAGTGGGATTGCCACTCAAAGAAAACTCAGCGTTCTTAAGTTCAACACAACAAGCGGAGGTGGGACAAGTGGTGTGCTCTTAGAGCTAGCATTTTCCACCACAACCGTTGTAGTCTCCTTTTCTAATTTCTTCCTTTGCTCAGCACGTATCATTGATAAACTCTTAACAGTAAAAAGCGTGAAAGGCTCGGATCAATTCCCGATGGTTTAGGCCCAACTTTTGAACCACGGAGGTTGGGCGTTTTGCTACTTCGTTATTAGTAGGAATTCCGGGTCCTTTGGCACCTCGGTGTCATTAATTTTGACACATCATATTGTTTGGTAAAAGATTTAGAAGTATTGTTAACATTGAACGTGACGGCTTCTTTTCCAACTCTTAAAGTGATCTCTCCCTCATAAACATCAATCAACGCATGGCCCGTCCGTAAGAAACATCTTCCGAGAATAAGAGGCACGCGAGGGTCGGCATCAAAATCAACGACAACAAAATCCGCGGGGAAATCGAACTTCCCCACTTTAACAAAAACATCCTCGGCTATACCGATTGGTTTTGTCGTAGTACGGTCGGCTAGCTCGAGGGTCATACACGTTGGGTTAAGTGGAGGCAATGAAAGCTTTTCGTAAATTGATTTCGTCATCAAATTGATACTTGCGCCAAGATCGGCCAAGGCGGAGCATCGAATAATTCCTTGAAAATCACACAGAATGAGAAACTTGCCGGGGTCACCTAACTTTTCAGGAAGTTTCTTGAGAATAACCGCCGAACAATTCTCATTTAAAGACGCTTTTGCCAAATCCACAATTTTCTCTTTGTTACTTAATAATCCCTTTAGTGTCGAAACAAACTTAGGCATGAGAAGAAGAGCATCCGCGAAGCTAATTTCGAATTGAAGATCTTGAAATATTTGAAAGAATTTTTCCATTTGAAGATTTGCTTGTTCACGTTGCTTTTGATCATTCATCCTTGACGGGTACGGAAGTGTTGTTTTCCGATTAGTCTTTTCAGCACTAACAGGAGCATCCTTGGGCTCAGACGTCGGGACAACCGTGGGTTGGACATTCTCGGTACTCCCCTGATTAGTAGGAAGCACCGGGTCCTCTGTCACCTCGGTCTCACGGTCTACCACACGAGACGGAGAAGAAGAAATAGTGGTAGGAGCCGTGGGTCCATCGTAAGCAACACCACTTCGGGTAGTGATCGCTTTCATGTCACCTCTCGGGTTAGGAATCGTATTACTCGGAAGAGTACTAGAACCCGAGGGTTGAGAATAAGAAGTAGAAGCTTGATTAGCTTGAAAGAAACTAGCCATCATATTTCTCATTTCACTCATCTGCTTATTACTCGTAGCTTCCATTTCCCTTTTGAAATCATTCCTCATACTTGTGATTTGAGTTTGCAAACTTTTAATTGTATTATCGGAATTCTTCATGTAAGTCAGAAAGTCGTTGTTCGGAGCAACTTGATGAGGTGCTTGATAAACTTGAGGTGAAGGAGCTTGGTAGTTTTGATTACCATGATTGAGATTAGCTCCTCGGTTTTGATTGTAAGATTGGTTTTGATAACGATTTTGGTTTTGTTGTGGAACGGGTTGCAAAACGGGTGGTCCCATTTGGTTGGCACGGTATCCGGTTCGATTTTGAACCGTTAGCAGCATTACGGAAGCATTTCTAAGATCGCCATCGGTGGCTTGACAATTATAGTACGGATGAGGACCACCGCAAATAACACATGTTTCGGTAACGACTTTGACTTGTTCGGATTTCTGACTCTTAAACTCTCTCATCATAGAAGTAATAGCATGAGTAAGATCAGTCAACTCACTCCTCTGAACATAGTTATCATTCGAAGCAATCTTAGAAACAACCGGTCGGTTTCTAGACGAGACAACTTTTGACTTGTTTTCGATAATCGTTCTAATATCGGTAGGCATACGACTCAAGATGTTACCACCGGCGGCCGCGTTAAGCAAATCTAGATCGGACGGTGTTCAAGCATTGTAGAACGTATCAATCTGATGAAGATCGGTAAAACCGTGTGATGAGTGTCTAAATACTCATCATTTTTGTATAATCTAAACTGCAAAATCATCTGAAAACACTCAGAAACACATCAAAATGATCAAAATATCACAAATTAGTGTTTTATGTGTTTTAAATGCAAAAATATCAAAATCAGATGAAAAATGATTCAAGTTTGCAAAATTGGCAGTTTTAGTCCCCCAAGTTTTAAAAGTTGTCAAATCTAGTCCCTGGAATTCAAAAATGTGGAATTTTATCATTCAAGGTCCCTGAAGTATTCTAAGTTGTAAAAAAATGATCCTTGAATGATTCTTTGGTCAATTGGCAAGAAAGGTCCCTAAAGTTTGAAAATTTGCAAAATTAGTCCTTGGACTTTTAAAATGGATTTTATGCAAAAAAAATGGTCCTTGTACTATTCATTTATGGCAAGTTTGGTCCTTGTGAGAGCATTGGAAAAAGTTCATTTTCAGTCCTTGAAGTTTGGTCGAATTACAATTTTGGTCCTTTTTGTACTAAGCTTAACCAAACGGATCCTTTAATATCAAACCCAAATCAAGCCCAAACTTGGCCCAAAACCAACCCACCCCGTTTATTATACCACTTGGTCAAACAGGTCAACGCGCGCCAAAATACCACTTCCACTGTAGCTCTCCCTCTCCACCTCTGTATACCCAAAACCAGTCATGGTTTCCCACTTTTTCTCCAACCCCCCCCCCCTTACCTTGTTCCCTCCACCTCCACTAACACCAAAAACCTTTAATTGATTGAAACCAAATCCATTTAATATCAAAACACTTTGAAGAAATTGGCAACACATTGGGCGGTTTTGATGCATTTCAGCAATCCAATGGCTCAGATATGGTGGGAAAGATTCAGAGGTCAAGATTGAGTGCAAAAAGTCTATAAAAGAGAAGAGAAAAGCAATGTATCGAGATATCTAGTGTAATTTAAATTTTCTTTAGTCGTTTTTTTTATCTAAGCTTTCCAGTATGTTTTTCAATTCCAAAGTACTACGGTTTAAGTTTAATGGTATATTTGAATCCTTTTTCATAATCAATCTCAAGTTTTCAGTATCAAATTTCAGTTTATGCAAATTTATCTTCAAAAATCTCAAATGCTCTAATGTTGTTGTTTGTTGTTTGTATGGACTGATATAGTACACATAAGCTCCCATAAAGCTTATTCAAGCTTTTAGATACCTTAAAATTCAGTTTAGAATCAAAAACAGAAAAATCATAAAAATACCAATTAAATAGTTTAAAATTCAAAAATCATATGGAAAAGATGTTCACAGCTGGAGCAGGGTGAATTGTGGATGGCCTTGGGTTAGAAGCTTTGAGGAAAGCTATTAGGATTGGTCTTGGTCATTGGTTCTTGGTTTTCACTTGGATAAGCATTTGTAAGCATTTTTGATTATCTTGGCATTTTACTGTTGTAATTGTTCATAAGCTTAAATTTCTGTTTCTTTGTGTTAATTAGTTATAGTTAAGTCTAGTTGATCATTAATATCAGTGTGTTGTTCTTTTAAATTTGTAGTTTATAAAAATTTCATTTCCACAGTTTCATTAGCATAATTAATTATCTTAAGTTTTATGTTGCTATTTCTGTTGTTTCATGCTTCTTTAGTCTTCTTATATGATAATATAAGGTTGTGAATCAGCTTCATGGTTTAAATTGGTTATTTGATTTGAAAAAGTTCCATAACAGTCATATAAGGGTGTTTGGATTTGCTTGCTTAAATAATAACAGGTCTTGTTTGTGTTGTTATTTGTGCTTGCTCTGTGTCACATAAGTGTCTTATATCTCATATCAGCCATAAAAACCAGTGTTCATAAGCTCAAAAGTCAAAAATCCTTTTGATCTATTCTTGTGTTAACTGTTGGATTCTTTATGATCCAAGATTTTGATTTTGTGCTTATAAGTTGTTATTTTTGATCAAATCAGTCTTATATCACCTTAAAACAACATATTCAGTGATCAGGATCAAATCAAAGTTCATAATAGTCAACTTCTTTGTTTTTAAGAAAAGTCAAAATTTTCATTTGGGTCGTTTTTGATTAAAATAGATCTTTTTACTGTGTGCTTAATAATAAGTTTTAGCTTATAAGCTCTGAGGGTATTAAAGTTTAGTTGCTTAACAAAATTATAAAAATACTAGATCTCTTTGAATCAGCTTATAAAGTGCTTTTTAATTGGCTTATTGTTGGTACCTGTTTGAAACCCATGCTCTGTGCACAGTTGGGAGGTTCAATTTGATAAGCTTGCATAGAGCTTATTAGTGGGTCAAACCTTGTGATCTTTGTTTCTTTGGAAAGCCAACCTGGTCATTTTGAAGTCTCAAGCTTAAGTTTTCATTTTGAAGCTTGTTGGCTAGGGCTGCAAGTAGCTTAAAGCTTGTCCCATTTCTGTTTTAATCATAAGTGCTTATTGTCTTCATAATAGCTTTTCAGTGTGCTTATCTGTTATTTTTAGCTTCATTCTAGTTCATCTAGCTTGTTTGTAGCTTATTTGAGCTTTTGTTTCAGTTGTGAGCTTGTTTGAGCTTTTGTACACCAAATAAGCTCATTAAGCCATCTGTTGGTCCATAAGCTTGTCAAAACAGCTTATTTGTAGTTTGTAAAATTTTTGTCTTTGTTAAAGTTTCATATTATCAGTATTAAAGTAGTTTTCAAAAAGAAAATCCAGAAAAATATAAAGTTAAAATCAGTGATAGTGTTTATTTAATATTTCCTAGCTTTTTGATTTTTCTTTCTAGCTTATTAATAAGCAAATCTTGTTTTTCTATTTTTATTAGTTTTCTGTAATCATATAGTATTTTTAGAAAAAGTTTTATAATTTTCCTAATCTTTTTAGTATTTATTATAATTTTAAATAGTTAAATAGTTTAGAAAAAGTTTTATCATATTTTAGATTTTTCCAAGTTAAAATTTTATTTTTCCAAGTTTATTTTATATTTTCTAGTATTTAAGTGTATTTTAAATAATAATTAATTAGTAATAATTAGATAAAAAGTGTGAAAAATATATTTTTAATTTTAAAATTAGTTTTATAATATTTTAGATTTTTCTCAATCATAATTTTATTTTTCTAGCCTTCTTTCATATTTTCTTCTATTTTAGAGTATTTATTAAATAGTTAAAATAGTTTTTAATTAATAATAATTAATTAAATAGTGTTAAAAATAATTTTCTTTTTCTAATAATTTTCTTTTATTTTTAGGATTCCAAAATTGTTATTTTCATATTTTTAGGTCTTTTATTTCTTAGATTTACTTTTTATTTATGTATATCGTAATTTTTAAACGTAAGTTTTCGCGTTTGTTTCATCTGATTGATTGTGCTTTCCAGTTCTTTATCCAATTCCTTTCCAATCAATCAGTAGTGTAATTTCTCAAATCAAAACCTTTACAGATCACTATCCTTAGTGATCATTCTATCGTCTGAGTTTGTTTTGACACACCATTGAGTCTCCGTGGGACTAAACGACCCGGGAATTCATTGTATTCTCTGATCTTCATTGTATTTGTGTTTTAAGCGGTTTTAAGCTTCTTACGGTCGGCCATTCACAAGTGGCCGGTTTGTGTGAGGTAGCTTGGCTGTTTTCAGCACAGATCACCGTGATTTGGGCATTTACGTAAAAGTTCTTTGAATCTATCCCATGCTTCTCCAAAACTTTCATCGAATTTTTGTTGAAAATTTATGATTTGATTTCGTAACATTGTAATTTTCGAAGGAGGAAAGAATTGATTCACAAAATTCTTAGAAAGATCGGCCCATGTTGTAATAGATTGAGGGGGTTCTTTTTCGAGCCAAGTCCGGGCTTCGAGAAAATGGAAATAATCTCAATTTAACTGACTCATGAGTGATGCCCCGAAAGTTTATCGTAGAAGCAACTTGATTAAACCAACGGAGGTGTGCGTGGGGCTCCTCATGATCCAAACCACAAAAAGGTTTATTTGAAACCAATTGAATTAGATTCGTTTTTAGTTCAAGATTCTCGGTATCAAGTGGTGGAATAACGATAGCATCACCGTAGCCGTCTACGGGAGCTTGAAGTAATTCGAACATCGTTCGAGTATCCGCCGCCAACGACGGTTCTTCAACGATAGTACGTAACTCGGTACGTCTACTACGATTACGATTACGTCGTGATTGAGAACGAGTGCGCATGCACTAAAAATTTCAAAATCAAAAGTCAAAAAGGAAAAATAAATTTGAAAAAGGAAAATCTTTTTGGTTTTTATATTTAGAAAACTTTTGAAAACACAATCTTTTGTAACCTCGCGTCAAGGTTCTCGGTAGCTCCCAAAAGTACCGCAGCGAGGCGAAACGAATTGGATCGTTCTTCATGTCGCAATTTAATGTCAAGACTTCCTTATACCCGTGTATAGGTTGTACTTCTGAGGTGAGCCGCGTAATAATTGCGTTCAGTTTCTTTTTGTTTTTTTTACTTTTTATGGTTTTGTAAACAATCTAGGAAGAATGTTTTGGCGTTTTTAGATGTTTTTGGGTTTTTGAAAAATTTATATATACAAAAACGACGGTAACTTCACTCGGGGAAGGATCTTCAAATGCACGCGAATTGAGACGGAATACGAAAACTCGCTACAAGCCCTCCCCGTAGGGCGCCAAAATTGATTCTTAAAAACCAATAATGAGAGAAGTGTGTAGTATATGGGTAACTCAAACGTGTTAGGTTTGAGCACCGAGATCGTTCCGAACGAGGGTTGAATGGAATTTTCAACTCACGTCGCGATTATCGGGATTTGAATGTGTTAAAAGAGATTTTTGGAATTTCTACACTACGGGACAATGGGAACTTAAGGGAAGCAATTAAAATAGAATCTAAATCTATGGGGAAACAATGCAAATTACGTTAAAAAGCAAATTACGACTTTAAATGAAACGCGACTAAAATGCAAATAATACCAAAATAAGTCCTAAAAATGATCTAAAAATATTCTCTAAGCTAAAATGATATTTGAAAACTATTTAAGAATTAAAACTAATTTTTAGGATTTTTCTTGAATTTATATGAATTAAAAACTAATTTCTAATTTTTAAAATAAAACTAAATTACCAAAAATTATGAAAATAAGTCGAAAAATTATGAAACTATTTTTTAAAATTCTAAAATAACTCAAAAGACTTTTAAAAACTAATTTTGTATTTTTCTGATGATTTTTCAAATTTCTATGAATTAAAAACTATTTAAAACTAATTTAATTGCTTAAAAATTACTATTTTAACTAGGAAACATCTGGAAAAATTATTTTTTTATTTCTATATTTTTCTTAATCTAGGAAAAATAGAAACTTATTTTTTTGAAGCTTTTCTGATTTATTTGTATTAAAAAGTGATTAAAAAGTATTAAAAACTAAGATTAAATGAGAAAAATAATAAACAGAACCAGAAAATTATGAAAAATTCAGAAAAATTCTAAATTAATATTCTAAATCTAGGAAAAATACTAAAATGTATGCTAGTGTGCAAGAAATAGGGGCTGTAGTGGAATTGCTTATAAATAAGCACTTAAAATTAAGCTAATGGCTACAATAAGGCACCAAATGATCAAAGAAGCTAGAATATGCTAAAATTACTTAAAAGCAACCAATTCCAACTAATCCTAACCTCTAATGTGCTGAGTGGAATGAATTTACCAATTGATCTTAAAACTGAAATCAGCTTCTAACCTATCTATTTCTAACTTAAGCACAAGCTTACTTAATAAGCTAAAGAGAAAACCAGAAATGGAGAACTTAAGTTTACCAACCAAACAACAAATGGACCAAGTTTCAGCTTGAGATGAGCTCAAATGAGCTTTTGACAAGCTCTGCAATCAGCTATGAAATGACTCGACCCAATTAAGATTTGACACAGGGAAATCGGTGCTTAAAGAGCACTTATTTAGACCTTTAAAAGACTTACAAAAATTTCACAAAAATCTGTTTTCAATACTTGACCAACTGAACTATAAAATCCCAAAATATCACTTAATATGAACCAAAACTGAATCAATGAAAATTCCCCAAAGTTTGGTAAAACCAGATTGAAAGTTTTGACCAATTTGAAACAGATATGAGACTTTGACTAAAATGAGATTTGAGATCAATTTGTGAACTGATAATGATGTGAAATGATGAAACACAACTAATGCAAGTTATTTTACTACTATATCTACCTAAATGCAAGTTTAATCTATCCTTTATTCTAACAGATTCCTATTTATGAACCTAATCCAAATAATTTTGACTTTTAATGAGTTTTAGAAAATAATGGCTAATGACTATATCTAACCTAGATAAGACTGATGCAACAAGTTTTAACCAAAGACTAACACCCTAACTCAGATTAATAAGCAGATCCAAACACTACTTAAAATATTAAAATTCAAGCTAAACTAGTCTAAACTCAAATCCAATCCAAGACAGCTTAACTAACTATAATCAATTAGTTAAATTCAACTATCAAATGCAATAATAACAATAAAAGAACAAACAGATTCAAGTGAGATAAATTTGAACTTACAAGTGGTCCTAGCCACTATGGCTTGCCAAACAACTCAAGTAACCACTACCCTAAACTGATCTCAACCCAAACACAACTCAGAATCAACCCATATCCAACTCCATATCAGCAGATAACCCATTCAATTCCCATTTCTGCACAATTGACTTTGGTTGACTGATTTTGAAAATTTGAGTGAATAACAAGTGAAGCAAATATAAACCTTGAATAAGCTATAAGGAAGCTTAACAAAGCTTAATAAAACAGTAGCAGAGCTTATAAGAAGCTTTTAAGAAGATTTAAAGTATGTTTTATTTTTTTATTTTATTTATTTATTTTTTTATTTTATTTTTATATTTTTGATAAAGTTGAAAAACAAACTGAGATGACTTGTAATATGATTAGAACAATTTAATAAGCAAATAAAAGTAACATATAAGAGCTTAAACAATAATTTGAATAAAAACTGAATTTCATTAATTGGAAAAGTTTGAGTACAAAGAGAGATTACAAAAGCTTAAAATCTACTTGAAAACATTAAAATTAAAACTAATACTATGCTACTGGAAATTAAAGGTGGAAAGGTGAACCCAACTTGTGAATGAAGAGGGGTATTTACGCCGTCTTGAGCTCTAGGAAGGGTCGGAAGGATTCATCGTGCTTTCTCTTGATCATTTGTGTCCTTGGATCACTTCCATCAATCTTCAATCCATCTTAACCATTGGATCAAGTGCCACGATACTTCAACCAATCAGGTGAGAGGAATGAGAGGAAATAACACCAGTTGCCAAGTGGCATCCGTGGTGTGGAATATGTGTCAGTGATTGTACGAATATACCCTTCAATTTGGTTAATTTGGTTGATTGGTGTCGAGGGCAAATTAGGGTTCTTGGCTGGGGATTTTGGGGGTAATATTGGCGGGAGGGGTTTTTTTATATTATTTCGTTTTTGTGAAATTTTTTGAGGGGTTATGGGGATTGGGGTATAAGATGGACCGGGTATGGTGTTTTGGTTGGGCTTGTTTAGCTTTTGGGCCAAAGGTTAATAAGAGTTGGACTTGGACTTGTAATGTAACCATTTAGTATTTTAAGTACCAAAGGTGTACAAACTGAAACTTAAGGGACCAAGGCTGTAATTTCTGAAAAGTGATCCAAGGGTATATTTGCCATTCTTCAAATAACCAAGGACTGAATTTGTAAATTCTGAAACTTCAAGGGTATTTTCTGCTAATTGATGAAAGTTCAGGGACTGATTCTGACAATTCTGTAAACTTGATCAAATCTTTCAGAAATCATCCTTTTAGCAAGAAACCATTAAATTATTAGCAATAAACGGCTCTTTCTTGATTATTTTGGGTCTGATTTTGATAAAAAAAATGATATGTGTTTTTGCACATATCACCCCCCCCCCTTCTAGTTTTCCACAATTGGCATCAGAGCTTCGTTACCAAGTTTCTTGAAGTATATTGTACTTTAAAAACTTGATACGATCCATGGTTAATTGAAAACTACAAAGAAGGTTTTCATAAAAACAAACACCATGTCTTTTAAAAACTATATGTTTGGATGTTGATTTGATAACAACATTTTTCTTATTTACTTTTTCATTTAATTGCACTAATCTTCTTCGTCATATTGATTAGTCAAAGCTCATACCTAAAGCTTTAGGTGGCTTGGTAACAAGAATACCTTCCTTAGAAGGTATCTTATCGCAAAGGAGCGAGAATCGTCTAAGTGACTTTTGTTGTGTCATTTGTAAAGACATTCCTAAGTGCGCTAGTGGTATGATTTTCTTTTTATTTTGCTTGATAATTAAGTATACCTATTTAGGTATTTATATGATTATCTTTTGCGCTCATACATGTTTTACATGAAGCTTCATTAGAAGCCTTTTCTCACATACTTGTTTTACTTCTCGTCTAAAGTCATGGTATATAAAACTTATGTTTTGTCCCTTTAAAATCCAATAATAAAACAAAACAAATTTCAAAATTCCTCCTTCCTATAAATAACCCCAATTCGACCACTCTACCAAACCCTCACTTTTTAAAATCCTCCATTTCAAAATTTTCTCTTATTCAAAACCATCTTCTCCTCATTTCATCTCAACCAAGAAGATCCGTCATCAACATGGTTTACATCGCACTCGTGCTCATCTCCCTAACACTCATCGCACTTGTGTTCCCTATGATGAAGTTCATATACGGAGACATTTACTTTGTGTTGTTAATCTATCTTGGGATCATATACCCAATCCTTTGTATCATCCTTAGTATTGAAATGCAATATTATTGATAATCTAGTTTATCTAGGTTATTTTATCATAATGAGTTTGTCACTTATTTTGATTTATATGTTTTATATTCTTTTACCATTAGAAGTCATGTACATATGCTAAAAGAAAATGTAGGATAAAATGTATTTCGTGGTATATAAAACTGTAAAACCTATGTTTTATCAAATCTGTTTGTTACTACAGATCCACGGATCCGGAAGATATACTAGCCGGATCCCTTTGTAAAGAGCAGAGTGGGATCCGTCCTACTGGAAAACAGTCTTCATGCAAGATTAAAAACTAATATCTTTCTAAATGTAATAATCCACTAGAAAGTCAAAACCTTGAGTATGTTAAAGTGTTAAATACCATTGTTAATAAAAATCTAATAAAAACATTAGATCATCATAGGTTGACCACAAACATCTCTTTTTTAACTCATCATTTTTATAGGTTCAACTATGACGCATGAATATATGTTTGATTTTTCACTCACTAGCGTCTACACTCCGAACATCTCTCTCGAACCCAACACACCTAGCAATCATGTATGTGGGTTCAATAATCTCAAAAAGTCACTTCCACGAAGGACGTATTGTAGACACCTCTCTACAATTCGAAGAAGGTATCAATACCTCCTTCCGAGCCATAGGACTAGAATGCCTTCTTGAAATCAATGAGAAGATATGTCCAAGGTTCATAATGGAATTCTTCCGTTATGTCGAACTCGTTCGTAACGAGGATCGCGCTCTATCTCTTTGGTTTTATATCAAAAACCAAAAGTTCACTCTAACCCTTGGGCATTTTGCTCACATCCTCCGGATTCAAATCATGGACAATGTGCCTTCACCGAAGATTGGTCTCTTGATTCTCTCTTCAATTTTCGTGAAGAAAATAGTCCATATTGCTCACACATACCCTCTCCGGAAGATTTAAATCGCATAATATGCAAACCTCGACCATATTACTCCGATCCAAACATTATCTTTACAAGGGATATCTGAGAAGAGTACAAGCCATGTTGGATATTGGATTTCACAAACACATCAAACCATTAACACAAGTGGGCGTATAAGTGGAATTCTAGAGAGAGAAAGTTAGAGGTTTAGGGAACTTAGTGAGAGAAAGTGAAAGATATTATTATGAGCTCCAACTCTCTACCTTGGGAGGTAGAGAGTATTTATAGTCTTACATAAAACGCCACACAACGGGCTGTGGATCAGGCATACAGTGGTTAAAGACCCGTCCGTCCTCCACGGTGTTACTTAACAAAATACTACTTAACTAAATATAACTATGACTACGAGCATTCTAACGATTACATATACTTGAGGTGACCGACTCTTTAATACCGGGAATTTCTAATTCCTAACAATCTCCCCCTAAGGGAGGTCACCTCAACCATATACTAAAATGACATTGAATACAATCAGATATTACATTAACAATTGATCTTGCATTCTTGATGTAGTACTTTGCTCCGACGCTCGTAGTCATTGATTCCACTCATTGCATGTTTGGTTAATCCAAGTGGAGGTCTTTTACTGATCCACGTGATAATAATGTTGAGCCAACTTTTGAGATCATCAGCTAATAGAAAATCTCTGATACATCCATTGTGGTGTTGGTATTATGTGATGATGTGACTTTCGGACCGACATTGTCACAATTCTCAATTTCCGGTCATTTCTCATATTCCATATTCATCATTTCATAACAATTCGTACATGGTTTTGCATTTTTCATTAAACGTTATTTTCTTATTAAATAAACGTTATCGCGTAAGTTATTATTTTGAACATTAAATCCAATACTTCAAAATGATCCGACATATTTTTTATACTTTTTAGTTTGTAAAAATATTATTTTAATTACCGGTGTTTTAAATTTATTTCATATATAAATTGTTATGTTTATATAAATTACGACGGTTTTCTTAAAATTCAACCCGATAAATATTTATTCACTCAAATCTTTCAAGAAATGTATTTTTATAATATTTATGACCTCAATATATTTTATCTTGACCCGTGAAAATTTATTTTTATCTAACGCTACCTTAAATATTCAAATGGGTATACAATTTATCACAAGCCTTCAAGTAACTTACACTAAATTATGCATATACATTTACATTTTATACTTAATAAAATTAATAAAAAAAAAAACTATCAACTCCCCTTGATTGGTGGATCTTGTCTTGCATAATATCTACATAATGTATTTTACAACTTATCATCTCATACACATACAATTACAATATCAAAGTGAAAGTCAAGTTTCTCTCTTCCTCTCTTCCACATCAAAACCGGCCACCCTATGGACCAAGCAAGAAGTTCATCAAAAAATTTCTAATCAAGTTTTACACAATCTAGATACACTCTTTGTTTAGGTTTTGAAATAAAAACCTAGGGTGTTTAGGATAATCCTTGGTTCACTAAACCTCATCAAGCATTTGTAAGCATAAAACTTCATCTCTTACTTTTTCATATATATTTTTCATACATTTCATGAAGTCCATATGATCATATTTGCTCAAGTTGTAGTTTTATTCATGTTTATCAAAGATTATCACCCATATGTGCTCTATAAATATTTATAACAATCATGTGCTAGTTAAAAGTTTATAAAAATGAGAAGTTTGAAAAATGGATCATCAAAGTCTAGTTGTGGTTTTTGGAAGAAATGGTTACATAAATTTTATACATGTTTATTTAAGTTTGTATATATATTTTTATCCTCATAATGAATATTTATTTTGGTTATGATCAAATGATGTTGTTTTACTAGTAGGATTGGTGATGAGTAGATTAAGGGATTTTTGTGGAGAAGTTGTGGTTAAACAAGTAGATAAAAATGGTAATTTTAAAATAAGCGCGGAAGCGCTGTCGAAATTTATAATTTTTTCGAAAAGTTAGTCATTTTTATAAGTTTTATTAAAGTTTTAGAAACTAGATTTTTAGTTATGACGTTGGCCTTTTGAACGGACTAAAACGGAGTTATAACGAAAAATATACGTGGTTTCCAAGTTACGATTTAAAAACTACAATTTTCCGGAAAATGTTTATGCTGTCCGAATTTTAACTGACCCAAACAGTGGCCTTAAAATTTCTGTGAAGTCTTCGAAGTTTAAAAATATATTAGTACTCTTCATTACCTTCGCGTGGATATAAAGAACTTGAACAACGGACTTAAAACGGGTGAGTTATGGTTAACCGAACTTTGAGTCAAAAACGTGCTGAAAACACTATTCACAGCTTTAGTAAGCTGTCAGAATTTTAATCAAGGTTTTGAGGCCTAAACGGATTTGGGGAAATGGGCGTTAAAAGCGAGTTAGTTTTCCTATGTATATATTATGTCAAGTCCGACGTAAACTGATTTTTCAATTACTAAAACCGTTACATAGTTTTAACTATATTTTTACCATTAGCTAAAAAGTATTTATTTTTGACATGAAACCGTCACACATTCAAGTAACAATATTTTTATATAACTAGTTTTCAAGTAGCATATTGGGTGATACGTTTTCAAATCATGCATTCACGACAACATATCATAACTCCAGTCATAACATTCATTTTAGGTCGCGGATAGTTTCGGGCCTCACTTTCGTGCATTTCATTTTGTTAGCATATCAATCACACCCGGTGAGTTCGTAGCCCACTTTTACTTGCTTCCATAACATGTTTTGGGGGAGATACATGCTCAAACTATTTTCATTTACTTTACTTAAGTACTTTAAACTTTGACATACTACTGTGAGTTTTCATAGCCCCACTTTCTATTAATTGTATACAAACTTTTGGGGGATATACATGCTCAAACTATTTTCATTCACTATTACAAGTACTCTAAACTTTTACATACTATTGTGAGTTTCATAACCCCTACTTTTATACATTTTCAATTACTTTTTGGGGAGGTACATGCTCAAACTATTTTCATTTACTTTCACAAATATTCTAAACTTTGACATACTACTGTGAGTTCATACCCCGCTTTTACTCATTTAAATTCCTATAAACTATTTGGGGTGAGATACATGCTTATTTATCAAACATTTAAACTCTTTTGCCAAACAACATTACTTATACTTTAGACTTGATTGCGTTTTATACTTGATTGGGTTATATTTGATTTCATATGCATATTTGCAAAACATACTAAATTAGTGGCACCAAATTAAGTTGTTGGAGGGCTACTAATTTACAAACATACTAGAATTAGTGGCACCAAATTAAGTTGTTGTAGGGCTACTAATTTAAACATACTAGAATTAGTGGCACCAAATTAAGTTGTTGGAGGGCTACTAATTTACAAACATACTAGGATTAGTGGCACCAAATTAAGTTGTTGGAGGGCTACTAATTTACAAACATACTAAAATTAGTGGCACCAAATTAAGTTGTTGGAGGGCTACTAATTTACAAACATACAAGAATTAGTGGCAACAAATTAAGTTGTTGGAGGGCTACTAATTTACAAACATGCAAGAATTAATGGCTCCAAATTAAGTTGTTGGAAGGCTATTAATTTACAAACATCCCAACCGTGTTGGAAGACCTGTGGTGACACATATACTTTTTACTACTATGATATATACATACATGATTGACATACTACTATTTTTTAGAGTGGGTTGTAAACAGGGTTGGGATTTTGTATGGGGACTTGGAAGATGGGTGGTTCTGATGCCTTTGCTTTGAAACTATTCTATATAACCAAAAACTTTGCCTTTGTTGCATTAGGCTCTTTAGCTTTACTTGTTAACCAAACTCATAGACTCACCAACCTTTATTATTGACACTTTTTATATGTTTTATCAATTATCTAAGGCATTCACGTTACATGCATATGGACATCTAATACGGTGGTGGTAACTACCCAACTCACCACTTGGGTTTTATAAACTTATAAAACATGACATTGACTTGTTGCAAATTATTTCGCACAATTGATTTTGCATTTGAGACCATTACTTTGTAAACTCGATTGTTTTGATAAATTCATTGCATGTATTTTCTAGTGGAGGCTTTAGATTGATTCGATATAGTTGGCAACTTTGATGCTATGACATCTCCCCGATTATCCAATTGTGGTGTTGGTATTATGTGATGTTGTGGTGTGACCGACATGCTCACATTGGATCATGATATCTTCTTATCAAGTAGCGGAAGCATTCGTTGATTCATGATATTGGCGGCGTAGCGAAGCATGGAGTTAGAATATCGAGTCATTGATGCACTAATCATGATTTCTTTTGAGATGAATGTGTTAGGTGAGCATGCGGGTATGAATTGACCGCTTCATTACGTCATTTTGCAAGCGTCGGGTGTACCGCATAAGACAGTTAGCAATAAAGCGCACGAAAGTGTCTTTGATCACTTTGAATTGAGGTACACGGCCCACGGTTCCCGTTGATCGTACAAATCTTGCGCGTGATCAGGTATAATTCGAAGAATTTCCTTGACAGGGTTTCGCACTCTGCGTTTCTCAAACCGGACGTCTCAAAGACAACAATTGAGTGAACGGCAAATTCACGTCCACGATTGATGAAAAGAGATTTGAAAAACAATCGTGTATTGCTCAATAGAAATTGTTTTTGCAATATTACGAAGGTTTTAATGAAAATCAATTATCAATCATAAAACACCTTTTGATTTGAAAAATTAGTACACGGTCGGCGTGCTAATGAAAAGAGTTTTAAAGCACAAAGACCGGTTTTTCAAAGGTATCCGTCAATCCATAACCTGAACCGGGATTGATTCAAAGATTGATAAGCCCATTGTTTTTGTTGGTTGTCACATGGTTGATCTGTATAATAGATCTCACATGCCACCTACCAGGAGCTTGTTAGATGTTGGCTCGAGGCTTTCTTCCGGTGAATGTAAAACATCACTTTCGGATGTTACGGCAATACCACAAGGATAATGCGTAGGACTCAAGATATAATCTCTCTTCCACATTGTGTGAAACAGAGAGTCTTCATTGAAAGTGTCCTAATGAGATTTATTGATGATCTCGTGGCTCTAGACTCAATTTGTTCATTTTTGGATCCTATATGGAGACTAGGAGAGGGTCTCCTCCTTCAATATCAACAATCTCTAAGAGAAAGTCGATAGATAATGTCGGTTCCCGTGAGAATGAAACAAGTCCTTTTAAGAGGAACTTGAGTGGTTTGAAAAGTTGAAGTGCGGTCGTCCTTTTCCATGACGTCTTGTCTTCAATAGATGTTACCATCGGTAGCATATGAATTGAACCGGTTTACGCCCTAAGGTTGAATAAATGGAGGGCTATTTGTTTTCACCCTTTTCTCATTCAATTCTTTTTAATTCTTCAACCCCTTGAGTGCTTACCGAGACTTCATAGCTAGAACCTTGTTGGGTTTATTCGATACTAGCTCGGTCTTAGTCCGCACTCTTCCCATATCTCATTTTTCTCCTTTTATCATCATACCTAAGAACTCTACACTAACTAGTGGATAGTCCCTAGGTAGATCCCTTCGGTTCTAGCGGATCATGGGAACACATACCTAACCTTATCGTCCTTATATCACCATACATAATGTAAAGTTGGTCGGACTTTTTGGTATTGTTCATGCCCATAGGAACCAATTGAAAACCATTTGAAAATCAATCCGGATACTTATGATATTTAATCAAAGCATTTTGTACACGAATTGTTTTGATATTTTTAGAAGAAGAACTCCCCCTCAACATGTGAATCAAGTATTTGAAATAGTTTTCCTTACGGAGGCAAGAGAAAAGAATTAACTTCTTTGTTTACCATTTTCAAAAAATATCAACATCACTTTCCTAATCGAATCAAGTAGATAAAGCATTTTGGGGAAGGATGAGGTTTTCATGATTTTGCTCCCCTCAATATGTGCCTCGAGATTTGAAAAGAGTTTTGCACATACTAGAGGGAACCTGCACATTGAGATAAGTGATCACGTTTCAAATCATAGGTTTAAGATAGATGCTCCCCTCAACATGTGCATGGAAAATTTGAAATCGTTTGTCACATGTGGGAAGGAGGCTATGTACATTCTTATAAAACCATCAGTTTAAATCCAATTTAAATCACACATTCTCCCCCATCACAATTATCAAATCATTTGAGATTTGTGATCTCTTATAGATTTAAATTGATTTTGAAAGCTTTTAAGGAGAATTGTGACTTGATTATGAAAGCGTTTTAGCTGATAATGATCGGATTTTAAGACTTTAAACTCCATTGATAAAACATGCATGTATATCTTTTGAAAACAATTGAATGCCAAATAACTTTTAATTTAATTGAAATCATTCTCCCTCAATCAATGACATAGGTTGTTGATTGAGAGATAGATATTTTGACAAATAAGTCCTGATGATTATCAAAAATAGAGACGGAGTTATTTTTCAAAGCATTTAGTTTTCAGCAGATAAATGTTTATAGAATCAGAGCATGGAATTTGAAAACATGATAAAACATGGCTCTGTTCTTTCTTTGAAAAACGGGTTATTGCACGAAAATGACAATAAACCATTGTTTCTCTTTCTCCCAAAATTTTTTTTTTTTTTTTTGGAATTGAACAACATCTAAAGTCCGTGTCATTCTTTGAATGACGACACAAAGACCGTAGATATTATCGAACAGAAAGCATGACAAAATGACAATATTTTTGAAGATTTTTTGAATTTTTGATTTTATATTTTTGAAGGTTTTATAATTTTGTATTTTGATTTTCGAATAGATATATACAAGAGATAGATGAAGATAGACCTTAACTCCTCGTCTTCCTCACGAAGGCGTTTGAGTGTTTACGGTTGAAGCTTTTCAAGCCAAGGCGTGGAAGAATATGAACTCAAAGCGTTCTCTTGGAAGAGCTTTGGTGAAGATGTACGCTAAGCGATATTGGACCTCACAAAATAGAGTTCCACCACACCTTTTTCCACTTGTTCACTGATGAAATGATGTCGAATGTCGATATGCTTTGCTCTTGAGTGTTGAGCGTTGTTGCATGAGAGAGCAATAGCACTTTTATTATCCAGATGCGAGAGGATTTTGTTGAATTCAAAGCCATAGTCGGATAATTGAGATCTCATCCATAAGACTTGAGCACAACAAGATGACATGGCTATGTATTCACCTCGTAGAGGAAATAGAAGTACTCATTTGCTTCTTTGAAGACCAGCTCACAAGCTTATCACCCAGCGAGCACCTCGGATGTGCCGGCGGTATCTTGACATCTGCATGATCGGCATCGCATAGGGTTAGTGACATACCGGTGTCCTTCGGGTACCAAAGTCCCATATTGATGGTTCCTTGATGATACCGAAAGACCGTTTAAGCTTCAAGGTGCTTTTTAGTAGGCTTAGCCTGGTATCTAGCACACATGCAATCAGCGAACAAGATGTACGGTCTACTAGGCTGTGAGGTACATGGGGATCCAATCATACTACGATATTTTGTTTGGTCAATCATGATCCATGAGTGGTCCTCATCTAGTTTGGTTCGATCAATCATGGGAGTGTCAACACGGTCACTTGAATCAAATCCAAATTTCTTTAAGATCTCAGTTGCATATTTAGATTGGTTTATGAAAATGCCTCAGGACTTTCGAAATTTGTAATCCCAAGAAAAATGACATTTGTCCCATCATTGACATTTGAAATTTTGAACTCATTTCATTAGAAAACGATCACATTCCATTGGGTCGGTCGAGGCAAAAATAATATCATCAACATAAATTTGAACATGAGTTAAATGTTTGCGACTTCACGGTGAACAATGTTGGATCAATCTGCTCCTGCTAAATCCGGTTGATAGAAGAAACTTTGTGAGTATCATACCATGCCCTTGGAGCTTGCTTTAAACCATAAAGAGCCTTCTTCAGACGATAAGCGTGAGTAGGATGCTCTTGATTCACAAATCCTTCAGGTTGGCGGCGTAGGCGACTTCTTTAAGATCTCCGTTCCGGAATGCCGTCTTCACGTCCATTTGATAGACTACCATGTTCTTACTTGCGGCATTAGCCAAAAAGATTCTAATTGCCTCGATTCGAGCCACGGGAGCAAAAGATTCTTCAAAGTCTATACCCTCCTCTTGACGGTATCCTTTAGCAACTAATCCAGCCTTGTTCTTCAACACATCACCATGCTCATCAAGTTTCACTTTGAAGATCCATTTTAGAGCATTGATCATAGCACAATCGGAGGCGGTACTAACTCCCATACATCTAGTCGATCGAACTCATGAATTTCATCTTGCATAGCATTGAACCAACTATCTTCATTCATGGCGGTTTTAACATCTTTTGGTTCGATCTTAGAGAGTCGGAGTTGAAGAAGCACCATAAGGCATCGGTTGCAAGTTGTTTCCGTGTTGATACAGGACGAGAAGGATTTCCAATGATGTTGTCTAATGGATGATCGTGAGTCCATTTACTGAGGTGTTCATGTGGTTTGTTGAGGCTGAAGTTGATGTCTCGGCGAAGATGGTTCGATGAAGATTGAGGAGCAAATATGTTTTCAAATGGAGCATCTTCAGGAGTAGCAAAGGGATTTTCTTCATCATTGATGCGAAACATAGTTCCATGATGTACATTTGAAGAATGATGATTTGTTGATGAGGCGGAAGGATCGTGCAGGTGCTTCTTGACTTAAAGATATTGAGGCCGAGGGATTGACTTCATTCACGGGATATGAGCATCCTACATTTGTAGGGATCAACACCTCATTAGTACTTGGATCATAAAGTTCATCAAACATAGGATCAAACAATTTCTTTAAATCATCTTAGATGGAGGTACATATGGAGTTTTCTTGAGAAGAGTTTGGAACAAGGGATGAACCAATGGACTGTATTGAAGTCTGGGTCAGGCTGAATTGTTCAGGAGCCGTTTGACGTCGACTCATCAAGCGTAGCGTGAATTGTTTCCATGATGTTTTGGGTTCTTTTGTTGTAGATTCGGTATCCCTTTTTGTTTGGTGCATACCCTACAAATACTCCAATGTCTCCTTTAGCTCTAAGTTTGCCTAAGTCTTGACCCTCATTAGTTGGATAGCACAATGCTCCAAACACTCGAAGGAAAGAGAGATTAGGTTTTACATTTGTGGACAAGTTCATATGGTGTCTTTCCATGAGCGGTGTGAATCGGGGGCGATTTTGTGTGTAGCATGCGATTGGCAATAGCTTGACCCGAGAGAAACATTGGAACTTTTGAGTAAATCGGCATTGTTCTAGCGGCTTCTACAAGAGTTCGATTTCGTCTTTCAACTACACCGTTATGTTGAGGAGTTCGTGGAACACTTCTTTGATGGTTGATTCCAATGCTTTCATAGAATTCACTAAGTTGTTTGTTAACAAACTTCGGTTCCATTGTACGTCGGATAATTGGCGGTTTTGTTAAGTCGAACTCTGTTGTTTGATGAGTTTGATGATGATATCTGGAGTTTCATCCTTTGTCCTTAAGAACTTGACCCAAGTGAATCTAGAGTAATCATCAACTATAACTAACACATATTTCTTCCCAAAGATATTTTGCACTCTCATTGGTCCACATAAATCCATATGAATTGTATGAAGAACTTCGTGGCTGAGTTAGTAGGTTTGGGTTTATGGGCATACTTCTTGCTTTTTCCCAATTGACATCTTGAACAAAGATGATCCTTTTCATACTTTAGTCTAGGTAAACCTACAACTAAGTCCTTTATGGAGAGATCATTGATGGTGCCGAAGTTCAAGTGATTGAGGCGTCGATGCCATAACCATGACTTTGTTTTTGAAGCCTTTGACAGCAAGCAAATTGGAGAGACTTCATCATATCTCTATAGAGATGGTGTAAAGATTTGAACCACGCGTTCCTCTTAAAAGTTCCTTACCATCAAGTTCTCTAACAAAACAAGTATGTTTTCTGACAGCTACTTCTAGATCGAGTCACGAATTGACCAACGGAGAGCGATTATGACCAAGACCTTCCACATAGTATACTCTAGAGATAACACTATCACCAACAACATAATCACCATAACCCATAATTACACCGAAATGATCATTACGAATCTAAGCGTCCGATGAATTTGCTCACGAAGTTCATGAGCGACGGTCTCGTCATATGCTTGGAGCGACACGAGTCCGGTACCACGAGCGATTTGAACGATCTGCAGGTTGAACCTGAGACAAGAATGGATAAGCTGGATAATTGGGATCCCCATGCAAGAATGGGTTCCACTTGGTTAGTAACGATAGTGGAACACCGCATCGAAGCGAAAACATCCATCATAGAAGCAATGGAATCATTGGGAATAGATGCAATCTTTGGTGTGCGTATTTGACCTATTCAAAGTATGTTCACTTCTTAAGGGAATAGTTCTACCGGTAGGCATCCATTTTCTAGTGGGCATAATCTTAGCAGTTTGAGAACAAAGCTGATTATTCTTATGGCCAAAAGGTATCCAATAATAACCAATCTTTATAAAAGTTCTTCTGTGGGTTTCCTTTGTTTTCTAACAATCTTTGGTTTTTGCCTTTTTGCCTTATTTGCACGATTATTAGCATTAACAATTTTAGCGGGCATTTGACACATTAGACAAAGCATTCACACCACATTCATGATTAGCAGCGAATTCGCAAGAGACATCATTACAAGGTTTGCAAATAGTATCGATTGAATTAATTACGATGCGCCTAAGGCTAATACTAGAATCAACACGATTCGTTTTATTCAACTCAAGCTTAAAGTTCCTAGATTGGTCTTCTACTCTCTTCCAATGCACATTCTTAGCTTGCAAGGTCCTATCATTCCTTGTATTGTCTTGAGACTTTGACCTGTTCGCTTTAAAGTCATTGATTACTCTGTAGGGGAATGGGAACATTAGTTGGTTGATCTAATTTTTGCATTCACGAACTTGATGTGCAAGGATCGGTACTAGAAGGCACATTAGTGTATACTTTCTTAAGACGTGATTTGAGCTTTTTGAGAACACTAAGTTCACTTTCTTAGCACTAACATATCTGGAATCTGAACTACTTGAAGGCACATTAGTGCTTCCTTTTTTAAGACTGGGCATAGAGCGGATTTCCTGCTTGGCACTAGGCATAGAACAAGGCATCACACTTTGCCTTTTGCACCTAAGGTTAAGGATTTGGGACATGTTGCAATTACACATTCTAGCAACTATTGAGATCGTTTGGCACAGGCAAGCAAACCTAATTTCACTATCAAGAGGTTTGTTAATGAAATCCTCTTCGACAATCTCACGGAGACATTCTAGACTATCCTTAAGGTGAGCACGGTATTCATGAAAAGCATGTTCATTATTCCTAAGATGAGGAGGAATATATTGAAACTGTCACAGTGTATTTCTTGATCTAAGGGTGACTTTGAGACAACATTCTTATTGAAAACAAGTGGCGGTTCCCATTTCTGACTTCTAAGATTCTCAATTTCCTTTTGTAAAGACGTTATTTTTTAGTTGTTTTGGTCACGGGTGACTTTTATTGAATCATATAACTCTTTAAAATGTCGTTTAACTTTTTCATTTTCTTCTAGAAAACTCTCGTTTTCCTTTTGTAAGGCATCAACTAAGTTTTGAAGTTGAAAAGTTTGAGAATGAGAATCATCTGGGAGCATTTGGGAGCCTTATTGGTTTGACCCTTTAATTGAGAGATTTGGGCTTTCAACTTTCGATCGTGTTGCTGCTGAGCTTGAATCATTCATCACGTTTGTTAATTTGAAAAGCGCATCAAACTCGGAGCATCTGAGGATGTCTTGATATTTGAAGTTTGACATTTTCTTTAAGATGTTGATATTTTAGTTGTAAATTAAAATGCTCAACTTCTAGTTTAGAAAAATGTTTAACCAAATTGTGTGATCATCCAGTTCAATTTTCTCGTTTAGTTCAGAATTAGTTTTTACAAGCTCAATGACACGATCATGGGAGACTTTCAGGGCCACAGATAATTCATGAAATTTGGAAGCATTAATAGAACAATTTGTAGCGGTGAAAAACATATCTGAGCAATACATTCGATAATAAGAGTCTCATTTAAGGTATGCAAGTTCTTCCTCTCAATCTCATTATATTTTAGTGCATGCTCATAATCACTAACTTCAACTATCATTGCATCAAATTCCTTTTCCATTCCCTTAATATCAGTTTCTATCCCCTTTTTAAGACTCTCAAAGTGATCTTTTTGAAGTTTAAAGAAAGGCATGACCTCAGTTAAATAACATTCTTTCATTTGCTCAAAAACCCTTTCTCCTTCGTTATACCCGATTGATTTGTTCTTGCAAGTTTTCTCAAAATCAACAAATAGTTGATATAACATATTGGCTAATAAGGTCTTGCTTTTTAGTGGCAATTTTTCTAGGAACTAGATGCATTGGTGTATTAGGAGGATACTCATTCGCTCTAGGCATTTTCCATAAAGGGGTTTGTTTTCACAATATTTTCAACTTTTCGCTTATCTAAATCCTTTTCGAACAATTTGTTCGGAGTCAACAATGTTTGAGGCTTAAACATGTTCAAGGAAATCCAGTTTTCCTTCTTGTAGTCATGGGGAGTGATAATTATTTTTTTCTCTTTGCATTTAGGGTCATCTAGTTTTTTGTTCATCCTTTCCCTAGTGACTTCATCCGATTTCTTATCTTCCTCCGATGCACTCAGCAACTAGGTTTACGCTAGGCTTAAGAATTTCATTACCATCATAAATCACCTTATGAGCATTTCTAGCCTTTTAATTACCTCTGGATTTGGTTCCTCAACAAGGGGAATGCTATGCTTATCGCTTAGGACTCTATGTTTAGTGACCATGTGAGCGGTCTGAATGGTGTTTCCTTGTATGTACAACTTGTTTTCAAGTTTGTTTTTCAAAGTTTTCTGATTAGAAAAATCTCTCAAGAGTTTTGATTCCTTTGCATTAAATTCTTGCTTAAGCATTTTCACATTTTCTTGAAGTTCTTTTTTTTGTTTAGATGTTGAAGTTTTTCTTGCAAGGAATTTAATTCTTGTTTCAATACTTCTTCTCTAAACTTACTTTTCTAATTCTTGTACTTACTTGGTCATCCATTTCCGCTCACGGTCAACTCAAACTTAGCACGTTGTTCATAAATAGCAACCGCGTTCTTTATAGGCATTTAGTTCGAGAAATAATGGAATCATCGAGGGCACATGCGGTGTATTCATCAAAAACATAGTCATTGTTGACTGCGGAAGATGCATCACTTGGTACAACTTCACTTTCACTTTGTTTCACATATTGATCATATGGGACAATATTGATATTACCCATATTTTCAATATTTGATTCAATAGTTTCGGTTGATTGTACTTTGTCATGCATCTTTTGCACATCGGCATCATCGTATAGTTTTAATACCTCTGAGATGAGCTTGTCATGGGATGGCCCAGCTAGTGATGAAGAAGAGACCTTGGGAGAAACCATTGGAGAAATGCTAGCCGTAAAAATTGTGTGTGCGAGTGGGTCCATCATCCACATCGAGTCGTTATGCATCACAATCGGCGACTTGAAAGGCATTCGATGATTGTGACCTATCTCTGAATAGGTTGCTCATCCACATGCATCATAGGTCTTGGCATTGCCCTCGACCAAGAAACAACAATTCCTCTTCATCCAGTAGCACCATTGTCTGAGCTTGAGCGGCGGCATCTTATCTCAGTAATCGGCATTCGTGGGCTTTGGAGATGTACGTTCCTTGCAATGTGTCCCTCTCCACCACAGTTATAACATTTGATGAGCTTAGCTTGACCTTGGTTACCATTCCTTCCTCGATTCTGGTTTCCAACATAACCTCTCCTAGCTCCACCTCGTCCACGGATCATCTTGTCTTTCACGAGCGGTTGCACCACGATCCTTCCATCTTTAATAGTGGCTTGATTGTGTGGGTTAGATCTTGATTCGAGGTTGTTGTTGGTTTGTGGGAGAGTATTCATGTTTTGATTGATGAGAAGAGCTAGTTGATTAATGAAGCTACCACGTGAGCATCGGCATCGGCTTGTTTGTACATAGGATCGGGAATGAGTTTGTGATTACCATTACCCAAGGGTATGACTTGTGATGCTTTGGTTGTGCTTCCGATGTTTGAGTAAAAGAAATTTGAGAGTCATTAGGCGAGCTTGTCTCTCCACTGTTGGTTTTGCCCGATTGAGAAAATTTTCAAACATAGCATGTCTCTCATTCCGAAGGAGGAAGGCATAGAGTTGCTCATAGTTTGTATTCTTCAATCCTTTAGTGAGCTTCACAGATGTGACAAACTTGTGCCATTCGGGATTCATGTTGTTCACAAATTTTGAGTTCAACTGAATGTTAGGCATAGTCATTTTGATGTTCCTCATGTCATTAACTAACTTATGAAATCTCACATAGTACTCATAGACACTCTCATCTGGTTTCATCTTGAAATGCTCAAATTAGTCATAGAGTTGGGATTCTCTGTCTTCCATAGTTAATTCGAACACGAGAGCATCTTCTTTATTGTCCCAATGCCTTTATACGTGTTATGATTGATCAGCTTGTAGATGTCTTTAGGAAGACCTTGAAGAACCATGTTTGAAGCCACGATATGCATCAAATCTCTTTTATCCTTATCATCAAGCTCATCATACATCTTAGGTGCGTCCATTCCGTAAACGGTACCATCGCATAGTATCAAGTATGTCTCTAGTCGTCTCAACTTCGATATGGTCCTTCATCAATGGATTTGAGAATGTTGACACCATTTTCCTTTCCAAGGCAATACAGTCTAATTCGTTGAGACCAAGAGTCGTAGTCGGTTCATCAAGCATGGGTGGGCGAGTATCTCGAGCCACTGCTTGAACATCTCCGACAGCGATGGAGATGATAGTGGGAACGTTGGTAGACATGTTAGCAGTTATACGGGATTTTATAACTCTATGATTAAACCGGAAATAGATTCTTTCACGGATTTTACTCAAGAAAGCAAGTAAACAATCACTCAAGACTCTAAGAAAATAAAACACTAAATCGCTAGAAGATAATGCACTAAGTCGCTAGAAATTAATGCACTAAGTTGCTAACCCTTAATTCGCTACACCCCTAAGTCGCTAGAGTCCCAAGTTAAGCTAGAAAAACAAGTCGCTAAGTAGTAACTTCGCTCTGAGACCAAGTCGCTAACCAAATTTTGGCGACAATTAAGCTACACAAGTCGCTAGAACACAAATTAAGCTAAAGAGCAACTTCTACCAAGTCGCTACCACAGTAGCTGCAGTAGTGAATCCACTACTTGTACTTCTTCGCTAGATCTAACTCGCTAGCTCCAACAACGTGGTCGCTACAAAAATGTGAAGCAAGTCGCTACCAAGAAAATATTCCGTGAACTAAGTCGCTAGCTTGAAAAACCATATAAACATCACTTTTCAATCCAAAACAACCCAACCAAGATGATTCAAGCTTACCAAATGAAAACCTAAACACTTTTGATGATTCTAAACATAAAAGTACCAACAAAATTCAAACTTTAACACAAGAAATCAACCAAATGATGCAAAAACCACTAAACTTTTTCAAACTCAAAACCACCTAAAACCACTAGAAATCCAAAGATGTGCAAGATATGATCTAACCATGGCTCTTGATACCAATTGTAAGATATAACTTTTCACATACACATCATAACATTAACACAAGGTAGCATATAGATGGAATTCTAGAGAGAGAAAGTTAGAGGTTTAGGGAACTTAGTGAGAGAAGTGAAAGATATTATTATGAGCTCCAACTCTCTACCTTGGGAGGTAGAGAGTATTTATAGTCTTACATTAAAACGCCACACATGGTCGTGGATCGGGCATCTGATGGGTAAAGACCCGTCAGTCCTCCACGGTGTTACTTAACTAAATACTACTTAACTTAAAATAACTACGACTACGAGCTTTCTAACGATTACATATACTTGAGGTGACCGACTCTTTAGTACCTGGAATTTCTAATTCCTAACAGCCTTGTTCCTAGACACTACTCCATTTGCATCTAATTTGTTTTTATAAACCCATTTGGTTCCTATTATGGTTTGATTACTAGGTGGAGGGACAAGTGTCCAAACATCATTAGAAACAAATTGATTTAGTTCTTCTTGCATAGCCATTACCCAACTCTCATCTTTTATGGCTTGTAACTTGTTATTCTTAGGTTCTAAGGTTGAAACGAAACAAAACAAGCTACTTTGGTTTTGAACTTGAGACCTTAATGTTAGTTCGTTTAGTTTTCCTATGACTTTATCTACGGGGTGATCTTTGGACTCTTTAATGTTTATTATTTCATCACTTAGAGGTTCTTCTTCTTCACTTATCTTTTTTATTACTATAGCTTCACTTTCTATAATCGTCATCGACAAAGGGTGGAGAGGGTTTGGGTGGACTTTCATCAAATTTTATATTTAATGACTCTTCTACCTTCATTGTTTCTTTGTTTAATAATACGTAAGCTTTGCTATTTGAGAGTAACCTAAAAAAGATACCTTGGGTTGATTTAGGATCAAATTTTGTAAGGTAATCTTTAGTGTTAAGAATAAAACATTTACTACCAAATACTCTAAAGTGATTTAGCATTAGGCTTTTTGCCTGAAGTAACTCATATGGAGTTTTTCCTAAGATTGGTCTAATTAAGACTCGATTGAGTATATACGTTGAAGTATCAACGACATTACACCAAAACTTTTGAGGTATGGATTGTTCATTAAGCATGGTTCGACTCATTTCTTGTAGAGTTCTATTCTTTCTTTCTACTACCAAATTCGATTGTGGAGTCGTGGAGCCAGAAGTTGTGAGTAATACCATTAGCGTCACAAAAAGCTCAGAATTGCACTTCATTATCGAATTCCCTACCATGATCCATCCTAATAGACACTATAGGACTTTCTAGTTGTCTTTGGATCTTTTTGCTTAATATTTCAAAATAGTTAAAGGTTTCCGTTTTGTTCTTTAAAATTTTGTCCATGTATACCTAGAGTAGTCATCCACTATGACCAAAGTGTAGTAGTTGCCTCCATAACTTTGGATAGAGGATGGACCAAATAAATCCATATGTAGTAATTCTAGACACCTAGTTGTGGACACCATGTTTTTAGCTTTATGACTCGAATGAGCTTGTTTTCCTACATTACAAGCATCACAAAATGATGTTCATATTTTAACTTAGGTAGATCTCTTACTAGATCTTTGGATGATAGCGATTGAAGAAGTCGCATGTTGGCGTGACCCAATCTTTGATGCCATAAGGTCGAAGTATCATCCATAGAGGTAAGACATAGTTTGTCTTTAGGTTCATTACGATTTTAATGACATAGACTCCATGTTTCCTAATTCCTCTTCCTATGGTTATGCCATTTTTAAGTATCTTACTACCGGTTTTGGTAAAAAGTACATTGCACTTTTTATCACATATTTGTCCTATACTTAAGAGGTTAAAGTTTAGGTTTCTATGTGACACACATCGTTAATGGTTAGAGATTTGTTAGAAATCGTACCTTCCAGATGATTCTACTTTGCTATTTCCAAACACCACATTACCTCCATTAATGGATTCATATGTGGAGAATAGATCCTTATTGCGGTCATGTTGCCTCGTGCACCGCTATCCTTGACCCATTCATGCGGGGTCTAGGTGGGCCTTTAAGCACACCTAAACAATAATAAACTCAAAAGTTTGGTCCCCATTTGTTCATGGGTCCATTAGTGTTAAACATTCCATTCATGTTAGACATGTATGGATAAGATGAATATGCATTCCATGGAGCAAAGTTTTGAAAAGGAAAACCGTTTTGCATGTTTTGATTCCATCCTATTTGATGGTTACTTTGGGAAAGCGTTATTAGGTCTCCTAAATGAGTTAGGTTTTGAAAGAGATGGAGCTTTGTTTCTTGCAAAAATAGGATTATATTTTGAGGTGGGTTGTCTAGTAGTGACATGACTTGGTTTCTTCCTATTAACTATGACAAACTCGATTCTAGATAAGAAGAAGCCCTGCGTTATTGCCTACTTGTTTTTAACTTATTGCTCAGTATTGTATCTAAAGTTTTTGTGCTCATTCTAGCAATTTTAGAATCTAAGTGATCCACTAGTGTTTGAAGTTGAGCCTAAAGTTCACATTCACCACTTGCTATTTTACCTTTCTCTAAGCGTTTTAGTTTTGCTTTTAATTCTATGACTTCTTTATCTAAGCGTTTATTTTGACTCTTTAAAAGCTTGTTTTTGTTAACTAGTTTTAAGCTAATATTGCATAGTTTGTTATATTCATTATGCAATAATTAGTTATCAAGTGATGAGCTACTATAGTATTCGTGACATACCTCGTCATTTGCCATGAGACAAATTTCTTTGTCCTCCTCGTCTCTCATTCCCCATGTGCCGCTACGAGCGCTTTTTGATCATCCGTTTGGGACACTTACTAATAAAGTGGTTTGGGTCCCCACATTTAAAGCAAGTACGATCATCCTTTGGCTTCTCGTCCTCTTTGCTTTTCCGAAAGTCTTTCTTATCATCATACGGTTGTTTGACGTATCTACCCTTTCTTCTAAAGAACTTTTAAAGTCCCTTACCGCCATAGCGTACTCCTTCGTCGTCCTACTCGAAGATGAGTTCTCCTCATCGCTCGAAGCCTTTTGGCTTTAAGGGCAAGAGATTTGTGTTTCTCTTTCACCTTTGAGGCTTTAGAATCTTTAGCAAGGACAAGCTCGTAGACTTTTAGGTTGCCTATAGTTCATCGGTGAGGATTGTCAAATCTTTTGACTCTTCGATTCCGAGTCACCTTGGATCTCCACTTCGATGGAAGTGCCCTTAGATATCTCCTAACATGGTTACGGCTAAAGAAAGATTCATCAAGTGCTTGTAAAGATGTAATAATAGTATTAAAGTTAGCAAATGAATGATCTATAGTTTCCTCATCCGATATTGAAAATTGTTCATATTGTTGAACAAATAAATCAATTTTATTATTTTAACTTGTTGGTTGCCTTGATGAGTTACAACTAAAAAATTCCAAATTTCTTTAGAGGTTTTAAGCATAGAAATTCTTTTGAATTCCTTTTTCGGTAAAGCATTATATAAAACCATTTTTGCTTCACTATTTTTAGAAAGCTTTTTCTTCATTTCATCGTTTAGTTTATCATGAGGTATGTGAACTAAAATTCCTTTATCATCATTTGAGGTAGTGATATATGTAAAAACATATACCTTTTCGTTATCAAAACCGGAACAAAAAGACCAAAAACTAACCCCTAAAGCCATAAGTATTTGTGTTTTATGTGTATGCTTGTATAGGATATTGCAAAATGAACAAAAAGCGAGCACGAGAAATGGAAGAACAGCGAAGTTCTGGTCTAATGATAATTTTATTTGGAGCATCGAGGCAAGAGAAGAAAATTTTAAAGGCTAAAAGCGAGCGAACGAAGATTGCAATTAATTAAGATGTGTAAAGAAGGAAAAAGTAATCAGCCGAGAAAAAAGGAGGCTAAAGGAAAATTAAATCTGATATTTAACACAAAATACTCTTGGTCTAGTGGGTGGTGACATGTTTGCTAAGCAAGAGGTCTTGGGTTCAAATCCCACTAGTGGTATGTTTGTTTTATTTTTTTCCTCCATAGCTGCTGTCCAAGCCCAAGCAAATCCAAGGCCCAGACGAGGCCCAAGACGCAAAAGCAAGCCCAGCTGCTGTCCGATGCTCCTCGAGCCCAGCAGCCATTGCTGTCCATTAAAACCAACTTGATAAACAAGCAGGCCCAAGTTTAGTTCAAAACCCTCCTGCGTCCAAGCAAGCCCAAGCCAAGAAAAAATGAAATCTGCTACTAGTTTTGTAATTTTAACTTGGGGACCAAGTTTGATTAGAGGATTTTTGTACCAAAGTTCTAATAGTTTAGGGGCCATTATGAAAAATTATTAAGGGCCAAATTGTAACTTGTGGGTCTATAAAAACCCACCTCCTCACCTCATTTTATTCATCTTTTTTATTTATTTTCTTACCAAAACTCTTGTAATTTTTATGCTTATTTACTTTTATAAAGGTTTTATTTATTTCTTGCAAGTTAGTTCATCTTATTTATTATCTTTGCAACTCTTTTATTTTCTCATCTCTTAATCTTTTTTATTTCCTTTTATTTTTATTAAACTTTTTATAAAAATATCCCACGAAGAGTTGAGTTATAGTAAGATTGTGTGAGTGTATTTTTATACAGATGCTTGCACAACATATCATATTTATATTTTTATAAAAGTTTAGTCTTTTATTGTTTTATTTTATTAAAGTTTACGTTTTTATTGTTTTATTTAGCTTAAAAATAGTAAAAAGTCTTTAAAAATCTTGTTTTTACAAAAATCCAAAATATATTTTATTTTCGTCATAAAATTTTCGTATTTTTCTGAGCTATTTTAGTATTTTTAAAAAATCAAAAACTGTTTCTGTCCTTTTTCTCTAAAAAACTGTTTCGTTTTTTATTTTAATAAAATAGAAAAAAACGTCAAAAAAATATTTTTATATTTTCTGGTAGCTTCTTATAGTTTTCTAAAGATAGTGCAAATGTTTCATATTTTTTTGAACTAGTTTACTATTTATTTTGATTTATTAGCTATTTTAAACATTAAAATCGAAAAAAAAACTTATTTAATTCCGAAAATTCTAAAAACTTTTCTGTGAGCTTCTATCAGTTTTCTAATGTTTCTAAAAAATATTTGGAATTTTCGGAGTTCATTTGATATTTTTCATTGATTTATTTCCTTTCCTTTATAAAAGAAAAAAAAAATCTTATATTTTAAATCTTTTACCTTAATACCCAAATTAGTTTTTGTGGAAACTTATCTCCTTGAGCGAGTTTGGTGGTTAAGATTTGATTTATTAAGATTAGTTTATCTATTATTTTAGATTTTTATTATAAAAGTTTATATTTATATAATTGTGTGCTACACCCTTAAAAGTTTTGATTTTGTTTGTGTAATCCCAATCTACCGCTAAGGCGGGAGCTTAAGGATAAAAGCATTTTTAATACATAAAGTTTGAAGCTTTAGTAATTTTTAAGCTTGTTGGTGAATAAAGTTTTAAACTTTACTTACTAATTAGTGGATAAGATTAATAAAGTTGTAAACTTTTGTATTAATTTGTGCTTATAAGATCAGGTGGTTTTATTCCTCTCGTTTAATCATCGGGTTCTATTCTCTTACTTCTTTTTTAGATTAGATTCTTAGTTTACCGTTACGTTTAATTTTTCGTATGATGCTTGTTAAGTCTTTTTAATATCATTCTCTTAGCTTAATATTCATCGTCACTTGTTGTAGTTTGTCATTTAAATTTTAGTTTAAACTTTAATTAGTTAAAATTAGTTTTAAAGAAAAATCTCTTAAAAAAAAATAAAAAGTCAAAAAAAATATATATATATTTCGCTATTTTCAAAAAATCAAAAAACCAAAAAAAATAGTTTTAAATTTTAGATAATTTTTAAATCACATTTTTAGTTGTAGAAAAATATTAGATCACTTTTAGGGGTTAAAATAGATTAATTTGCATTTTAGAATACATTTTTTTGGCATAAAGTAATTTTCGTCTTTAGTTTAATTTAATTATTAATGAGATTACTTGTTTGGATCTTAGGATTAGTAGATTTATATGCCTTTTATTATTATTGCTACCCCGTGTTTAGAAATCCTCAAAATCCTTTTAACATTCAAATCCCGATAATCGCGACGTGAGTTGGAAATTCCATTCAACCCTCGTTGGAGCGATCGGTGCTCAAACCTAACACGTTTGAGTTACCCCCAATACTACACTTCTCTTATTTATGCTTGCCGAGTAGTTTAGAAATCCTCAATCCTTTTAACACATTCAAATTCCGATAATCGCGACGTGAGTTGGAAATTCCATTCAACCCTCGTTCGGAACGATCTCGGTGCTCAAACCTAACACGTTTGAGTTACCCCCCAATACTACACTTCTCTTATTATTGATTAGTATCGAATCAATTTTTGGCGCCGCTCCGGGAGGGCTTGTAGTGAATTTTTTAGTATTTCCGTCTCGAATCATGCATTTGAAGATCCTTCCCGAGTGAAGTTACCGTTGTTTTGTAAATATATCTTTTTAAAAACTCAAAAAATCTAAAAAACCAAAACATTCTTC
The DNA here is from genome assembly GCA_910596185.1 of Chrysanthemum makinoi. Taxonomy (NCBI): domain Eukaryota; kingdom Viridiplantae; phylum Streptophyta; class Magnoliopsida; order Asterales; family Asteraceae; genus Chrysanthemum; species Chrysanthemum makinoi. The sequence continues at coordinate 73,971,733 of OU343216.1, read as the reverse complement.
CTAGAGTGTTTACAAAACCATAAAAAAAACCAACAAAACAAACCGAACGTCAATTACGTCGGCTCACCTCAGTACAACCTATACACGGGGTAAACGGAAGTCTTGACTTTAAATTGCAGACTGAAGATAGATCCACTCTTCGTTTTTGCTCGCTCCGCTGCGCGTACTTTTGGGAGCTACCGAGCACCGGTTGACGTAAAGGTTACAAAAAGATTGTGTTTCAAAAGTTTTCCTAAATATAAAAACCAAAAAGATTTTCCTTTTTCAAAATTATTTTTCACTTTTTGATTTTTGGATTTTTAGTGCATGCGCACTCGTTCTCAGTCACGACGTAATCGTAATCGTAGAATAGACGTACCCGAGTTACGTACTATCATTGAAGAACCCGTCGTCATGGCAGATACTCGAACAATGATCGAGTTACTTCAAGCTCCCGTAGACGGCTACGGTGATGCTATCGTTATTCCACCACTTGATACCGAGAATTTCGAACGAAATACAAATCTAATTCAATTGGTTTCAAATAAACCTTTTTGTGGTTTAGACCATGAGGAGCCCCACGCACACCTCCGTTGGTTTAATCAAGTTGCTTCTACGATAAACTTTCGGGGCGTCACTCATGAGTCAGTTAAATTGAGATTGTTTCCATTTTCCCTTGAGGGGGCAGCCCGGACTTGGCTAGAAAAAGAACCCCCTCACTCAATTACAACATGGGAAGATCTTTCTAAGAAATTTGTGAATCAATTCTTTCCTCCTTCGAAAATTACAATGTTACGAAATCAAATCATTAATTTTCAACAAAAATTTGATGAAAGTTTTGGAGAAGCATGGGATAGATTCAAGGAACTTTTACGTAAATGCCCAAATCATGGTTTTACGATCTTCATCAGTTGATACGTTCTACAATGCTTTAACGCCGTCCGATCAAGATTCGCTTAGCAGCGCCGGTGGTAACATCTTGAGTTGTATGCCCGCCGATATTAGAACGATTATCGAAAACAAGTCAAAAAGTTTCTCGTCTAGAAATAGACCGGTTGTTTATAAGATTACTAATGATAACTACGTTCAGAGAGTGAGTTGAGTGGGGTGACTAATGCTATTAATTCCATGATGAGAGAGTTTAAGATTGAAATGAACAAGTCAAAGGCGTTTCCGAAACATGTGTTATTTGCGGTGGTCCTCATCCATACTTTAATTGTCAAGCCCCGGATGGCATCTCAGAAATGCTTCGTAGCCTCTGCTAATCGGTTCAAAATCAAAATCAAGGATACCGTGCCAACAAATGGGACCACCGGTTTTGCACCCGTTCCTCAACAAAACCAAAACCGTTATCAAAACCAATCTTACAATCAAAACCGAGGAGCTAATCTCAATCATGGTAATCAAAACTACCAAGCTCCTCCATCTCAAGTTTATCAACAACCGTATCAACCGCCTCATCAAGCTGCTCCGAACAACGAGTTTCTGACTTACATGAAGAATTCCGATAACACAATTAAAAGTTTGCAAACTCAAATCACCAGTATGAGGAATGATTTCAAAAGGGAAATGGAAGCTACGAGTAACAAGCAGATGAGTGAAATGAGAAATATGATGGCTAGTTTCTTTCAAGCTAATCAAGCTTCTACTTCTTATTCTCAACCATCGGGTTCTAGTACTCTTCCGAGTAACACGATTCCTAACCCGAGAGGTGACATGAAAGCTATCACTACCCGAAGTGGTGTTGCTTACGATGGACCCACTGCTCCTACCATTATTTCTTCTTCTCCGTCTCGTGTGGTAGACCGTGAGACCGGGGTGACAAAGGACCCGGTGCTTCCTACTAATAAGGATGCAGAATGTGTCCAACCGGTTGTCCGACGTCGAGCCTAAGGATGCTCCGGTTAGTGCTGAAAAGACTAACCCAAAACAACACTTCCGTACCCTCAGGATGAATGATCAAAAGCAACGCGAACAAGCAAATCTTCAAATGGAAAAATTCTTTCAAATATTTCAAGATCTTCACTTCGAAATTAGCTTCGCGGATGCTCTTCTTCTCATGCCTAAGTTTGTTTCGACACTAAAGGGATTATTAAGTAACAAAGAGGAAATTGTGGATTTGGCAAAAACGTCTTTGAATGAGAATTGTTCGGCGGTTATTCTCTAGAAACTTCCCGAAAAGTTAGGTGACCCCAGGAAATTCCTCATTCCGTGCGATTTTCAAGGAATTATTCAGTGCTCCGCCTTGGCCGATCTTGGCGCGAGTATCAATTTGATGCCGAAATCAATTTACAAAAAGCTTTCATTGCCCCCACTTACCCCGACGTGTATGACCCTCGAGCTAGCCGACCATACTACGACAAAACCAATTGGTATAGCCGAGGATGTTTTTGTTAAAGTGGGGACGTTCGATTTCCCCGCGGATTTTTTTGTCGTTGATTTTGATGCCGACACTCGTGTACCCCTTAGTCTCGAATATGTTATTAGGGCGGGCCATCGTTAATTGATGTGTATAGAAGGAGAAATCACTTTAAGATTTGGAAAAAGCAAGTCACATTTAACATTAATCATACTTCCAAATCTTTTACCAAACAATATGATGTGGCCAAAATTAATGACACTGAGGTGACAAAGGACCCGGGAATTCCTACAAATAACAGAAGTACCAAAAACTTCCAACCCACGGTTGTCCAAAAAGTTGTGCCTAAACCATCGAGAATTGATTCGAGCCTTTCACGTTTCACGGTTAAGAGTTTATCGACGATACGTGCTGAGCAAAAGAAGAAATTAGAAAAGGAGACTACAACAGTAGTGGTGGAAAATGCTAGCTCTAAGAGCACACCACTTGTCCCACCTTTGCTTTACATTTGTTGTGTTGAACTTAAGAACGTTGAGATTTCTTTGAGTGGCAATCCCACTCCTTCCTCTAAAATTTTGGAACTTTTTGACTCTTCTCCGTCTCTCACTACGGAAAGTGACCCCATTTGGGAGGAGATGGGGCTTATATTAATGATGATTCGATTCTCGTTGAGATTAATGATGCTACTTTTGACCCGGAGAGGACATCTTTACTTGAAAAATTGATATATAATGACCGTCTTCTTACCCTCCTCCGATGATGTTTTTGAACTTAAACCGTCTCGTTGATGATTCTATAATGGAAGAAATTGAGGCTTATTTGAATTCGATTAGTTTCAGGAAATGATTATCTTGTTATTAAAATCGAGGAAGATATTAGTTTTAGAGAAAATGCTTTTCTGGGATTCTTATATCCCTCAGGAAGAAAAAAGTTATTAAAGAAGTCAAGCCTTCTTATATCGATTCACTTCTTGCGAAGTTCACCGATGAACTTGCTCCCACCGACTCAATTCCTTCCGAAAATGAAGAACTCGAATACGATGATCCGTTTTACCCAATGAAAGAAAAGGAAGTGAAGATTTCGATTAATGAACTTGTTGATTCAGAGGTCCAACATTATTTTTTATCCGAGAGTGATTCCTTTTCTCGAGAGGATTTTCACGTAGATGATACTTTGATTTCATTCCTTTCCGAGGACAATATTTTTAACCCTGGGATACTCATCGGAGAGGACATTCATAAAAAAAAAGTTAACCGGAAAAAGGATCCTCTCTTGGATGCCTTCATGTTTGAGCCTTTGAAATACACCTCTCTTTACCATGGGCTCCCTTCTTCTATGGAGTTGTTTCTCTTTGATCCGTCATCCCGCACGTAAAACGCAAAACCGGATGATGGATCACTCTTTCTTGATAAACCTTTTGTAAGTTTGGGAGGAGTTATCCCATTTGTGCTTGAGCCCGGCATTTTCTTTCCCTCCCAACCCCCCCTTTCTCTTTCCCTCCGGAGTGAGGATACCATCTTTGATCCGGGTATCTTTCCCGCTTGTTTCCCCAAGGACAAATGAATTCGGGGACGAGTCAGGCTAGCGACTCGGTGATCAAAAATAGTAGCGCTTCTTGGGAGGCACCCCATGCTTATCCTTTTATCTTATTTATGTTTTCTAATAAGTGACGTGAGGAGGTTCGCCTCTTCCATTTCTCGTGTTTCATGTTGTTGTTGTTTATGTCCAGGATTCTCTCGATACATGAAGACTCTCGTGCTCGAAGTTTTGTCTTTTCTCCACTCGAGTTTCATGTTTCGACGCTCTTATGGAAATCCGATATCCAAAATCTTTATCGATTATCGTTTATCTATTAGCATAACTAACCAATGGCTTTAGATTTGCATTGAGAACCCGTACCTTTAAACATTGAGGACAATGTTTGATTTTAGTCTGGGGTGGGTAATCTTTCGATTAGATTTTTGCCTAGCACTTTGCCGTGTACTCGTGCAACCCCGTTTTTCCTTAGAAATTGAAAAAAATTGTGCAAAAAATGTGAAAAATTTAAAATTTTTGTAAGCTTTTGTTAGTTTTATGATCGAATAGTCTTGCTAGTCTCTTAGAAGTTACTTTAAATATGTGTTTTTCTTGAAATAGCCTTTGCTAATTGCTTAGACAAGGCTATAAAATCGTTCTAGCTCACAAGGCCAAGAATTTGCAAGTCTCCCTAAGTGATTTTAAATATGCTGAAGCTTAAGAAATTTGCTAGTTTCTAATAAGTGACTTTAAAATGCGAGACTTGAGATTATTTGTGGCATTTGCTAAATAAATGAATATATGTTTTGACACGGTTGACTTTCGGTGAGGGTAGGAATAGAATTAAACTGACCGGGCATGTTGAGCCCTAGCTTGTTCCCTAACCATAGATAATTTAATTATCACTAAGCATCCGCGAGATCTCATTATTTGGGATTTTAAATTTGAGGAGATCGAGGAATGATAGAGTTACTTATGAGTTTAGATGCTAAGCGTAGAGTAGTTGGTTCTCTTTAGAGCCCATCGAAGGTACTTATGGCTTTTGTTCCCACAAAATTGTTTCACCCCATATCTGTCTAATAAATAATTAGAGATGTTGAGTTTTTAGCGATAGTTAGTTCTTTATCTTCTTAAAAGAATCTTTGTTTAAAAAATTGGGTACACATCAAGGACTCGTAATAAGTAATAAATAAAGTTATGAGCTGCGGATTATTAGAATCGGACCCTGGATCCTTATTTCAAAAGTAGCGTTTAGGTCTTGGCTACCTCTCATTAGGCCCTTGGACCTCTAGCCGGGATTGGGTGAGGTTCTTGGTCTAACCCACTGGGATCCTCATTTCATGAAGCCTAGAGTCTTGAAACTCTCCGGTAAGTAGCGGCCCTTGGATCCTTTATTCGAAAAGTGTAGGTCTTGGAAACCCAGTGAAGCTCCGTGGTTCATAGCTCATATAAAGTAAAAAGTATAAGTGCAAAAAGAATGATGAAAAAAAAAAGAAAAAAAAGAAAAAGTGATGAAAAAGTCAAAAATATAATTGAATAAAAATTCCTTGATGTGGACCTCATTTTTGGACAATGGTTCTTGAGAAAAGATGGATAACTAATTAGCGACTTAGCTTTGTATCTTTATCGGAATAAAAGTTATCGAAACGAGAAAATTTGAAGAAATTCATTTCTCACAAAAATAAAAAATCTAGAGGAAAATAGGAAAATGGGAGCAAAAGGTAATTACACAAGTAACTTCCATGGGTAGTGTTAGCATCTAAAGTCATATTTAATAATGATTTCGATTTTACGCTTAGTTTGGGGACTTGTGAAAATAAGGGCGATGTATTCTATAGTATGGTCACTTCACGCTGTGTTGTGTTTCCTACTCTGTGATCCTAAAATGTCTTTTGAAAAATGTTGGAGTTATCGATTGACATGAAAGTTCAATAAACCGTCACCCGAATGGAATGTGCTTAATCGTAATATCTATATGAGAAAAAAAAGGTAAACGGGGCGTTTTTAGAAATAAAGGTTTCTTAATCTCTTTTGAGGAATCTTTGCTACTTTTCATAGATTTAGTTGAAAGAGGTTGAAATCCTTAGTTTTAGAAGCGTGAGTTGATTACATTGCGTGAGGACACGGCAATATTCTCGTCTGGGGTATTTTGGTATATGTAAAAACATATACCTTTTTGTTATCAAAACCGGACAAAAAAGACCAAAAACTAATCCCTAAAGCCATAAGTATTTGTGTTTTGTGTTTTATGTATGTGCGGTAACGGATATTGCAAAATGGACAAAAAAGCGAGCGAGAATGGAAGAACACGAAATTACGGGTCTAATGATAATTTTATTTGGAGCATCGAGGCAAGAGAAGAAAATTTTAAAGACTAAACGAAGCCGAACGAAGATTGCAATTAATTAAGATGTGTAAAAAAGAAGGAAAAATTAATCAGCAGAAGGAGGCTAAAGAGAAAATTAAATGCAATATTTAACACAAAAAGACTCTTGGTCTAGTGGGTGGTGACATGTTTGCTAAGCAAGAGGTCTTGGGTTCAAATCCCTAGTGGCATGTTGTTTTATTTTTTTTCCTCCATTCTGCTGTCAAGCCCAAACAAATCAAGGCGAACCGAGGCCCAAAGGCAAAAGTAAGCCCAAGCTGTCCATTGCTCCTCGAATAGCACCATTCTTGTCCATTAAACCCAACAGTAAACAAGCATTTGAAGTTTAGTTCAAAACCCTCCTGCGTCCAAGCCAAGCCAAGAAAAATGAAATCTGCTACTAGTTTTGTAATTTTAACTTGGGACCAAGTTTTATTAAGGATTTTGTACCAAGTTACAATAGTTTAGGGGCCATTATGAAAAATTATTAGGGGCCAATTGTAACTTGTGGTTACATAAAAACCCCCTCCTCACCTCATTTTATTCATCTTTTTGTCATTTTCTTACCAAAACTCTTGTAATTTTTATGCTTATTTAGTTTTACAAAAGTTTTATTTATTTCTTGCAAGTTAGTTCATCTTATTTATTATCTTTTGGCTTCTTTTATTTTCTCATCTCTTAATCTTTTTTATTTCCTTTTATTTTTATTAAACTTTTTATAAAATATCCTATGAAGATTGAGTTATAGTAAGATTGTGTGAGTATATTTTATCGCTCCGTTACACAGCTCAACATATCATATTTATATTTTTATAAAAGTTTAGTCTTTTATTGTTTATTTTTATTAAAGTTTACCTTTTTATTGTTTTATTTAGCTTAAAAATAGTAAAAGTCTCTAAATCTTGTTTTTTACAAAAAATCCAAAAATATATTTTATTTTCGTCATAAAATTTTCGTATTTTTCTGAGCTATTTTAGTATTTTTAAAAAATCAAAAACTGTTTCTGTCCTTTTTCTCTAAAAAACTGTTTCGTTTTTTATTTTAATAAAATAGAAAAAGCACGAAAATATTTTTATATTTTCTGGTAGCTTCTTATAGTTTTCTAAAGATAGTGCAAATGTTTCATATTTTTTTGAACTAGTTTACTATTTATTTTGATTTATTAGCTATTTTAAACATTAAAATCGAAAAAAAAACTTATTTAATTCCGAAAATTCTAAAAACTTTTCTGTAAGCTTCTATCAGTTTTCTAATGTTTCTAAAAAATATTTGGAATTTTCGGAGTTCATTTGATATTTTTCATTGATTTATTTCCTTTCCTTTATAAAAGAAAAAAAAAATCTTATATTTTAAATCTTTTACCTTAATACCCAAATTAGTTATTGTGGAAACTTATCTCCTTGAGAGAGTTTGGTGGTTAAGATTTGATTTATTAAGATTAGTTTATCTATTATTTTAGCTTTTTATTATAAAAGTTTATATTTATATAATTGTGCTTACCTTAAAGTTTTGATTTTTGTTTGTGTAATCCCAATCTACCGCTAAGGCGGAGCTTAAGGGTCTTTAAGCATTTTAATACATAAAGTTTGAAGCTTTAGTAATTTTTAAGCTTGTTGGTGAATAAAGTTTTAAACTTTACTTAATAATTAGTGGATAAGATTAATAAAGTTGTAAACTTTTGTATTAATTTGTGCTTATAAGATCGGGTGGTTTTATTCCTCTCGTTTAATCATCGGGTTCTATTCTCTTACTTCTTTTTTAGATTAGATTCTTAGTTTACCGTTATGTTTAATTTTTCGTATGATGCTTGTTAAGTCTTTTTAGTATCATTCTCTTAGCTTAATATAATCGTCACTAGTTGTAGTTTGTCATTTTAAATTTTAGTTTAAACTTTAATTAGTTAAATTAGTTTTTAAAAAAAAAATCTCTTAAAAAAAATTAAAAAGTCAAAAAATATATATTTTTCTATTTTCAAAAATCAAAAATCAAAAAAAAAAAAAATTAGTTTTAAATTTTAGATAATTTTAAAATCACATTTTTAGTTGTAGAAAAATATTAGATCACTTTTAGGGGTTAAAATAGATTAATTTGCATTTTAGAATACTCGTGTTTTGGCAAATAAATAATTTGCGTCTTTAGTTTAATTTGCGTACTTAATTGTGATTACTTGTTTGCATCTTAGGATTAGTAGATTTATATGCCTTTTATTATTATTGCTTGCCCCGTAGTTTAGAAATCCTCAAAATCCTTTTTAACACATTCAAATCCCGATAATCGCGACGTGAGTTGGAAATTCCATTCAACCCTCGTTCGGAACGATCTCGGTGCTCAAACCTAACACGTTTGAGTTACCCCCCAATACTACACTTCTCTTATTATTGATTTCTATCGAATCAGTAGCCTCAAAATCACCTTCAACAATAATGTACCAAAGATCAATATCTTTAGACTTCACATATGTTTCGAATCTATTTTTCCAATATATAAAACCATTAGTTTCAAGTAGTGGTAGTCATTGCATAGATTGCCGATCCTTATAATTTCAGAACCCATAGTGATCGAAAAGTTTTTAAAATACAATTTTATTTTAAAACTTTTTATAAACTTAGCTCTTGATGCCAATTGTGGAAAACTAGAAGGGGGTGGTTGAATAGTTTTGTTAGATTTTAAGTTGATTTCAAAAACTTTTAGATTCGATATTATGTGAAATCGAATGGATGTTGAGAACATTATAGATCTAATTATAATGCAAGCAAATAAATAAAGTTAAGGGATAGAAAAGACACAACCGATTTATAGTGGTTCGGTTACAAGGTCACATTCCTACCTACTCCCTCCCCGAGTCACTACTCGAGGTTTGCACTATGTCAACAAACTCCTTCACTTGGCGGAGAAGCCTTCACAACGTTGCTTACACTTTTAGGTACAAGCTAGAATACAGAGTAGGTAGCACGATTGGACCAAACCAACACAATTATTACACAACAAATATGTGAAATATCTAGTACAAGATCTTCGCTACTGAGAAATCTTCTTGGCGGGTGACAAATCAATCAAGGACCCCTTGCGGATGACTTGTAGAATGCTCGTGATCTCGCGCTTAGAAGGACCTATATGAGGATCACAATTGAAAGAAAGAAGAACAACTCTCTAGATCAAGTGATCTATATGTTAGAAGAGAATGAGGGTGTATGAGAGATTTAGTAAGAAGAGGGGTGAGTTAGAATGAAGAAATGGCTCTCTATTTATAGGCAGATTTCTTCTCTGTTCCTGGATCCCTCCACTTGGGATCCGGCTAGTGTAATCCTAGGGATCCGTGGTCCGCTCCTTTTTGCCCATGGGTTTTTTGGTTATGGGTCATGGGTTATGGGTTGGTCCATGGGTTTCTTTAGATTCAATGTATCTAAGTATACATTGTATCTAGCCAGGTATGGGTTATGATCCATGGGTTATGGTCCATGGGTTATGGTTTTTACCCATCCTAATAAACTATTACTACAAATGCTTAATTATTACATTTTTGTATTTAAATGGCTATATGTAAATGCTTTACAAAAATAACATGTATCCTTATAATTATACTTAAGATAACATTACATTTGTTATCAACGAAACACAAAGAGATCGCAAAATATTAATAAACGTTTTTACGGTTTATTTGTATTAACATCTTCCTTTTTCCTTTGTGTTAGGAGGACTAGGAGGTTTAGATAGTTGTAGTGTCATCTTTGGGTTTGAGTAGAAAGTCTCTTCATCTGTCATAGTACCCTCAGAGTCCTCGTCATTCGGATGTTGTGGCGATTTGGAGTGGGGAATAGGAGCAGCTTCCTTGGTGGGCTGTCCTCTACGTGGAGGATTCCTCCGGGGAACTTCCTCTGACTCTCGATTGCTATGCACTTCCTCCACTTCCTCTTGGTTTTCCTTGTGGCGTACGGAAGATTTTTCATCAAGAAATCCAACTTTGTTCTCTTCCACAACAACCAAATATCTCTTATAAGAGTAGAGATTTTTGAGTTCGTTAGACAGAAGGTGATCAGGTAACACAGCACCCTGTTTCTTTGTAGACGATTCCTTGATTCTGACTGATAGGGTAGGCTCAGTCAACATATCGTGATTGTCGGGGTCATTGAGCCTCTTGGGAATATCGGGATGAAGTCTAAGTGCTCTCTGGATCAACAGTTTTGTGTATCTGACATAGGGAATCTTTGAGCCAAGCTTTTTGAGAAACAACATCATGTCTTCCCATATGAGCTTCAACTTGATGTCCTTTTTGTTGATTAATGACCAAAAGATTTGTAGTTCCATGAGCTTGGGATGCTCATAACGACTATCACGACCGAGCGATTTGGTAATGATGATGTAGAGGGTTCTCCATGGTTGAGGAATGTTCTTAAGCTCCACATAGGAGTGCTTAGTAATTATTCTGAGAAGCTTCATCATAGCCAATATTATCAGGAATTCGAGGCTGTCTCTTGTAGGTGTGGCATAGAAGTCGGTTGGTTGATGTCAGAATTAGAAGAACGCCCGTAGATGCGCATGTGTGATGGTGATTTGTTTGTGATTGAGCATTACTGTCACCGCACTTTGACCTTTGATCCTTTGCATTGAATTCCATAATTGTTGAATGTAGATCTGGAACGATGGCGAGAGTGTGAGAGCATGTTCGGTAGGGATGATTCTTTAGAACATCCACAGCAATCAAGCAGAAAGACTCGAGCATGAGAGGGTTTTCAAAGTCAACTCTGAGATTATTCTTTCCAATCTTCCTCGGATAGCTATTAGGGAAGATATCGGTAACTGTGAGAACCTGGTGCATCCACATTCATTTGAGCAGCCATGTCGTGATCTGAAATAACATTAGCCAAAAGAACCAACATATCGAAAGACATAATGTTAGTCAACAGATGGTTTTATTGTCTAATAATTGAATGTGCAATGTCAATGATAGTTCGAGTCAAAAGTCACTTGTTTGTTCAATAGTCAATGGCGTCGTGAAAAGTTTAGGTGAGTTAGTTAACTTTAAGTTTTAAAGTTTATGTTATCACCTATTCACACAACACATTAGACATTTAAGCTTATTAGTGACATTAGTGGTTTCGTGACGTTATGATTCATTTATATACAAGTTTGCACGCGTAACAATTCATTATGAAGGTTTGATCAAGGCTTATGCATAGAAATGGTAGCTTATGCGTAAACGGGAGTTATCTTAGCGTAGACACAAGCTTATGCGTAGGAATCGAAAGCAGTAAGAAATGTTCGTATAGAACAGTAACCTTATGCGTAAGAGCTTACAGCGTAGGAGTATATAAAACCTTACGCGTAAGGCTTACTCGTGAAGTAGACCTTATGCGTAGAGGTCCTTGTTTACGCATATCCTTCACATGATACGCGTAGTCCTTGTAGAACCTTACAGCGTACAGACTCTGGCGTAAGATTTCTCTTCGCGCATAACTTTCTCGCGTAAGGTGATCCTTATCGTTGAGATTCAAATAACCTTGATTACGAGTTTTTCACGTAGCAAGCCGAAATAAAATCATCATAACATCAATATTAACATTAACATTCATTTTTAACGGATCATGGCATGACTTCAATAGCGGTTTAAGCGTAGAAAATCTTACGCGTAGACTTAAACCCTAGAGTTCATGAAGTACGCATATGATTTCTAGCCATAGGAATTGCACCAAAGTATTTACGGTAAGTCTTAGAGGCATAGTAAGTTGTTCTATCAAGTTTTAACATCAAATTCAAGTGAATCAAAAAACCCAAATTGTATGAACTTAAACCCTAATTTTCAATTTATGAATCATTAGTGTTTTCTGGGTAGTTTCAGGCATGGATATGATTAATTCACGAAAACAACTTTATACAACAATCTTTAACACCAAAAACCTTCACATATGAAAACGCCCAAACCCACGCATAAACCCTAATTTTCAAAATCCATCAATTCGTGTTTCTGGGTGCATTTTGAGGATAAAAAAGATATCATTGATGTTATAGAAACGTTTTGACACTATCTTTTTAACCACAAACACATACCAATGATTGTGTGTTCATACGCTTATGCGTAGAACACATAATCACTCATATCTCATAATTTAGCCGTTGGATTTGCATAAAAATCAAAACCTTTGCTTGTAATTATGTTAAGATTATGAAAACACTTACACTTTGATGATCAAAAACACGGATTTGAATCTTGATTATTAGGCGTAGGATGAGTTAGGTTAAGAGTAATAAATGTGTGGATTATGTTAGGTGGAGGTGTTTTTATTTAAAGTAACTTTAAGCTTTTGGCAATTTTAGTCCCTCCACCTTTTCCTTTTTTCATCCAAGACCATTTAACTTTCATTTTGGTTACCAAACAAAAGATTTTAAGAAAGAAACTTGACGACACTCCCCTCGACTTAAGAAATACTGAAAGTTTATAAATTTTAGTCCGAGGAGTGTCATTTGAACCAGAAAATTTACCACCATTGATAAAAGAAACAACTAGAATATGATAACATGCAAGTACACGGATGTTTTGAAACAGTTAAGTGTTTATTTTCACCCCCTCAACACTTGATGGGAAAAATCTTGAATTTTGAAAGATTATGGTGTTGACGGAAGAAATGTACTTGCAATGTTGAAAGAAAAAAAAAGATAGAAGAATATTTTTGTTGTTTTGACATATTTTATATTTTTGTATTTTGTTTTAGAAAAATATTTACAAAAGATGTTTTTGGTGTTTGACGGGTTTTTAAATTGTTTTAGGAGTCATCAATTCCTTTTGTGTCAAACCTCATACCAACTCAGGTGGACCAACTCATTAAACCTAGCGGGAAAGGCTTTGGTGAGAAGATCGCCATTGGTATTTTGTACCCATGAAGTATAATTCAAGCGTACCTTGTTCCACGTGGTCCTTGATGAAATGATATCGAAGATCGATGTGCTTTGACTTTGAGTGTTGAACGAGTTGCGCGAGATCGCAATAACACCGATTGTCGCGGTACATGGGATTACTGTCAAATCACGTAACCATAGTCTTTGAGTTGTGTTCTCATCCAATGACTTGAGCACAACGCCCGACATGGCTACATATTCTGCTTCGGTTGAGGACAGCGATGTACAATCCTGCTTCATCGATTGCCATGACACGGTTTATCACCAAGAAATTGTAAAGCTCACGGAAGTACTTTTCCGTGAATCTAAGCATCTGCGTGGTCGGCGTCTGGCGATTAGTTCAAAACGAATCGCCGGATACGATTCCCAAATTAATGGTTCCCTTGATGTATCGGAGGATTCTTTTAGCCTCAGAGAGGTGGGTTTCGGTTGGTCGCGGCGATAGCGGGAGCAAGATATCGGCAAAAAAGACAATATCAGTGCGCTAAATTTGTTAGATACATGAGACCCAATAATACTACGATATTTTGTAGGGTCCACCAATTTCCCATGTAAATCAGCGTCTAGCTTCTTGGTATGAGCCATTGGTGTGGTATAGGTGTCACAGGTTTGCATTCCAAATTTGTGTAACAATTCAAGGGCATATTTGGAGTGACTCAAGAAAATACCACGGGGTGATTGATGAACTTGTAGTCCTAGAAAGAGCGTAAGTTCACCCATCATGGACATTTCAAAATGTTTCTTCATTAGTTTTGCAAATTGAGTACTTTTTATGAGTTGACCCAAAAATGATGTCATCCACATAAATTTGAACAATTAAAATATGTTCCCGTGATATTGTATGAAAAGAGTTGGGTCGACCGAACCTTTGGTAAAGTTATTGGCAATGAGGAAAGATGATAGCTTATCATACCATGCCCGAGGAGCTTGTTTGAGACCATAGAGAGCTTTGTTCAGTTTGTAGACATGATTAGGGAACTCTGGATCAATGAATCCTTATGGTTGACTAACATAAACCGTTTCTTTCAGTTGTCCATTGAGCGGTTTTGACATCCATCGAAAGACGTGATGTTCATATGAGCGCAAATGCGAGAAAAATCAACGACCTCAAGGCGAGCAACCGGGCGAATGATTCTTCAAAGTCAATACCCTCTTCACTGCATAACCCTTAGCCACGGGCGTGACTTGTTTTACGATAGCGTTCCCTTGCATCAATTTGTTTTCCAAATCCATTTTAGACAAATGACGAAGACCCCTGCTGGTCTTTCAACCAGTTCCCATACTTCAAGGCGTTTAAATTGGTTTGAGTTCTTCTTGCATGGATTCATCGGTTATCTTTTGTCATTGCATCCTTAATGTTTTGGGTTGATTTGGCAGACGGTGAGTGCATAAATGCAATGTTCACCGTCTGTGTGAAGGCGTTGTCGTAAACTGGTTGATCGGGTTGCCAATGATTTTCGAGAGGATGGTCTTTTGTCCATCTATGTGTGGAGGTTGATGTTGGTATACATTGTGCAGATTTTGAGGATTCAAATGGCTTGTTGAAGATTCGCCACATCAGGTGCGGCGATCTCATTAGCAAAAGGGTTAAAAAAACGCATTTGGATCAAAATCTGCAGGTGGGGGTACTTCATTGAATATCATCGGCCGGTTCATCATTGTTGGAGGCGGTTTGTTCAAGCTGTTGTGTTAGAGTCAGCTGGTGGTGCTTCTTCACCGTAGTTGTTGTAGCGGGTGTATCGGGTATAAGAGTATTATCGGGTTGAGCGGTGAGCAGAGGATACACACGGAGCCGCGTTCATCAATATCGTCGCGAACAGCGGAGCAAATAACCTTTCCATTTGTTGGCGAGTAAGCGGGGCTTTGTTTGGTGATGATGGGGTTTGGGGAAGTTTAAGCGGTTGTGACGGGTTCTAAGTCTGTTATACTCGGAAGCCATTTCCGTAAGTTCATCAAAATGAGCATGAATCGTTTCCATCACCTCCTTTGTTTTGTCGGCGATTCAGGATTCGGAAACCTTTAGAATTATCACAATATCCAATAAAGACTCCAATGTCAACTTTGGCTTTGAGCTTTCCAAAGTCATCACGATCATTATTCGGATAGCAAAGAGATCCAAATACATGAAAATTTTTTAGATTCGGTTTTACTTTATGGACAAGCTCGAAAGGTGTTTTGTTGTGGCGTTTTGTAATCATAGATCGGGTTTGAGTATAGCATGCGATAGATACACTTACGCCCATAAGTAATCGGAAGTTTAGCATTGATTAACATTGTTCTTGCGGCTTCCACTAACGTTGGTTTCGATCTTTCGACAACTCCGTTTTGTTACGGTATGCGTGCAATAGATGTCGATCTTTGAATTCCCACTTTCTCATAAGAATTCACGAAGAGTTTGATTAACAAATTCAGATTGCCTTTATGCGATTACGATTGTCGAGCGGTGTTTAGTGTGAACTTGTATTTTCGTGAGAAAGGTGATGATCATTTGTGGAGCTTGATCTTTGCTTTGAAGAAAGTAGACCCAAGTCCAACGTGAATAGTCATCAACAATTACTAAGATGTAGCGTTTGCTATTGATCGTTTGCAGCGCGCCGGGCCACACAAATCCATGTGAAGAAGATGAAGCACATCTTGAGAGCTGTGTTCCACCTTTGAAGGAAAATGAGCACGAGTGCTTTTGCCTTGTTCACAACTTGAGCAAAGGTGATCTTTAGAATACCGAAATCGTGGGAGTCCTTCAACTAGTTTGTGTCGAGCAAGGTTGGTGATGGTTTGAAAGTTTAGATGTGAGAGGCGGCGGTGCCATAGCCAGGATTTTGTTGATGTTGCCTTTGAAAGTAAGCATATGGGAGATGAAGCAACCATGTCTTTCATAGAGATAGTGTAGAGACTAGAATTACCGCCGGACATAAGGTCATTTCCTTGTAGATCACGAATGAAACAAGTTTTCTCCTTGAAAGCAACTTCCAAATCTCCATCACAATGACCTCTGAAAGCAGTTATGACCGAGGCCTTCCACATAGTAAACCATGCTAATTTCGATGTTCCCATTGACATAGTCTCCGAGTAGCCCATGATAGGCTGCGAAGTGATCATTCGAACCGCGGACAATGCCAATGAACTTTGCAATAAAGTTTGATAACAGTTTAAGATTGACTGTCATGTGTCAGGAACATCCGCTATCAACAATCCAGAGAATGATCTGTATCACGCATTACACCGAGGCGACGGATGGAATAGAAGTAGATGTGGAACCGAAATGTTAGAGGGTTCCATGCGAGGATATAGTAGATATACACACATCAATAGCTTTAGGTATCCACTTAAATCCTAGTGTGTTATATATCCATTTCCGCCATCTATAACTACTCTTTGCTTTAGTCTTAGTGAATGCACTAGGTGGTACTACATTCCTAGGAAGTGAAACTGGAGCTACAGGGACAACAATGCGTTTCTTAGAATCTAAAGATGGCGGTCTACCAAGCACAGACTTAGAAAGATTAGTGGGCCTAGAGGTATTCGGTTCTTAGGATTCCTTAAACGAGAGATGATAGCTTTAGCAACACATTTATCATGACAATCAGAATTCATACTTTTACCACAATTAACACAAGGTGCATCGGGCCGAATATCAAAAGTACTTAATGGTTTAGCATTCGTTACATCACTATTTCTATTACATTTGCCGGACGCAATATCTATAGTGGAGGCAACGTGAGTCTTATTCATAGTCCTAGGGTGTTCTTCTACTTTAGCATTCTTGATTGATCTTTTCTTAGGTTGCAACTTCCTATTCTTGATTGTAGTGCTCTAGGAACGTGAAGTGCGGACGTTTGGAAAAAGCTCAACTATTCTGTTTCATAGAAGGCACGTTAGCAACTTGTGATTTGGCAGTAGGGATTCTAGGTTCATGAGTACTAAGTGTTCCTGGGGCTAATCTCTTAATGATAGTTGGTGGAAGTTGTTCATACTTTCCTAACATTTCTCTTAACTTAAAGATAGTGTGAATCGGATCTTGATTTTCGGATGAACATTTCGGCAAAATGCATAACTTCTTTAGTGTGTGCAAGATAATGATCAAGTTCATTTGATGCTTCATCACGAGTCTTTTTGAGTAAATCAAATATGACACCATATTCCTTTTAACTTTTACAAGTTCTTGTTCATATTTTGAGATTTGACACTTTAAAGACACGTTTTGATCATCCAGTTGCTCAATTTTAGGATCAGAAGATTTTGCACGCAATGGCGATTTTGTGTTGAAAAACAAGTTGTTGATCGTGAATATCTTTTTGACACCAATTAAGGCGACGAATTGCATTTGAAAGTTCGTTTGACAATCGTTTGTTTTCAACTTTTGGGACTCGATCCGATGCACATTATCGGTGTTCTCAACATTTATCCACGATTCAACGATATCGGCGGAGATATGATCAAATGCATATGACAAAGAATTCAATAACACAACATTATGGACATCGGCACAGATGACATCTTCCAAGAGTCGATCAACATCTTTTCTCAACATTTTCTTTTTACGTTTAGTATTAGAAATAGATGTTTCTGTTTTCTCGAAAATGACCTTCATCACTCCAAGTTCCTTATGAAAAATCCTTTTCCCAAGCAATGCACAATTTTTCAAATTTTTAACATTAGGTAAAAGATTTTTCTGAAAAATGTCTCTTTGTTCTCGCGCCAGAGGCGATTGAAAATGTTCAATTTTGATTTCAGAACGATATTCTATCTCATGTTGTAAAATTTTGAGGTCAGCCATGAAAATGTCAAAATATCGAAGAATTTTCGATTTTCGGTTTTGAATTTACTTCACGATGGAAGGTAAAGGACCATAAGTTTGTGCATAATCTGGTTTGGGATTAACATTAGAAGACTCAGGTGTTCTAATGATAACCCTTGGTGTGTTAGAAGAATCCTTTGGTGTGCGAAAGTGACCGCTTTTGAATAGTTAAAAGGTTTGTTGTAAACAACTTTTTCTAATTTTGATCGACTCTCGTCTTCTGCATCTAATTCCTCTTGGCGATGATATTAAACAACATTCATAACGAAATTATCAACTTTATATTCGCCTTTGGAAACTTCGGGATTTGGTTTGAATGCTTTTGTTGAAAGCTTAGGTTTATGTCGGCAAGATTCGGTCCATATCCATTTGGATTGGGTTTTAAAGTAAACTTTTCAATGGCTGTGACCGACTCGCCATGTTTGTAAAAACAGTTTTAAACTCTTTAAGTTTGTTTTGCAAGCCGATGATTTCTTCAAGATGATCATCTATTCGTTTCGTTGAATGCTTTTTGTATGCAGAGAAGTGTTTTTGACAAGTTAACAACTTCGGCCTTAGCTTTTTGATTTTCCAAGGTGAGGGCGTTAATTTGCTTTTTATGTTCATGTTTCAGTTGTTCTATTTTAGACAACAAAGCATTCTTGACTGCTAGATCCATCTGTCTTTCTAAATATTTTTCGTTTTGATAAGATTTGGCAAAGGTTGCTTCAAAACCGTTTTCACGTTTTCTTGAGTTTTGAAAAAGTTGAGTTGCTTTTGTAAACATTCAAAATCCTTGGTTAACAATGCATTTTTGCTTTCAAGTCTGATTAATGGCATGACATTTTTCCACTATGTTTGTTGGTCTTGTATTAAGCGAGCAAAATCGGATGAGGCAAAAGTTCGGCGTGTTCAACGTGAGTCTCAACATGATCATTATTTAGATCCTCAAGTATAACCACAGAGTCAATTTGATTATCAAGGGAAACCGTTGGTCATCTTGATCGTCAAATATAACTACTGGGGTCTAGTTGAAAATCGTCGGAATGAGATGTGGATGACTCATTTTGAACATTCGAGCCTTGCGGATTGAGATGTTGGCGGAGATATTAGATCGAGAGATAAATATGGTTTGTTGAATTTTGAGACAAGCCATCGGTGTCGCCTGCTGGGCACGTGTCACTCATGTAACTCATGCATATTAGCCATCAACATACAATTTTGCATTGGGCAAGTCCTCCATATCATCATCTGAGTGCGCATTTGCCATAATGGAGCTCTGTTCTTTGTGCGTGAGAGTTCCTGACTTCATCCTTAAGAGCCAAAAGAAGAGCCTCTTTGAAATAAGCATTGCCCCTAGTCCTCGACTTTGGGCATGCATTAGCATTCGGTGTCCTTCTCATTGCGGTTGTAGCATCGAAGACCATTCAACCCATTTTGAGCATTTCCTGTTCCACCACTTGAGCTCGATTGTTATTCCTACCCACAGCATTAAACCCTTGACCACCGCCCATCTTACGACCATAACCACGATTACGACTTCAACTCGTCCATTGTTCTACAGACTTGATTCCTTGTATTAGATGAGGAGCGAATACGGTTGTTGGATTTGTTGGTATAACGGCTAAAGGCATTAGCAATCATAGCAAATACTTGTTGCAATGCTTGACGGATCGATTCCTCATTAGCTTCGCGACAAGTGCTTGAGCATTGTTGTTGTTGTATGGAACCAATTGAGTTTGTTGAGATTGAGGTTGTGAAGAATCATGTGGTGTGATTGTGAGTTAGTTGGTTGAGTTCTTTGGTTGAGGAGAATAATTTTTTGAGCATATAAGGCAAGTTGTTGATTTTCTGGATGTGAAGGTGAAGCAATTTGAGCACGGAGAATCCTTTCCTATCAACTTCCTTTTCATGAGGCTTCAAGTAATCGTACAACAATCCGTAGGTCGACTGATGCATGTTTTTTAAAACTTGACGGAGAAAAATGACATACTTCTCCCATTGGGACCAAGACTACTAGGAACTTAGTATTCACTTGCAATTCTTGGCATGATGATGTTGTGTTTATCCAAATCATTGATGATGTCAGAAAATCGGTGATGATAAGACTCTAGTGTCTCTCGGGTTCAATCATGAAGTGTTCATAAGCCAAGTAAATTTTGGATTCCAAATCTTCTGATTGAGTCTGAGATCCTTCCATAAGAAGATCGAATATGATCCCACATTTTCTTTGCGTTTTTGAGCATCAACACTCGAAAGAATTGGGTTTGGTAATCCTAGGAGGATATATTCCATTGCAAGTTCATCTGCTTCATAGTGTAGAAGTTCTCGAGGATTCAAGTCTGCTTGATAGCAATGTTCGTTTGTTCATCTCTTGGTGGAATGGCATTTGGATCGTAGTACAATGACAGTAGGCATCTCAAATGGACCTTTCAAGATAACCTTCTTTAAGAACTTTCCATGTGGCTTCTTTAGATCACAAAACCTAAAGAACCTTATCACCCATTGATCGTAGTTTCTGGGAGTGAGCATTGGAGGTCTATCAAGTGATCCGACCTCATGAATTGATTGTTGGTTGCTTAAAGTTTCAAACATCTTTGCAAACCAAGTGGGTTCCTTCATAGTGATCCTTGATGGATGTTGATTGAAGTCATTTGTGCGGTTGAGCTTGAAGACTTGGTGGTGGTTGAACCATTTGAGGTTGTGGAATTGCGACAAGTTGTGGAGTATGTTGTTGATTAAATTGTTGTTGATAAATTGCTTGTTGTTGATTCCATTGTTGATGTTGTGGAGTTAGTTGTTGTTGGCGTTGAGGATGAGGATAAGTGTAAAGGAAATAGTTAGAGTATGGTGGTTGTGACATGTTGATAAACTTGTGTTGGTAAAAATGGATCTTTGTAGTCGAATGAACCTTAGTTGATGAAGTATCCTTAAGGCGTGAAAAACAAGAACCAAGTAGCACTTATGCGTAAAAACACCAAAGTTACGCGTAACAATGAGGAGGTACGCGTAGGATTTAGTTCTGGCGTAAGTAGGAAAAACACTAAAGTTAAGTAGACAAAAAGTTATGCGTAGAAAGTTAGTGGATTTTCTTATGCGTAAGACTAGGCTTAAGTAAGGAGAAAATCTTAGGTAGGATTTCTCGGCGTAAATATGCTTAGAAATGGTATATGTAAAAGCATATACCTTTTTCTTTATCAAAACCCGGACCAAAAGACAAAACTAACCCTAAGTCTTAAATATTTGTGTTTTGTGTTTATGTATGTGAGTAGCGGATATTGTAAAATGGAAAGAAAAAGACAAAATGGACACAAGCGAGCTTACGAGAATGGAGAGCCACGAAGTTAGGGACTGATAATTTTATTTGGGCATCGGCGAAAAGAGAAAAAATTAAATTACGGCAGAAAAATTGAAATTAATTAAGAAAAAGAAAAATAGAAGAAAGAAAAAGAAAGAAAATGGATCGGCGAAAAGGAGGAGCAAAAGGAAAATTAATCTGATATTTAACACAAAAAAAAGACTCTTGGTCTAGTGGGTGGGTGACATGTTTGCTCCAAGAGGTCAAGGTTCAAATCCTACTAATGACAAAATTGTTGGCATAATATTTTTACATCACAAATCAATTTTTCCATAACTGACTCTTTACTCCAGCGAGAACTTATCATCCTTGCTATCATGCAAGCCCAATCTCGAGTAGCTGATCCAACCCATTTGCGACCCATCTCCAAAGCCCAATAGAAGTCAAGTTACAATTCTGCAAATCACATGGCAGTCAAATTGAAATGCAAAATCTGATATACTTAGTCTTGTGATTATAACTTGGGGACAATTTGATAGGGTATTTTTTGTGCAAGATAGAATAGTTTAAGGAATTATGAAATATTATTGGGGTCAAGTGTAACTTGTGGGTTACATAAAACCCACCACCTCACCTCATTTTATAATATATTTATTTTATTTTTTGTACCCACGCTTCTTTGTAATTTAATCTTTATAAAAGTTTTTTTTCTTTGAAGTTAGTTAAATACTTATTTATTATCTTTACATCTTATTTCTAGCTCAAGTCTTTTTATTTTCTTTTTCTTTTCTTTCCTATTAAGCTATATTAGCTTATTAGCTTATTATAGCTTATTTGGGTTTTATTTTTGGGTTAGCTTTTTCTATAAGCTTATCCATTAAGCTCTTTTATTTGTTTTTCTTCTATAAAACTTTCTTTATTACTTTTCATAAATAGTTTTTATTTCACTTATTTTATAAAAAGTTTACATTTTATAAGTTTTAGCTTATTATGTCTTATTATCACATATTTTCTTCATCCTCTAGTTTCGATTCACAACAAAAGAGATGCATGAGCTTATTAAGCTGAACTTATTGTACAAATAAGCCTTGACATCTTTAAGTTTGAGAGCACATTTTATTTTAGCTTATTAATTAGATCTATTAGTTTTATCAAGTTTTTCATAAAAGGTTGCAACTTTTTAAGTTTTTATTGAACAATAAGCTATTTAATAGCTTGTTCATTTAGATCAAGTCCTTAAATATACCAGATTCACGTTTAATCTTGGATGGAACAACGGCTTCGGGTGGACTTAGATCTAGATAATTAAGTTAAATCTTTTGTTAGTAGTAGTGCTTATTTACTTATTATGCTTATTATTGCTAACCTCTAATAAAGTTCTTGTTTTTCTTTGATTTCTCATCATCTCTACCGCTAAGGCCGGAGCTTAAGAGTCTTTAAGCATTTTAATACATAAGTTTGAAACTTTAGTAATTTTTAAGCTTGTTGGTGAATAAAGTTTTAAACTTTACTTACTAATTAGTGGATAAGATTAAGAAAGTTGTAAACTTTTTGATAATTGTGCTATTATAAGATGGTGGTTTTATTCCTCTCGTTTCATCATAGGGTTTTATTCTCTTAACATCATTTTAGCTTAGATTCTTAGTTTACGTTCGTTTAATTTTTAGTATGATGCTTGTTAAGTCTTTTATTGTCATATTGTAGCTTAATATTCATAGTCACTAGTTGTAGTTTGTCATTTGAATTTTAGTTTAAACTTTAATTAGTTAAATTAGTTTTTAAAAAAAAATCTCTTAAAAAAAAATTAAAAGTCAAAAAAATATATTTAAGCTATTTTCAAAATCAAAATCAAAAACCAAAAAAAATAGTTTTAAATTTTAGATAATTTTAAATCACATTTTAGTTGCAAAAAATATTAGATCACTTTTAGGGGTTAAAATAGATTAATTTGCATTTTAGAATCGTTTTTGCATAAAGTAATTTAGTCTTTAGTTCTATTTACGTTAATGAGTTACTTGTTTGCACCTTAGGATTAGTAGATTTATATGCCTTTTATTATTATTGCTTGCCGTGGTTTAGAAATCCTCAAATCCTTTTTAACACATTAATCCCAGATAATCGGCGTGAGTTGGAATTCCATTCAACCCTCGTTGAATGATCTCGGTGCTCAAACCGTGCGTTTGAGTTACCCGGAATACTACACACTTTTTCTTGTGTGATTTTCACAAGATCAATTTTTGGCGCATTCGAGGATCGAACGAATCTCGGTTTCGATATCGCGGCGTGAGTTGGAAATTCCATTCAACCCTCGTTGAGCGATCTCGGTCTCAAACCTAACTGCGTTTGAGTTACCCGTAATACTACACACTTTTCTTATTATTGATTTTCATAGAATCAATTTTTGGTACGTGGAGGAGCTTGTAGTGAATTTTAGTATTTCCGTCTCGAATCGCGTGCATTTGAAGATCCTTCCCGAGTGAATTCTAGTCGTTTTTGTATATATATATTTTTCAAAACCAAAAAATCTAAAAAACAAAACATTCTTCCTAGAGTGTTTACAAAACCTTAAAATTAAAAACCAACAAAACAAGCGAAAGCGTCAATTGTGCGTTGGTACCTTGCCGAAGTACAACCTATACACGGGGTATAAGGAAAGTCTTGACATTAAATTGCAGGCCGAAGAGCGATCCACTCTTCGTTCCGCTCCGCTGCTTGCGTACTTTTGGGAGCTACAGAGTTGTTGACGGTTACCAAAAAATTGTGTTTTCAAAAGTTTTCTTATATATAAAAACCAAAAGATTTTCCTTTTCAAATTTATTTTTCCTTTTAAATTTTGATTTTGATTTTTGTGCATGCGCACTGTTCGATCCGCAGCGTATCGTAATGAAGTAGAATAGACGTACCGAGTTACGTACTATCGTTGAAGAACGTCGTCATGGCGGATACTCAGCGATGATCGAATTACTTCAAGCTCCGTGAAGGCGGCTACGGTGATGCTATCGTTGTTCCACCACTTGATCACAGAATTTTGAACTAAAAAGCGAACTTAATTCAATTGGTTTCAAATAAACCTTTTTGTGGTTTGGATCATGAGGAGCCCCGCGCACACCTCCGTTGGTTTAATCAAGTTGCCTACGATAAACTTTGGGCGTCACTCATGAGTCAATTAAATTGAGATTGTTTCCATTTTTCCTTGAGGCGGCCGGACTTGGCTAAAAAGAACCCCCTCAATCAATTACAACATGGGAAGATCTTTCTAAAAAGTTTGTGAATCAATTCTTTCCTCCTTTGAAAATTACAATGTTTGAAATCAAATCATTAATTTTCAACAAAAAATTGATGAAAGTTTTGGAGAAGCATGGGATAGATTCAAGGAACTTTTACGTAAATGGCCAAATCATGGTTTTCGCGTCTTCATCAGTTGATACGTTCTATAATGCTCTTACTCGGTCCGATCAAGATTAAACTTGCGCCCGCGGTGGTAATATCTTGAGTCGTTATGCCCAGATATTAGAACAATTATCGAAAACAAGTCAAAAGTTGTCTCGTCTAGAAACCGACTGGTTGTTTCTAAGATTGCTACTAATGATAACTATGTTCAGGAGGTGGTGAGTGGGGGCGTGATCTTTATTAATTCTATGATGAGAGAGTTTAAGATTGAGAAATCCGAACCAGTCAAAGCGTAACGAAACATGTGTTATTTGTGGTGGTCCTCATCCATACTATAATTGTCAAACCCGATGGCGATCTCAAATGCTTCCGTAGCCTCTGCTAATCGGTTCAAAATCGAATCAAGGATCGTGCCAACCAAATGGGACCACCGGTTTTGCACCCATTCACAACAAAACAAAACCATAATACAAACCGTTATCAAAACCAATCTTACAATCAACACCGAGGAGCTAATCTCAATCATGGTAATCAAAATTACAAGCTCCTCCACTTCAAGTTATCAACAACCTCTCAACAACAATATCAAGCACTCATCAAGCTTCTCAGAACAATGAGTTTCTAACATACATGAAGATTCGATAACACAATTAAAAGTTTGCAAACTCAAATCACCAGTATGAGGAATGATTTCAAAAGGCAAATGGAAGCTACGAGTAACAAGCAGATGAGTGAAATGAGAATATGATGGCTAGTTTCTTTCAAGCCAATCAACCTTCTACTTCTTTTTCTCAACCCTCGGGTTCGGTTCTCTTCAAAATACGATTCCTAACCCGAGAGGTGACATGAAGCGATCACTACCGAGTGGTGTAACATGATGGACCCACGGCTCTACCACTATTTCTTCTTCTCCGTCTCGTGTGGTAGACAGTGAGACCGGGTGACAAAGGACCGGTGCTTCCTACTAATAAGGGGAGTAGAGAATGTCAACCAGTTGTCCGTCTGAGCCAAGGATGCTCCGGTTAGTCTTTGAAAAGACTAATGGGAAAGCGACACTCAGTACCCGTCAGGATGAATGATCAAAAGCGTGAACAAGCAAATCTTCAAATGGAAAATTCTTTCAAATATTTCAAGATCTTCACTTGAAATTAGCTTGCGGATGCTCTTCTTCTCATGCCTAAGTTTGTTTCGACACTAAAGGGATTATTAAGTAACAGAGAAAATTGTGGATTTGGCAAAAGCGTCTTTGAATGAGAATTGTTCGGCGGTTATTCTCAAGAAACTTCCCGAAAAGTTAGGTGACCCTGGCAAGTTCCTCATTCTGTGCGATTTTCAAGGAATTATTCAATGCTCCTTGGCCGATCTTGGCAGCGGTATCAATTTGATGCGAAATCAATCTATGAAAAGCTTTCATTTCCCAACACCCCAACATGTATGACCCTCGAGCTAGCCAAGTAGGTACTACGACAAAACCAATCGGTATAGCAGGGATGTTTTTGTTAAAGTGGGGCGTTCGATTTCCAGCATTTTGTTGTCGTTGATTTTGATGCCGGCCGAGTACCCTCATTCGGAAGGAGCTTCTTAGGGCGGGCCATGCGTTGATTGATGTGTATGAAGGAGAGATCACTACGGTAAAATGAAGCCGTCACGTTCAATGTTAACCATACTTCCAAATCTCTAACCAACCAATATGATGTGGCCAAAATTAATGACACCGAGGTGACAAAGGACCTGGGATTTCCTACTAATAACGGAAGTACCAAAAGTCCAACCTCCGGTGGTTCAAAAAGTTGGGCCTAAGACATCGAGAATTGATCCGAGTCTTTCCGCGTTTTACGGTTAAGAGTTTGTCAACGATACGTCTTTGACCAAAAAAGAAATTAGAAAAGGAGTCTACAACGGTTGTGGTGGAAAATGCTAGCTCTAAGAGCACACCACTTGTCCCACCTCCGCTTTCTGTCTGTTGTGTTGAACTTAGAGCGTCGAGTTTTCTTTGAGTGGCAATCCCACTCCTTTCGAAAATATTGAACTTTCTTCTAAACAAATCATTTAGATTCTTCTCTTCCCTCTCATCGGAGGGATGATTCTATCATGGAAGAAATGAGGCTTATTTGAAAAGTGATTCAGTTTCACGGTTGATAATCTGGAACGCCACGACGGAGATATTAAGTTTAATTGAAAATGCTCTCTTCACTCTCACGAAGAAAATAAATTAAGCCATCTACTAATCCTTGGGCAGAGCTCAAGGATTCTTCTATTGATTTACTTCTCGAGGGTTCGAGATGAACTCGCTCGCATGGATCCTTCACTTAGGGAAGTGAGGATGGCGTCTTGATTTTAGGCCGACTTACGAAATTGAATATTTGTTATATCAAGATCCGTCGAATTTACGAAGTTCCCGATGAACTTGCTCCCACCGACTCGATTCTTTCGAGATTAAAGCGTCTGATGATCCATTTTACGAAAGAAAAGGAAGTTAAAATTTGTTGATGAACTTGTTCGGAGGTATTATTTTTTATCCGAGTGATTCCTCTTCCGTGAGGATTTTCACGTAGATGATACGTTGATTTAGTTCCTTCAGAGGACAAGATTTTTAACCCTGGGATACTCATCGAAGAAGACATTCATAAAACAAAAGTTTTCGGGAAAAAGGATCCTCTCTTGGATGCCTTCATTGTTAAACCTTCAAACTACATTTCTACGTACCATGGACTCCTTCTTACATGGAGTCGTTTCTCTTTGATCCGTCATCCCGAGTCCACCCGAAACCACGGATGATGGATCATTCTTTCTTGATATACCTTATGTGAGTTTGGGAGGATTTATCCCTTATGTGCTTGAGCCGACATTTCTTCCCCTCCCACCCACCCTTTCTCTTTCCTCGGGTGAGGATACCATCTTTGATCCGGTATCCCTTCGCTTGTTTCCCCAAGGACAAATGAATTGAGGGGAGAGTCAGGCTAGCGACTTCGTTTACCAAAACGATGGCGCTAGTGGGGCACCCCATGCTTATCCTTTTATCTTATTTATGTTTTATAATAAGTGGCGTGAGGGTTTGCCTCTCTTCCATTTCTCGTGTTTTGTGTTGTTGTTGTTTATGTCCAGGATTTTCCTCGATACATGAAGACTCTCGTGCTCAAAGTTTTGCCTTTTCTCCACTCGAGGTTTCATGTTTTGGTCTATGAATCCGATATCCAAAATCTTTATCGATTATCGTTTATCTATTAGCATAACTAACCAATGGCTTTAGATTTACGTTGAGAACCCGTACCTTTAAACATTGAGGACAATGTTTGATTTTAATCTGGGGTGGGTAATCTTGATTTGATTTTACGCTTACTTGTTTGTTTTTGCAGTACTCTCGCAACTCCGTTTTCCTTAAAAATTAAAATTATTGCAAAATTGTGAAAAATTTAAAATTTTGAAGCTTTGTTAAGTCTTTTTGATTGAAAAGTTTGCTAGTCTCTTAGACAAGAAACTATAAAATCGCAATTCTAGCTCACAAGGCCAAGAATTTTGCAAGTTTCCCTGAGTGACTTTAAATATGCATAACTTGATTTCATGAGACGAAGCATTTGCTAAATTAATATATGTTTTGACACCTTGTTGACTTTCCGTGGTGAGAGTAGGAATGGAATTACGACTTGGCGTGTTGAGCCCAACTTGTTCCTTAACCATAGATAATCTAAAAATTATGGCTAAGCATCCGCGGATCTCATTATTTGGGATTTTAAATTTGCAGAGAATCGAGAAATGATAGAGTTACTTATGAGTTTAGATGCTAAGCGTGGAGTAGTTGGTTCTCTGAGCCCATGAAGGTACTTATGGCTTTTTGTTCCCACAAAATTGTTTCACCCCATATATGTGATTAAATAATTAAAGATGTTGAGTTTTTGATGATAGTTAGTTCTTTATCTTCTTTAGAGAATCTTTGCCCATGAGAGTTGGGTACACATCAAGGTGCTGTCATGTTCGGTGTAATAGACAAGCGATTCTGATAGTTCTTTGCTATTGTTTCTATTGTTATAAAAGCCGTAGGTTTGGAGTTTGGCACAAAAATTAACATGAAATAAAGCCCAAATGTTTTTAAGTTGAAAAATCCAAAGCCATAAAAGTTGTCATGGACTTCTATAAAATGAAGAAAATAAAAAGTGTAATAAGACTTCTAATTAAAAGCGGTAATCCCGTTGAGTTAGAAGTTTAAAAGACCAAGGGCCTAAATTGCAAAAATGCAAATGTCTTTGAAATAGTGTTAAGCCAAACTTTGGATCAGGAGATGTCTAAATAAAGCCTCGTCTCGGACTCGTAGATGAGTTGTCTCAAATTAAGCCATAAAAGGATATTCTCCCTAAATCGTGTGAAATTAGGACCTTGATGTGGACCTCATTCTTGTGTGAGCGGTTTTGAGGGAAGATGGATAACTAATTATCGACTTAGTTTCATATCTTTATCGGATAAAAATTATCGAAACGAGAAATTTGAAGAAATTCATTTCTCACAAAAAAAAATCTAGAGGAAAATAGGAAAATGGGAGCAAAAGGTAATTACACAAGTAACTTCCATGGGTAGTGTTAGCATCGAAAGTCATATTTAACAATGATTTCGATTTTACGCTTAGTTTGGGGACTTGTGAAAAATCGGGGCGATGTATTCTATCCGTATTGTCACTTCTGTGTGTTGTGTTTCTTACTCAGTGATCCTAGCGTGTCGTTTGAAAAATGTTGGAGTTATTGATCGACATGAAAGTTCAACAAACCGTCACTCATAATTGGAATGTGCTTAAACGTAATATCTATATGAGAAATGAAAAGGTAAGCGGGGTTTTTAGAAATAAGGGTTTCTTAATCTCTTTTGAGGAATCTTTGCTACTTTTCATAGGTTTAGTAGAAAGAGATTGAAATCCTTGTTTTTAGAAGTGTGAGTTGATGACATTGCGTGAGGACATTAATCTTCTCGTCTGGGGTATTTTTGGTATATGTAAAAACATATACCTTTTCTTATCAAAACGGGACCAAAAAGACAAAAACTAACCCCTAAAGCCATAAATATTTGTGTTTTTGTGTTTATGTATGTGCTTGAGTGGATATTGTAAAATGGAAAAGAAAAGACAAAATGGACAAAACGAGCACGAGAATGGAGAACGCGAAGTTCTGGGACCATGATAATTTTATTTGGAGCATCGAGGCAAAAGAAGAAAAATTTAAAGACCAAACGAAGAATTAATTAATTAAGAAGAAAAAGAAAAAAAATAGAAGAAAGAAAAGAAAGAAAATGGATCGAGCAGAAAAAGGAGAGCAGGAAAATTAAATGCAATATTTAACACAAAAGACTCTTGATTACAGTGGTGGTGACATGTTTATCAAGCAAGAGGTCAAAAGTTCAAATCCTACTAATGACAAAATTGTTGGCATAATATTTTTTACATCTAAATCAATTTTCCATCCAACCCAGTGCTTGCTCCATAGGGCCTATCATCCCGCGCTATCCCATGCAAGCCCAATCACCGTGGCCAGTCAAACCATTCTTTATTATTGGGGTGAAGTGCTTAACTTGTAGATTACATAAAAAGCAGCACTCACCTCATTTTATAAATATATTTATTTTTATTTTTTTGTCTTTTGGCTACATAATTTTATCTTTATAAAAGTTTTTAACTTTGATTAGTTAAATATACTTTATTTATTATCTTTCGTCTTATTTCTTTTCTAAATCTAACTTTCTTTTATTTTTCTTTTTCTTTTCTTACCTATTAAGCTATATATTGCTTATTAGCTTATTATAGAAACTTATTTAGGTTTTGCTTTAGGTTAGCTTTTTTTTTCTATAAGCTTATCCATTAGCTCTTTATTTGTTTTTCTTCTAAAACTTTCTTTATTACTTTTATAAATAGTTTTTATTTCCTTATTTTATAAAAAGTTTACATTTTATAAGTTTGTAATATGTCTTATTATCCATATTTTCTTAATCTACAGGTCGATTCAACAAAAAAGTACATGAGCTTATTAGCTCGGCTTATTGTACAAATAAGCCTTGACATCTTTTAAGTTTGAGAGCACATTTTCTATTTTTTAGCTTATTATTAATTAGATTTATTAGTTTTATCAAGTTTTTCATAAAAAGGTTGCAACTTTTTAAGTTTTATTGAACAATAAGCTATTTAATAGCTTGTTCATTTAGATCAAGTCCTTAAATATATCCGATTCACGTTTAATCTTGGATGGAACAACTTGGCTTGGTGGACTTAGATCTAATAGGTTTTAGTTATAAAGTTTAAATCTTTTTAATTTTTAGATCACTTTTATTTATTACATTTTAGTAGTAGTGCTTATTACTTATTATGCTTATTATTGCTAACCTCTAATAAAGTTCTTGTTTTCTTTGATTCTCATCATCTCTCTCTAAAGGGCGAGCTTAAGGGTCTTTAAGCATTTTTAATACATAAAGTTTGAAACTTTAGTAATTTTTAAGCTTGTTGGTGAATAAAGTTTTAAACTTTACTTACTAATTAGTGGATAAGATTAATAAAGTTGTAAACTTTTGTGTTAATTTGTGCTTATAAGATCGGGTGGTTTTATTCCTCTCGTTTCATCACTGGGTTTTATTCTCTTAACTTTTTATCATTTTTAGCTTAGATTCTTAGTTAACGTTACGTTTAATTTTTCGTATGATGCTTGTTAAGTCTTTTATTGTCATATTGTAGCTTAATATTCATCGTCACTAGTTGTAGTTTGTCATTTGAATCTTAGTTTAAACTTTAATTAGTTAAATTAGTTTTTAAAAGAAAAATCTCTTAAAAAAAATAATAAAAAGTCAAAAAAAATATATTTCGCTATTTTCAAAAAAATCAAAAATCAAAAAAACCAAAAAAAAAAATTAGTTTTAAATTTTAGATAATTTATAAATCACATTTTTAGTTGCAAAAAAATATTAGATCACTTTTAGGGGTTAAAATAGATTAATTTGCATTTTAGAATGCCGCTTTTTGCATAAAAGTAATTTGCGTCTTTAGTTCTATTCGTTACTTAATGAGATTACTTGTTTGCACCTTAGGATTAGTAGATTTATATGCCTTTTATTATTATTGCTTGCCCTGTAGTTTAGAAATCCTCAAAATCCTTTTTAACACATTCGAATCCCGAATCGCGACGTGAGTTGGAAATTCCATTCAACCCTCGTTCGGAACGATCTCGGTGCTCAAACCTAACACGTTTGAGTTACCCCGTAATACTACACACTTTTCTTATTATTGATTTTCATAAGAATCACGTAATTTTAGGGTTTTTGCCCAAATGATCTTTTACACTATCACAGTGCAAGAGATATCCAAATCGTGTATTTTCAGACTTATCCAAGTAAGAAAACACGGAATAAACCACGAAAATGAAGATCAAACCAAGGAGGCACTTACGCGTAGTTTTAGGGTTTTACTACGCGTAGGTGTACTCGTAACTTTGATTTTGCCCAAATATATTTCTAAACCAGATTTTTGTTATGGAATAGCGTTAATAGTACCAAAATAACACAAAAGTGTGAATCTTGATGAACTAAAACGGCTAAACAAGTTACGAGTAGAACTTCACCCATGAACAAAATCAAGTTCAAAAACGTTTATCCACGCGTAAAGTTTGAAACTTTTTGTCAAAAACAAGTATTTTAACACCTTAAAACGTTGAAAGTACAAGAATCTTGGATTAAAAAGTGTAAAAAACAAGTTTTTAAGCGAACCAAAGAGCACGTTATCTTTACGCGTAAGACCAAAACCAAGAAAATTTCAAAAAACAAAAGTGTACACCCAACTATTTGGCGATTGATACCACTGTTAGGTCACTAGTTTTACAACATAAGCTTACAAGAAAGAGATAAAGGCGATTGAACAAGAAACCAAACACACACACGATATGAGTAATACGGTTACGCGTAGGAGGATGTGAAAGGAGATAACTTGAACAACCAACCTTCAAATGAAGGTTTACATAAGGTATTTATAGGCAAGGAGATAGGGCAACACACCTACTCCTTCCCTTTCACCTATGGGCTTGGGCCTAAGCTCATGGGCCTTCTACATAAGCTTAAGGCTAATAACAAACATAAAGGCCATAATAAGCTAACTATTACATATGAGTAACTAACACTTGAATAAGGTTTAGGAGTGATTCCAACAAACCTATACTATCTGGAAATAAGCTAATGCTAATGTATTAGACCTCATTAAGCACAGGAAGTAAGCAAAGAGGCACAACTCAGTTTCAAGCTATCAAATGCCAAACGACCTTGCAGCACCTACTTTGAGCCTAGATTAAGCTAGCTAGAAAAA
>OU343216.1:73899783-73938745 GCA_910596185.1 Chrysanthemum makinoi | reverse complement strand
ATGCATCATCTTCACTTGCCTGTTGCACAAACCACAAACGCATGCAATTATGAAATTTTGAAGAACCAGCAACATTCGATAAATTAACTATCAACTCGAAATTTGCCATTGAAAATAAAATATATAAAAAACCAAATGGTTCTATAACTCATTATGAAACAAGCATCAAATAAATAGGCCAAACATTATTTATGTAACATACTAATATTAAAGTATTACATATGAAAAGTTTCTTTTAAATATAACATATTAACATAAACCTCTTTACATGTACTCTTATAAGCTTAATTAACTATCTAAAATAATAGGAACCTAAATTAATTATTGAGTTTTGTTCAATAATATGCCATGGTACAAAAAGTTGTGTTAATTATTGATGATAAGATGCTTTTCCTGGTTGATGGGCTCATATCAGATGTCAAGAGTCTGTATAGCGGCACCCCATAACAAAAGGGTTTGTAAGAGAAGAAAAAAATTATACCAGTAAAATTAATTCAAAAATCTTTTGATTAACTTGTTAAGAATTAAAAGCATAAAATTAAAGCAAAGAAAAACTATATTAACAAACTAGCCATAGCCGATTGCTTTCAAGTTTTAAACAAGTTTGGGAAAACGTAATAAATAACTACACTGTTTAAATTTAAATTAATGACTAAACATGTCTAAAAGCTTTATTATCTCAACTTCTTATAACAAAAATATTAATACAAATTTATGGTTAATCAAGAAGCTGGGTATTAAAATTTACATATCTAATTTCGTTGGGGAGGAAAAAAATGCATATTGTAATCAAAAGTTTGAAAATTAGTTACATGTCAACTGCAATATCGACCAAAATCAAAGTTAGTCATCTTTATAATGTAGCACATTGACCAAAATCAAAGTTAGTCATCATTACTAAATAGTCATCTACAGTAGAACTGAAGAAGACTAATCTTGCTTTATAGACACTACAACTTTGGCAAACAATGAATGCGGTGGTTATTAATTTGCGAACCATGCAAATTTGCATAACGAAACCCACGTAAACATTACCCGACAAGGTTACAACAACATTACGCAACAAGAATTTACCTCCGACCTATATATTGCGTAATTAAAATTACTAACAATGAATGCGGTGGTTATTAATTTGCGAACCATGCAAATTTGCATAACGAAACCCACGTAAACATTACCTGACAAGGTTACAACAATATTACGCAACAAGAATTTACCTCCGACCTATTGCGTAATCAAAATTACTACCGCAAAGACCATGACGATAACAACTCAGGAATTTACTCAAACATTAGGCAATCAAAACTTTGTATGTTTTATCAATTTGTATAATGTGTATAATAACATGTACTTTTCATTTTAAGGTGTTTTAAAATAATATTAATTAGTGTCTTTAATTATTTTATATTTTGGATTATGATGTCTTTATATGTAGTATAGATGTGAAGAAGTGGGTCCTCCTGCATTTGTCCCTTAATAGGATGACACTTGTACATATGTTTAGCCGTCTATATGAGTTAGGGGTTGTTGAATTTTTTCAATACTTTTTTCCTACGTTTTCATACGTTTTCTTACACTTTTACACACATTGACGTTTATACACGTTTTTCTGTTTTAATACGTTTTACTGCGTCTTTGTCCCCTTTAATTTGTTTTTATACGTTTCCGTTTTGTTTTACAGATTTGCGTCCGTGTTTACGTTTTCGCTAGTTTTTTTCATGTTTCCGACCGTTTGAATAACGTTTTGATCGT
This sequence comes from Chrysanthemum makinoi, assembly GCA_910596185.1. Taxonomy (NCBI): domain Eukaryota; kingdom Viridiplantae; phylum Streptophyta; class Magnoliopsida; order Asterales; family Asteraceae; genus Chrysanthemum; species Chrysanthemum makinoi. The sequence goes on along the minus strand of OU343216.1, from coordinate 73,936,993 downwards.
TTTACATATTAACGTACATTTTCAAACGTTTCATACATTTTCATATGTTTTACATATGTTTTAGTCCGTTTTCGTCCGATTTACCCCTTTTTCATCCGTTTTTACCCATTTTTCGTAGGTTTTTTAAGAATTTTTCAACCGTTTTCATAGGTTTTCTTACACTTTTACACAGATTTGAACGTTTATACGTTTTTTAAATGCATTTAATACGTTTTGGTCCGTTTTCTTACGTATTTGTCCCTTTTAATCGGTTTTTATACGTTCCCGTTTTTGTTTGCACTTTTTACTGGTTTTTTCATCTTTTAGTCCGTTTGTATAAGTTTTTACTCACATTCGTCCGTTTCCAGCTGTTTTGCACGTTTTCGTCCCATTTACCCCGTTTTCATCCGTTTTACCCATTTTAAATCGGCCGCGTTTATAAGAATTTTTAAGCGTTTTCATCACGTTTTCTTAGACTTTTACAGTTAGATGCGTTTATACGTTTTAATCTATTTTAATACGTTTTGGTCCATTTTCTTAGGTCTTTGTCCCTTTTAATCGGTTTTTATACGTTTCCGTTTTTGTTTACGGTTTTCGTCCGTGTTTGCACGTTTTCGCTGGTTGAAGGAGACGCGACGTTGTATCTTCGTGTTCCTACATTCGTTTGCTTTCCTCTCATTTGCTTTAAGGTACAGATATTCTGACCTTTTAGTAAAGGTTCCTTATGATGTTCTTTTCGTTCGCTTTTCTATTTTACTTATTAGGGTTTCCGACGCCATTGCTATGAACCCTTTCTGATTGTTTGATCTGTTACTTGTGTAAAATACATGTTCTAGTGAACTATGCAATATCTGATGTGAACTTATGTTAGGAAGATTTTTATATGCACAATCGTTGAAGCCGCAAGCTTATGGTTGATTATGAACTTACGCTTATGAATGTATGATATGCCACTGTGTGATATGAACCTGACTTACTGAATATCAATATGAACCTTATGATATGAAGTTTTCTGATATGTTATCTGTGACCTTTATGATGAATTATGATCTGTGTCATGTATGAAAATCTGCATTTGACTCCGAGTTAGTTTGACACCGAAGCCAAATATTTCACTAGTCATGGGGGTTCCATGTCCAGAGTATCGATGATGCACCTCTGATATGACTCTAGGGCAATAGAGTGATGTTACGCCACGTTCACGGATGGTGAAGCATATTTTGTATATGTAGGAAGGGGCGTATGGATGCATCCTAGATCCGATCTGTTATCGATATGTTTTACGGTGAATGATATGCGTGTGCAATACGCGTCTTCACAAAATTCTGGGAGCTAGCTACTCCAATTATTTTTTGAGGTTACCTTTTGAAGAAGAAAGATATTTCTAATATGATATGTTACGGGGGCTCGTGGTAGTTGACTAAATCTTTATCTGTTACTTACGTGTTAAGTATTCGTATGATTTGGTATTTTCGAGTGTTATATTTTGTATTCTGATATGATATGTTAGTGAATGTATTATGTATTCGGATGATATACATTCGATAATTGCTAATGGCTATGTTATGTCTTTGTCTATTTAGTTATAGTTTGTCTCTTTGTATCTTCTATCTCGTATGTGTGATTGCCATGATGTGATGTTATTTCGCGCTACAATATTGAATTAAGTGTGTTAAATGTAGATTAATTGATTTGTATTAAGGCCATGTTTATTTTCTACAAAAGCTTGTTTCGTTAGTCATTAGACTCTTCGTTTGGTTGACTTGGAATGTATTATTCTTGATATGTCAAGTGTTTGGTTATTACGATGTGTTTGCGTTTGTGTCATAAACGTGTTGGAGGTGATCGTTAACGTTATGTGTTTTCGGATTTTTGTATATTTGCTTCCTGAGAATCCTCATAGATTCGTTATTTCTCATTCCGTTGTGATTTCGTTAATTGTATATTATTTCTATTTTAGCTTTGTTTCGCATTTATATCGTTCGTTTTGGGCTTTGTAAGCTCACCAAGACTCTCTTTTCTCATGGCGGGTATTTAGCATTCGAGATGAGCTTATGGGATAGCTGATCTGGGTTGAGAGTAGAGATGAGAGCAAGATTTTGACTATAGAGATCTTAGATTTATTTTTGAATATAAGTTATTTATTTTATATCTTGTAAGTTTTTGTAAAGGCTTCCGCTATTGTACATTAGTTAAAGTTCTGATATGAAACCGTATGGTGATATCTTTACCCTTGTCGGGTTGGGGTGTTACAATTTATGGTATCAGAGACAGGTTTTAGGACCCTTAGAGCTTAGGCTATGACCCGTGAGGACTGGGTAGACATTAGGATTCCGATGCGTTACGATCTCTTACGATTCCTTTTGATTGTCGTTCAGATTTGACCTCGATATTCGTTTGTCTTCGCTGATTTGGCCTTATTCTTTTCGCTTCGAATTTTGTTTATATTGCCTTCGCACATCCGTTTGTCGACCGTTAGATGGAGATTACCCGTGGAGCCGAAGAAGATGGTGCCGAATACCTAGCGTTCTTTTATGCAACAGTCCCTCTTTGGAGAGGTTCGTGAAGCGAGAAACCACACTCGACTGTACCCCGTCTTCTTGGAGACATCGGATGCTACTGGAGGAAGCTGGACGAATCAACCAAAGGCGAAGCACAGAAGAAATGATTCAACCGGTGGCTGGGAAGGTTCATCTACTTCATATGATTTGGGCGCGACTTGTGATATTCTGATTCGTTTGTCATGCGTTTTGTGACGGTTTGATATTCTGTTAAGTGATTCTGATCCGTATTGCCTTTCTCTGATTTGTTCGGAACTCGGTGTGAATCGTGAAGTTTTATCGTTTAGCATTCTGGTATATCTCAGCTTTTCTTTCTGGATCGTCAGTAATGAGTCATGAGGAAGAACACGAGGTGGACTCGGATTTAGAATCTACGGCTACTAGGAGGTTTAATCCGATACAAGAATAGAAATTGCGCTTTTGATTAGTTGTCCTCTTTATGAGAAATTTCTGACATTGGATTTTGAGTTTAGGTCCTTTTGTTTTCATTTAGATGATTGAATCTTGGATTATTAAGTTTTATTTTGGGAGTTCATCTTATGACGATTTTGCAAATTTTGTTTGATTAGTGGAAATAAAACGAAATTTTGAAAGTATAGTTCCTGTTTGTTGTTTCTTTCTATAGATTGTTAAGTTTCCGTTCGTCCTCATAAGTTTGTTGTTTGTTTTCTTAATGATGTGGCTTAATCACAGCTTGAAATAAAGTATGACCATCATGATGGTATGCTCATGTGAATCTGGTCTGTTATAGTATGTTTCTTGCTATCTGTATGTTATCTGTAGGTGATATGTTTTGTTGTGATTCTGGTTATGTGGTTTACCATGACCCGAGACAGAATATGATGACAATAAGAACTTGTTATGTGATGCAAGTATTATGACGCCTGATCAACGTGATAATACCGAGATCATATAATTTGGACTTATTGAAATCATATGACGTTTGGGGAAATGCCTGTGGATGATATGTGAATGGACTTTGACTTGTATCTGTTATTTGGCACTTCTCATGTTCGTTTGAAATTCTGTACCTAATTATGAGATTTTCATGTATTCGTTATTCGTATAAGTTTTGTACGCTTGGAATCCGAAGTTGTTATGATTTGTGTGAACTATGGATTGCTATGTTGCTCTAAATATGTACGTCTCCGTGTACCTTATTGTGATCATAGGATATTTCGTGAAGTGTTTGAGGAACATTAGATCCTTTTAGTTTGATTATCTGCGACTAGTGAGACCGTTAGGATTCTTTCTGTCTATGTATATGTTTGTTCTCCTCATTAGATATCTGAATAAGTTAGAGCGTGTTGTTTGATTTTTTTCATCTCATCTGTTTTCTGCCATTACTTTGATAAGTATATGATTATCGGTTATAAGTATTTGATTTATGATTTGATTTCTGAAAAGTATGAGTTTGAATATTTTGATAAGAATCCGTTTGTTCTAGGATAAGTTTCGCGTTCGCTATGTTCTTTGAAATTCTGAAATCCGATTTGTTTTCTGTTCTGTTCCGTCTTGTTCAATTTCGAGGACGAAATTTTCTTTTTAGAAGGGAAGAGTTGTAAAACCCTAAAAATACGAAAGCGCTAAAAGACTATTTTACCCTTTAAAATCAAAATTATAAAATACGTAAAATATATTAACGTACATTAAACGAAAATTAAAATCTAATTTATATATGTTTAAAAACCTAACGTGCATATTAGACGATCGACTTTTGGTACGACGAAAAATATAAGTCACGCATGGAAATCATTGGGCCTCGTTTGTTTTGTAGCGAATACCCAACTTGAGCTTTGGGTCGTTTTTATTTTGGTGCAAGCCGAGTATACACTTGAGCCCTTTGGGTCCGGTTTGGTTTGTGATCCGACCCCCTTTTAGGCCAGGTCGGGCCTTGTTCTTTTCTTTCTTGCAAGCCGATCCACACACCAAAAAGCCCACCCATTAGGACCCATCGGGTATGTATATATACTTCACACAAACATCACTTTGGAACCCTAGTTTTACAAAAACTCACGGCAGCCATGTTGTCATTAAGAAACCAAGGTACGAAGGTTAGATAGGTTGATGATCAGCTTGGTGAGGTTAGAAGACTTGGTGTGATCGTGTGTTGTGTTGATCCGAAACATTTGATTTCAATTCTCTTTTGGTCCGTTCTAAATCCGGTCTAAGGTATTCGACTCCTCTTGTTTTCATGCACTAGTATATGACATACATTAAGCAGATTTAAAACTTGTAATATGAAACGTGGTGATCACGAGCATCGATCTGTTTTGTGTGTGTCTCGTAACCCTGATCACCATACAAAATATGTACGCCACATAATATGATAAACCTTGCCTATTACTGTGTCGACTTTTATTGCTATATTGGCCATTCGAATCTGATGTTATATCTGAATATTTAGACACAAAGATAATCTATAATCTGAAGGTTAAAGCATGTTATACCGATCTTGCGAATCTGTTATCATGCTATTAGGTATTAAGTTAAAGGTCAGCCGATATATCGAATACTATGTCACATGAATTCATGAACTAAATACCTATGTTTGACGACTATTCTAGCTGTACAAATCTGATCAATACATACGTATTAGACCTGGTATGTTAATCTAATAAGATCTCTAATAGGGTGACTATACGAAGGGAAAATGTGTTACATGAAATGACAAACTCAATACGCAAAGTGATTATATTTTTATTTTCGTCACAACTTGTGGCTGTTTTGATGTCTTGTTCACCCTTTTTCCAACTTAAGATAATACCTAAACAAACCAAAGACTTGCAGTAAATGACCTTTTAATAAGACTTGTAAAACATGGACATGGTTACATTTGTAGTTAATCATTTTGGTTCGAAAAAGGTGTGTTTTGGTTGGTCCTAGTCTCGCAAGGGAATGGGTAACTTCGAGGGTGATTGCGGGTTTAATGGATAAAGTGTATGCCCGGATTTTTGAAAGTGTGTGGGTAAGTCGAGGTTGGGGGTTAATAGTCACGGGTGTTTAATTAGTCGTGTCGGTTAGTCGTTTAAACCGCGATCGAGACTTAAGTTGGCATGTTGGAATCGATATGAAATATAAGAAAAACAAAATGAAAGGCTACTGTACGAGGTCATTATGTTGCATGTTAATATATTTATATATTTTTAATTTTAACCCTCATCTTTAGATATTGGCATGAAACCCTAAACTTTGTCAAGTTGTTACTTTTGACCCTAATCTTTGGAATCTATCATATTTGACCTATAACCTTACTATAATTGTCATATTAAACCTTTAAAATTACCATTTATCATTTGTAAACCATAAGTTTGGCTAATTAATGATTTATACCCTAAAATGTTGTAATTTCGTCCGTCATTAAAAGTGAGACTGTACTGATAACTCTAAGAGTATTAATGAGATTAATCCGTTATAACATTAATGATGCTAATAAGTATTAAATAAATCATAATCCGTGTAGATTCGTTGAAGGAGACGCGACGTTGTATCTTCGTGTTCCTACATTCGTTTGCTTTCCTCTCATTTGCTTTAAGGTACAGATATTCTGACCTTTTTAGTAAAGGTTCCTTATGATGTTCTTTTCGTTCGCTTTTCTATTTTACTTATTAGGGTTTCCGACGCCATTGCTATGAACCCTTTCTGATTGTTTGATCGTTACTTTGTAAAATACATGTTCTAGTGAACTATGCAATATCTGATGTGAACTTATGTTAGGAAGATTTTGATGTGCACAATCGTTGAACCGTGCTATGGTTGATTATGAACTTCTGCTTATGAATGTATGATATGCCACTGTGTTATGAACTTCTGACTTAGAATATCTGAATATGAACTTTATGATATGAAGTTATCTGATATGTTATCTGTGACCTTTATGATGAATTATGATCAGTGTCATGTATGAAAAACTGTTTGACTGAGTTAGTTTGACACCCGAGCCAAATATTTCACTAGTCATGGGGGTTCCATGTCCCATCGTGATGCACCTCGATATGACTCTAGGGGCAGTAGTAGAGTGATGTTCACCACGTTCTGGATGGTGAAGCATATTTTGTATATGTAGGAAGGGGCGTATGGATGCATCCTAGATCGATCTATTATCGATATGTTTCGGTGAATGATGTCGGTGTAATACGCCTTCACAAAATTGGGAGCTAAAGCTACTCCAATTATTTTCTGAGGTTACCTTTTGAAGAAGAAAGATATTTTCTAATATGATATGTTCCGGGCTGCGTGGTAGTTGACTAAATCTTTATCGTTACTTCTGTTAAGTATTCTGTATGATTCGGTATTTTCGAGTGTTATATTTTGTATTCTGATATGATATGTTAGTGAATGTATTATGTATTCGGATGATATCTGTTCTGATAATTGCTAATGGCTATGTTATGTCTTTGTCTATTTAGTTATAGTTTGTCTACTGTATCTTCTATCTATGTGATGCCATGATGTGACTGGTTATTTCATTTGCTACAATATTGAATTAAGTGTGTTAAATGTAGATTAATTGATTTGTATTAAGGCCATGTTTATTTTCTCGTAAGCTGTTTCGTTAGTCATTAGACTCTTCGTTTGGTTGACTTGGAATGTATTATTCTTGATATGTCAAGTGTTTGGTTATTCTGATGTGTTTGCGTTTGTGTCATAAACGTGTCCTGAGGTGATCGTTAAGTTATGTGTTTTTCGGATTTTGTATATTTGCGCTTGCGAGAATCCTCACGATTCGTTATTTCTCATTCCGTTGTGATTTCGTTAATTGTATATTATTCTATTTTAGCTTTTGTTTCGCTATATCTGTTCACTGGGCTTTGTAAGCTCAGCCGCACTTTTCTTTTCCTGGCAAGGGTATTTAGCATTCGAGATGAGCTTATGGGATAGCGATCCTGGTTGAGAGTAGAGATGAGAGCAAGATTTTGACTATAGAGATCTTAGATTTATTTTTGAATATAAGTTATTTATTTTATATCTTGTAAGTTTTTGTAAAGGCTTCCGCTATTGTACATTAGTTAAAGTTCTGATATGAAACCGTATTGTGATATCTTTACCCTTGTCGGGTTGGGGTGTTACAATTTATGGTATCAGAGACAGGTTTTAGGACCCTTAGAGCTTAGGCTATGACCCGTGAGGACTGGGTAGACATTAGGATTCCGTCTGTTCTGATCTCTTCTGATTCCTTTTGATTGTCGTTCAGATTTGACCTCGATATTCGTTTGTCTTCGCTGATTTGGCCTTATTCTTTTCGCTTCGAATTTTGTTTATATTGGCTTCCGCTATTGTACATTAGTTAAAGTTCTGATATGAAACCGTATGGTGATATCTTTACCCTTGTCGGGTTGGGGTGTTACAGTTGTGGTGTTTAAGTTCATATTCGCACTGGTAGAATGTATTATTGTAGGATTAGGATGTTCAATTTTTAGATTGTTGTCAATTTTTTTATGACTGATTATGAAGTTTAGAAGTGGAGCGTTTGTTCATGACAATTATTTTTTATTGAACCACTAGATTTAGGGTGTTTTTGTTGTTGTTTTTGCTTTAAGTTAATTGCATTTACATGTTTTCTTGATTTTTTTTGACTGCTTGAGGATGTTAGAGCTTATTTAATTGCTTATAAATAGCTTATTTATAGGCTTAAAGTAAGGTTTTAGGGCTGTTTGATGTATCAACAGTTCTTGGTTTGATTTGCCTATTTTTGTGCTTAATTGTTTATCTGGAAGTGCTTATTAGTTATAGTTGCTTAATTAGTTGCTTTAAGTCCATTTTTAGCTTTTGTTTGTTCATTTGTATGCGCGATGTTGTGATTTTAGTGTATCTCAGAGTTATATGTGTCTTTGACACAACTGGTTTGAAGTAATATGGGTGTTTGGGACTGTGGGTAAGCACCATTTCTGTCAGGGGTGTTTTTGGTTTCAAAAATTGTTTGATTTTTCATAAATTAGATTTTCTAATTCATATTTAAATTGCGACCAAAAATAAATATTTAAATGCTATATTATCAATTTGGAGCCACATTTTAAAATTATCTAATTTGGAGCCAAATTTTAGCCAAAATTTTTAAAATTACTTTGAAAATTATGGTTTCCTTAATTAAAAAATTGCCCCATCATTAGCCCTAATTTTACTCCAATAAATCAGGCTTCAAGCAAAACAACCAGAACTTCAATTTTACACCATTATTTACCAATTAAGTTTACTAATTTTCTTTAACACATTACTTCGGGACGAATCATGGCTACGCAAATCAATTATCCGGATGATTTGGTTTATTCGGGATCGTGAAAAGAAAACACTTTACAATATGAATCAGAGACGTATTCAAATGAGGGTGAGGATGCTGAAAACAACCATTCAAATGCGAATGTTGTTAAGAGGGCATAACTAGGTTAGCTAAGTTTCGCAGGGAATATGGAAAAACAGACGGAATAAAGGTGAGTGTAACCTTCGATGCACGGATAGGTTATCGGGAAAAAAGCGAGCATTGTTTTCGAAGTTTTTTGGGTGATTTGGTTCGTGAGCATATAGGTGTCGAGGATTCTAACACGGAGGAAGGTTGATTCAGAAGCAAGAGATAAAATGTGGGATGAAATCACGGTAAACATATACTTTTTTTAACTAGTAGTGGCTTGGTGTCAGTAGGTACAAGGTGTTAATAAGTTTATCTCTGCATTTACAGTATGTGCAACTAATTAACAACAATTTGTTAATCTTTGCAGAGATATTTTGATGTTGACTTGACGGTCAGAAAGCTGATAATGAATCGTCTTGGTCAACTTCTAAGGAATTTAAGAATGAAATTGATACAAAACTACATATTGCCCAACCAAAATACCATTTCAAAACTAAATGAAGTCCCGGCAAAGTATAGTGCAATTATAAAAGCCGAAGATTGGGTTAATTTTGTAAACTACACATCCAGCGAGGAATACAAGGTGTTAATTAGTCATTTTTATTCAAGTTCAAATATCTTTCACCTTTTCATATGTTTCCATATGTATTAGTTGTATACTATCAGCATTACTACATCTAAACGCCTTATGATTTTGTGTTGCAAGGTGAGATCAGCAAAAGCTAAAGTGTCACGTTCCAAGTGCGTTTATGATCATACAATGGGACGAGGTGGATACGCCCGTGTGATAGAAAAAATGGTAACAGTAAACATTTGCACATTTGCATTTAATAGCATCATACTTTCGTTTATATTAGTTTATCTTACATTTGTATGTATTTGATGTTTATAAGATCGAGAGTAAAGAAATTGAACTAGATGAAGAACCACCGCGTGGTATGCTGTGGTTGAAAGGAAGGGTGAAAAAAGACGGAGAATATCACGATGATGATATCAGATCAGTAGGAGAAAAATTTGTAAGTTTGACTGCAAATTTTATTATTATGTTTGTTTAGTTATAAGTTAATATCGCTATGTATTACTTAAAACTGTTAGTTATAAGTTAATACAGGTAGTGTTTTAGTTAATATTTTTAGTTACAAGTTAATACTGGTAGAATTAAATAACCTATTTCCCATATTGTGTGTGCGAGAAAAGCGGACGACAAGATCAAACAAGGAATCTTGAAGCTTGATCATGGCATTGATGCCATGACAGTTGTATTAGGTAAGGAAAAGGGAGGATATCGCGAGGGAGTGGGAGGTGGAGTAACCTACAAGAGGTATTTTGATCTGCCTCGAATCGGACAAGCATCGATGAAAGAGTGGTGGCACTTCAAAGTGAACTTGATAATGAGAGGCGCCAACGTCAAGAAAAAGAGGCGGTAATATCTGATTTGATGAAACAATTGGATGCACAAAGGGGCATTGCAGTCAACTTCAACTCCATTGACACAAACGCAAGTAAGACATAAGAAAGTAACATTCCATCTTTTTTTACCCTTTTAAATACTGCTGCAGTCTTCTTAAACAATTTATATTTCAGGTGTCTCCGATGAACATTAATCTTATAAATGGCAAGTCTTGATGAGGAGGCCGGAACACGTGTTCTTGGACGTGAGAAAATTGCGAGCATTGAGAAGTCTAATGGACTTGCAACTATTGAAAAGGAAATGGAAAAAAGTGTAAGTAATAAATCATCCCCAGGGATTTTTGAATACTACATACATGTATTATTTACCGTGTATTATATATATAGGAAATGTTAAATCTCTGTCAAGCATCTAAGAAATCGACTAGATCAAAACAAAAGGATTCTTCACGTCAACTTTCGAATCACAAGAAAATGAGTCTCCATTAACAGTACTACCACAAGTATGTATTTAAACATTTTCATATGTTCTTTAGTTTAATTAATTACCGATACATATATACATGCAACAAATTATCTTTTTAGGTAATTAAGTGCGCATGTGGCACTTAAAGAAATCAACTATTATTGCGGAGGGTACCGGTACAAAACCTGATGGAAAACAAATGCTTCATAACAAACCACTCCCAAAGGATTGCTACAGAGTGTCTATTGAAAAATCTTTAGTGGATGCAGCATGCATACCGGATGTAGGAAGTAACGGTTTCTAAACAGTTAAGGATGCAAGAGGTGGTTTTATGTATGGCCAAAGGATCAAGTGGTTTTCGATGAAAAGTTACATACATGCATGTGTTTTATAAACCTACATATATCATTCTTCATATTTAATTCAGTGTTTGGTACACCCGGCTTTTGTTTCCTACAGGTAACACCACCAAGTACCATAAAACTGATTGGTGAGAACAGAACTGCACCTAAATTACAAACGAACCACTACATCTCTAGAGATGCCATGCAAAAGGAAGCTAAGAAGATCAAGAGTCAGAAGTCGTTACATTATTGAGAATTTTATTATGTACGACATTACAATTTTATATACATTCCAATTTTATTGTATTTGAATATATTTTGAATATATATATATATATATATATATATATATATATATATATATATATATATATATATATATATATATATATGAATTTGTTTTGATATATATTGATTTATTATATGTGACTAAAAGATTCATATAGTCATAATTATTAACACTTTTTTGTCACAGTTTGCTTAATTCGATGTGTGACTAAATGTTAGAAAGGGCCACACAAACATAAAATTAATGTGGCCATTGGATGAGCAATAGTCACACAAAACACACATTTCTTCACTTAAAACACCATATGGTCACACTTATTAACACTTTTGGCTACTTTATGCTTAATTTGTATGTGAATAAATACCCAAAACAAACATGCTTTGTGTGACTAAATGTTAGAAAAGGCCACACAAACATAAAATTAATGTGGTCATTGTATGATCAATAGTCACACAAAACACACATTTCTTCACTTAAAACACCATATGGTCACACTTATTAACACTTTTGGCCACTTTATGCTTAATTGTATGTGACTAAATACCCAAAACAAACATGCTTTGTGTGACTAAATGTTAGAAAAGGCCACACAAACATAAAATTCATGTGGCCATTGGATGATCAATAGTCACACAAAACACACATTTTTTCACTTAAAACACCATATGGTCACACTTATTAACACTTTTGGCCACTTTATGCTTAATTGTATGTGACTAAATACACAAAACAAACATGCTTTGTGTGACTAAATGTTAGAAAAGGCCACACAAACATAAAGTTCATGTAGCCATTGGATGATCAATAGTCACACAAAACACACATTTCTTCACTTAAAACACTATATGGTCACACTTATTAACACTTTTGGCCACTTTATGATTAATTGTATGTGACTAAATACCCAAAAGAAACATACTTTGTGTGACTAAATGTTAGAAAAGGCCACACAAACATAAAAGTCATGTGGCCATTGGATGATCAATAGTCACACAAAATACACGTTTCTTCACTTTAAACACCATATGGTCACACTTATTAACACTTTTGGCCACTTTATGATTAATTGTATGTGACTAAATACACAAAACAAACATGCTTTGTGTGACTAAATGTTACAAAAGGCCACAAAAACATAAAATTCAAGTGGCCATTGGATGATCAATAGTCACACAAAAGACATATTTCTTCACCTTAAACAACATATGGTCACACTTATTAACACTTTTGGCCACTTTATGCTTAATTGTATGTGACTAAATTGTTAGGTCACTAGTTTTACAACACAAGCTTATAAGAAAGGAGATGAGGCGATTGAACAAGATCTAACACATATACAAACAATAATAAGACCGGTTATGCGTAGGCATATGTGAAAGAAAGAAAACTTGAACAATCAACCTTCAAATGAAGGTTATTACATGGTTTATATAGGCAAGGGGCTAGGGCAACACTCCCTCTCCTTCCCTATTCCTTATTGGGCTTGGGCCTAAGCTTATGGGCCTTCTATATAAGCTTGACCTTAAACAAACATAAAGGCCATAATAAAGCTACCTATTACATATGAAATATAAATACTTGAAATCCTGTTTAGGAGTGATTCCAACAATCTCCCCCTCAAGTATATATGAATGAAAGCGGTGAAAGCGTTGATGTAATAGTAGCGGTGGCGATCTTCGACATTCTTCTTTCTTGTGAGAAGAATTGCCTTGATTCGAACAATCTCCCAGTGTAGAGTGATAGTTATCTTTGAGCGGTTATGCTTTGGCGTCATCTTTAACTTTGTTCTTTGATCATTGTTCTTTGTGGTGAAAGTGATAGTATGTTGTTTATGCGCATCGATCGCCTCAGTGCCGTTGCTCCGGTGTCTCCACGTCTTTCTTCAACATGCTCACACGCTCTTTAACGTTGGAATTCAATCTTGATGAAGTTCTTTAAGTCTTTAACTTTGTAGATTCTTTGGTTTGACGAAGAATCATTACTGATTGTGTTGCATTGAGATAGAACTTCCATTAGTGATGATGTTGGCGTGAGCATGAGAAGAATCAGCACGATCATCCCGCTCCGGAGCTTCCATAAGAAGAAAACATTTCAAGCGGTTAGTAATAAGCGGTTTCCGGCACTTACAAGTTTGAACTTCGAGAGTGTTAACGGCATAGTGTGAAAACACTACTCTAATTCTTACAAAGGCGTTCTGGCGGAGTCCCACAAGTGAGATAACGCGATGTACGAAGTACATCTACGATTGAGATGAGTCGTTGAGGTACACGAAGCATCACCTCACGAATGTAGACCGTTTGAGACACACTCCGCGTAATCCACGGGGAGTTACCGAAGTGACCTGCGGTACGTTTGATGTTGACCACGGCAGGAGTTTCCATTCAATCATTGAGGATCACGGATGTGAACCTCTCATAAATGTTCTCGACAGATTGCTAAGATCTGTGAAGGACTCGATATGAACCACCGATGATCTTATTAGTTGATCATCAAGTGATTAAATGTCAAGTGTTCCTAAGAGATCTTTTGATGAATCTCGTGGCTCTAGACTCAATAGTGCGTTTTGGTTTTCTGGAGCGGAGACTAGGGAGAGGGTCTCCTTCTTCAATACCGGCAATCTCTAGGAGAAAGCCGATAGTTTACGTAGGGTTCCCTGTGAGAATGAAACAAGCTTCGTTTGAGAGAAACTTGAGTGGATAAGAAGGTTTAGTGCATGCGTCCTTTGGGTCCATGGCGACTTTTAATCTTCAATACCGGCGTCACTAAGTGACAACCAGTAGCATATGAATTGAACCCGATTATGCGCCTAAGTTGAATAATCCGGAGGGCTATTTCTTTTCACCCTTTTCTTTGCATTTCTTTTTAATTCTTCAACTCCTTCTTTCTCCGATTCTCATTTTCTCCTTTTTACAATCATACCTAAGGACTTCTAAATACTAACTATTTGTAGTGTCCTTGGGTAGATCCCTCCGACTCTGGCGGATCATAGGACGGTTATTCCTAACCTTAGTCACCTTATAACTCCATGACTAACCTAAGTTGCCATTAAAACCCTTTGTATGAAAAAATGTCTCTCAAAGGGTTTGTTAATGAAAAACATGTTTGAACCATTGTGAGAGATGATGTTTTGCATAAATACTCCCCTCCACATGTGCTTAATAGTTTTAATGGTTAAATGCACGTGAGGAAAGAAGCGCACTTTTGAATTGATCCACTGAAGATAGACAATCCCCATGAGACACGGTTACGTTGCATAGTTAAAGAGTTACATTGTCCGCTTTTAGGTGACAACTAGCTCTAATAACTACCTTGAAGGTGTAGACAAACCTTGGAAGGTTGTCAAACCCGTCAGAGTTCATGTCTATCAAAAGTTTCTCGAATGGTACATTCTACTCGGACAAGTCCTTTGCGAGACACGTTTACATCACTAGCGAACTAGCTTGAAATTATTACCCGTCGGACAAGTCTTTTCGAGTTACTAACAGTTTAAGTATCGTCAATTCAGTTGGTTAAGTCCGAGGTACCAGATTCATTTGCATTTTGTACAACATATTTCTTATCACACAATTTTCTCCCCTCAAAAATGGCATATTAAAGTGTTATTTTTGAAGCGTTTGAGAATAAATATGACCATTTCGAGTGTTGCGGGAAGAATGACCACTTGTGAACAATTTGTGAACAAAGTTTCAAATACTCCCCCTCAACAAGTGATATAAGCGGTTGAGGTTTTGAAAGTCTTAAGGGAAAGTACTTGTTCTTTTGAGCAAAACCTTGAAAATGAAAGGTTTGATAGGTTTTACTCAAAAGTAAGAAGCTTTCGCTCCTTTTATAAGGATTGTGGCACTGAGGCGTACCACAGGGTCCTTTCTTGACAATTACGGGTTGTACACTGATATGTGTGCACAAGCCATAGACATATATAATCATACATCCAAAAATTATGAATGAAACAATTCAAGGGGTACCGGGAAGTGCAGTGATGTTCCCGAGTGCGCAGGCGTTGAAAGCGGTGATGTTTCTCACGGGTGCGACCACCAACATAGCTCTCCAATCGTGCAGGCGATCCCTTCGAACAACCGTTCATCAATCATGGTGATGATCCTTCTCACATCCCTCCTTTCACGAGAATTCCGGCTTACGAGACCCAACTTTCGGTATATCCTTCAACACGTATGCTAATCCGTCCCTAACCGGCTTCAAAGTATGATCCCGAATTTACGAAGATCACTACGCCATTAAGCGGTTTCTTTGAAGTTCACTGCGGTAAACAACTCCGAAAGGTTTCGATGGCGTATATTGAGGTAGGTGATTGAGATCGGGAAGAGTAAGCATTGGAGGAGTGAGGTTGACAGCGTCGATAAGATTCAACGACCATCGGATATCTTCAACACGTTCTTTGATCACAATGCGTCTAATGAAGATGAGAACCGACTTGATAAATTCACGTTGAACTTGATCGAGAATTGTCTCATCGACCACTGTACCTTGGCAAGGTACATGTCTTGATGTCGTTGAGGACAAGTTCTCAAAGTCGACCTCGGAGAATCCATAGTTCTGTTCATCTTGTCGTTTGACTATGATATTCTTTAAGAATGTGTAGTCCCACTTAGACTTGAGATCAATGTGTTTGATGGCCACGATGTCCTTAGAACTATGTACTGCATGTTGAGACTTACGAACGAGGCGTACGTAGTAGATTCTTGGCGTTGGGCCAATGATGAATCCCATACAATGCATCTTGGTCGTATGCTTGCGTTGTCGAGAAAACAAGTGATTTGCACGTTCCTCGATAGCTATGCAGTTTGAGTAAATAGCAGCTGGGAATGGAAGAGTCAATGATGTAGCGTATTTTCGCGAACCATCGCTACCGTGTAAGAGAAAATCCAAGTCTCTGTTAAAGAAGTATCGGAAGGGAATCCGTGGTTCGTCTGTTTGGCCAATGGTCGGTAGGGTTTGGTCCAATCGGTGTAGTATGGAGGGTTGTCCCTTTGTGTGAAGTCAATGTTTGCTTCCGGATTGAGCCAATCCATGTCGTTAGACATAGCTCGATCGATGTTCTCAAGATGATATTCGACCTCGGCAGGCTTTGGAGTTGTCTTTAAGAAGTTGGAATGCTTCATTCTTGATTCGCTTCAATTCGATTCGTCATTTTCTTCACATGGAACTTTTCTTGCAAAAGTTTTGCGTGCTCCAATGTAGAACCGTCTACCAATTCTTGACCTTCATCAGGGTAGGGAGTTTGATTGACAAGTGTGGAGAACCATTCAAACTCTTAGGTTTTATCGTCATCTAGCCATGAGACAACTCGGTGAGTCGTCTTCTTCTTCTTTTGGAAGGCCTTGATGATGATCTTGGTTTACGCACTTGTTTGGGTGAGGTGGGTTGTTGTTGGGGCTCAAGGACCTCTTCATCGTCACCACCCGTATACTCAAAGTAATCACCTGTTTTATGAGTCGGGGTGGTAACTTCGGAATCGTCGAGGTTTATCGATAGAAGACCGAGGTGGAGGAGACTTTTGTTGAGAAGAAGTTCGTGGTGGAGGAGGTGGTATAGAGGTAGATTTACGGGCTTACGGCGTTTAGGTGCGAATCCTTATCCTTATCATCGTCATCTCTTGGTCGTTTGGGTTGATCGGCTGACTCCTTGCATGATGATTTGAGTTGAAAATCAAGTAGATTTTCGAAACATTTAGCTTCATCCGAGTAAGCGTTCGGATCGCTTTGACATTTGTATCACAAGTTTAGCGATTAACTTCAGTTCGAGAGATCGGCTTCTTTGGCCATTGTATTTTTAACCAATGCTACGATGTTAGGGGTGAGTTATCCGGAAAATATTTCTCTAGTCACACGGGCGTGTCAGAAGAAACTTGTGAGTATGATCTCTTCTTTGTCTTTTCCAGTTCCTTTTGGACTTTAGGAGCGATATCACGAAGGTACTTGTTAGTGTAACCTTCGATCATTTCGTTCAGTTCCTCTTTACGATGACTCTTCATGAACTCTTGAACAAATTCCCTTTCTTTCTCCATCTTGTCATGCTCGTCATACATATCTTTGTATGTGATCGACAAAGAAATTTAGCTTTTGTAGAGCACGTTTTCTTTCGACTTGTTTGGCACTTTGTGAATTCGTTTATGAGCTTGAGAAATCCAAGATCGAGGTGGTTTCTTCACAGATTTGGATGATGATTTTGTTGATCTTTTGATGGTGGTGGTGATGAGTGAGATGAAGAATCTGATGAGGAGGGACATGAGGAGATTCGGGGTCCTTTGGAGGTGCAGAAGTATCCTCCTTGGAGCGAGTTGGGCTTGAGAAGAAAGTCATCATAATCTTCTTCGTCATCATGTCGGTTTAGCCTTTTCTTCCGTCGTTCCTTAGCTTCTTCATCATTTCTCTTTCTCGGTCTTATTCTTTTACGGTTCCTCAATGTTAAGATCAGTAGACTCCTTCACAAGCGTTTGTTGTTGCACAAGAGTGGTGGCACCGGATCCCTTATCGGGTTGATTAACCGCATCGGGACACGGTGAAGAGTGGGCGACACCACTGATCCTCGGGGCCACCCATTTGATCTTTGCAAATTCTTGACTTTTGAATTTGTCTAACTAATTTAAACTTCTTCTTGTAGGATTGATCCAGTTGCTCTTCTTCTTCTTCAGAGCTTTCATCATGAGACTCAAGTGCAGAGTCTTTCCTTTTCCATGTTCGGCTATTGGACTTGTAGGTTTAGCTGCTGGAGGAGGGATCACGGTTGCTGGTCGAGAGAAGGTAATCTCTTCATCGTGTCGTACCTTCGAGCTTTAGTCCACAAGCTTTCTTTGCGGTTCGGGTTTGGGAATTGGGATGGGAGCGGCTTCCTTAGATGGAACAATCCTCTTTGAAGGAGGGTTCCTCTTTGGGAACTTCCTTTGACTCACAGTACTTGCCGTACTTCCTGCACTTCCTCTTTTGGTTCTCCTTACGGGTGTTCCAGAAGATTTTTCGTCGAGATGACCAACTTTGCCTTGTCTAACTGCTTCCGGATACCTTTTATGCGTTTGAGCTTTCGACATCTTGATTAGAAGGAAATCGGTAGCACGACACCTTGTTTCTTTGTAGGCGTTTCCTTGATTCTAACAGATAGAATGGGTTCCGTCAACATGTCGTGATTGTTGGGGTCATTGAGCCTCTTGGGAATGTCGGGATGAAGTCCAAGTGCTCTCTGGATCAACAATTTTAGTATATCGATGTAGGGAATCTTTGAGCCAAGTTTGTTGAGAAATGACATCATGTCATCCCAAATCCGAGCTTCGATAGCGATGTGTTTCTTGTTGACCAATGCCCAGAATATTTGCGGTTCCATGAGCTTAGGGTGCTCATAGCGTATCCGCGACGAAGCAGACTTGGTGATGATCATGTAGAGAGTTCTCCGGGGTTGAGGAATACTCTTAAGCTCTACGTGAGAATGCTTGGTGATTACTCCCGTAGCCTCGTCATAACCGATATTGATTAAGAACTGGAGAGTGAGCTCTTGGCGAGGTGTGGCATATAGTTTGGTTGGATCGACATCGGGAATTAGGAGAAACGACCCTTAAGTCTGCGGGTGTAATGGTGACTTGTTTGTGATTGAGTCACCGTCCGGCGGTTTGTCCTTTGACCCTTTCCATAGTGTTCGAAGCTGTTGGATGTAGATCTCGAGAGCGTTGCGAGTGTGAAAGCATGTTACGTCACGGATGAGTCCTCGAATGTCAATAGCAATTAAACACGAAGATTGAGCAAGTGAGGTTGTCAAAGTCAACACGGAGATTATTCTTTCCTATCTTCATTGGATAGCCATGAGGATAGATATCGGCAATGGAGAGAACTTCAGGTGCATCCATATTCATTTGTTGACCATGTCGTGATCGAAATAACATTAGCCAAAAGAACCAACATATCGAAAGACATAATGTTAGTCAACAGAAGGTCTTATTGTCTAGTTATTGAGTGAATAGTGTCAATGATTATTCGAGTCCTAAGTCACTTGTATATTCAATAGTCC
Source organism: Chrysanthemum makinoi (assembly GCA_910596185.1). NCBI lineage: Eukaryota > Viridiplantae > Streptophyta > Magnoliopsida > Asterales > Asteraceae > Chrysanthemum > Chrysanthemum makinoi. The sequence goes on along the minus strand of OU343216.1, from coordinate 73,917,585 downwards.
AATGACGTCGTGAAATGTTTAGTGAGTTAGTTAACTTTAAGTTTTAAAGTTTATTTTATCACTTATTGTTCACAACATATCAAGCGATTTCAGTTTATTAGTGACATTTTAGGATTCGTGATGATATGATTAGTTTATTTACAAGTTTGTACACGTAACAATTCATAGCGAAGGTATGATCTCGGCTTATGCGTAGGATTGGTAAAGTTATGCGTGAGCGGGAATGATATATGCGTGGCGTAAACTTACGGCGTAGGGTCTTAACTACGGCGTAAGAAGTGTTCAGCGTAGGAAAAGAGACCTTATGCGTAGAGCTTATGCGTAGGCATATATTAACCTTACGCGTAAGGCTACTCGTAGGAGTTGACCTTATGCGTAGAGGTCCTTGTTCGCATATCCTTCACGGGATCGCGTAGTCCCATATGTAGAACCTTATGCGTAGAAGCTACGCGTAAGACAAATCTTACGCATAACAAGCTACGCGTAAGGTGATCCTTATCGCGAATATTAACCTTGATTACGAATATTTAGTGTTGCAAGCACGAAATAAAGCATCATATCATCAATGTTAAACACATAACATTCATTTTATGACAGATCAAAACACATTTGGACAGTTAAGATTGGCGTAGAACGCATACAGCGTAGTCTAAACCCTAAATCTCTGGCGTATGAGATCTAGCCATGGAATATGCACCAAAGTTTTTATGGTATATCTTAGATGTTGTGAGAGCATAATGACCAAGTTTTAACACTTAATTTGCAATGAATCAAAAATACCCAATCTTAAGAACCTTAAACCCTAATTTCAAATTGTTAACCAATTAGTGTTTACGGGTGGTTATAGACCTTGGAAATCATCAATTCATCATACAAGAGCATAACACAACAATCTTTTTGACCAAAACACTTCACATTCAAAAATACCCAATTCGACTCATAAACCCTAATTTTCAAAAATCATCAATTAGTGTTTACGGGTGGTTTTGATGGATAAAATATATCATTGATGTTTTAAAACGTTTTGACAAATCCATTTAACCACAAACACAACACATGATTGTGTGTTCATACGCATAGCGTAGAACACAAAATCACTCATGTCCATAGACGTTTTGACCGTTGGATTTTCATTTAAAATTCAAAACCAATGTTAAAAACATGTTAGATCAAAAAACACTTACAAATGATGATCAAAACACGGATTTCTTGAGTGAAGTTTGTGCGTAGGATGGTTTTAGGTTTTTGTAATAAATGAGAAGGAAAGTTAGGTGGAGAGTTTTATTAAAATGACTTTAACCTTTTGGCAGTTTTGGTCCCTCCACCTTTTCCTTTTTCAAACAAAGCCTTTTAACTTCCATTTTGGTTACCAAACGAAGATTTTAGGAAAGAAACATGACGACACTCCCCCTCGACTTGAGAAAATAATGAAAGGTTATTAATTTAAGTCCAAGGAGTGTCTTTGAACCAGAAAATGTACCACCATTTGTAAAAGAATCAACCGAGATATGATAACATGCAAGTACACAGATGTTTTGAAGCGGTTAAAAGATTATTTTCTCCCCCTCAACACTTGATCGGAAAAATCTTGAATTTTGAAAGATTAAAGTGTTGTGGAAAAATGTACTTGCAATGTTGAAAGAAAATTAGATTAGAAGAATATTTTTGTTGTTTTTATCAGGTTTTATAATTTTTTATTTTGTTTTTGAAAAATTATTTACAAAAGATTTGGTGTTTGTGAGGTTTTAAGGCTGTTTTAGGAGGATCATCAATTCCTCTTGAGTCAAACACCTCATACCAATCCGGTGGACCAACTCATTAAACCTAGCGGGAGGCAAGGCTTTGGTGAGAAGATCGCCAATTGGTATTACGTACCCACAAAATATAATTCAACAGTACCTGTTCCACGTGATCCTTGATGAAATGATATCGAAGATCGATGTGCTTTGATTTGAGTCTTTGGCGAGTTGCGAGATTGCAATGGCACTCCGATTGTCGCATAATACATCGGGATTACGTCAAATCGTAACCATAGTCTTTGAGTTGTGTTCTCATCCATATGACTTGAGCACAACATGGTGACATGGCTACATATTACGCCGGTTGATGGCGATGTACAATCCTGCTTCTTCGATTGCCATAACACCAGTTTATCACCAAGAAATTGTAAAGCTCACGAAGTGCTTTTCGTGAGTCTAAGCATCTGCGTGGTCGTCTGAAAAGCGATTAGTTCAAAACCGAGAATCCCGGATACGGATCCCCAAGTTAATGGTTCCCTTTATGTATCGGAGGATTCTTTTAGCCTCGAGAGGTGGGTTTGGTTGGTCGCGGCCGATAGCGGGAGCATAGATAAGCGGCAAAGACAATATCAGTCGCTGGTGTTAGATACATGAGAGACCCAATAATACTACGGTATTTTGTAGGGTCCACCAATTTCCCATGTAAATCGGCGTCTAACTTCTTGGTATGAGCCATTGGTGTGGCATAGGTGTCCCAGGTTTTCATTCCAAATTTGTTTAACAATTCAAGGGCATATTGGACTGACTCAAGAAAATACCACGGGGTGATTGATGAACTTGCGGTCCAGAAAGAATGTAAGTTCACCCATCATGGACATTTCAAAATTTTTCTTCATTAGTTTTGCAAAAGCGATTGAAAACTTTTTATGTGTAGACCCAAAATGATGTCATCCACGTAAATTTGAACAATTAAGATATGTGTCCCGTGATATTGTATAAAAGAGTTGGGTCAACCGAACCTTTGGTGAAATTATTAGCAATGAGGAAAGATGATAGCTTATCGTACCATGCCGAGGAGCTTGTTTGAGACCATACAGAGCTTTGTTCAGTTTGTAGACATGATTCGGAACTTCGGGATCAAGCGAATCCATCGGTTGGTGACATAAACCGTTTCTTTAAGTTGTCCATTGAGAAGCGGTTTTGACATCCATCGATAGACCGTTATATTCATATGAGCTGCGAGCGCTAGAAATATCGAACGACCTCAAGGCGAGCAGCGGAGCAAAAGATTCTTCAAAGTCTAATCCCTCTTCCGGCGATAACCCTTAGCCACCAGGCGTGACTTGTTTGGATGGCGTTCCCTTGACATCAATTTGTTTTCCAAATCCATTTTAGACCAATGACGTAGACTCCTGTTGGTCTTTCAACCAGTTCCCATACTTCAAGGCGTTTGAATTGGTTGAGTTCTTCTTGCATGGATTCAATCCGGTTGTCTTTTGTCATTGCGTCTTTGATGTTTTAGGTTGATTGGCAGACGGTGAGTGCATAAATGCAATGTTCACCGTCGTGTGAAGGCGTTGTCTCGTAACGGCGGTTGATTCGGGTTGCCAATAATGTTTTCCGGAGGATGGTCTTTCGTCCATCTATGTGTGGAGGGTTGATGTTGGTATACATTGTGCGGTCGAGGATTCAAATGGTTTGTTGAAGATTCGCGACATCGGTGCGGCGATCTCATTAGCAAGCGGGTTGAAGAAGCATTTGGATCAAAATCTGCGGGTGGGGTATTTCATTGAGAATATCATCGTGGTTCATCATTGTTGGAAGCGGTGTGTTCAAGCTGTTGTGTTGGAGTCAAGCGGTGTAGGTGCATCTTCAACGATAGTTGTTGTAGCAGTGTATCGGGTATAGGAATATTATCGGGTTGTGCGTGAGCAGCGGATACACACGAACACGTTCATCAATATCGTCAGCGAGCGGAGCAAATAACCTTTCCATTTGTTGGCGAGTAAGGCGAGGGCTTTCTTGGTGATGATGGGGTTTGAGGAAGTTTAAGCGGTTGTGACGGGTTCTAAGTGTTATACTCGAAGCCATTTCGTAAGTTCATCGAAATGAGCATGAATCGTTTCCATCACCTTTTGTATGACGATTCGGTTGGAAACCTTTGGAATTATCACGATATCCGATAAAGACTCCAATGTCAACTTTGGCTTTGAGCTTTCCAAAGTCATCACGATCATTATTCGAATAGCAAAGAGATCCAAATACATGAAAATGTTTTAGATTCGGTTTTACATTATGGACAAGCTCGAAAGGTGTTTTGTTGTGGCGTTTGGTGATCATAGATCGGTTTTGAGTATAGCATGCGATAGATCGACTTACGCCCATAAGTAATCTGGAAGTTTAGCATTTATTAACATTGTTCTTGCGGCTTCCACTAGCGTTGGTTTAGTCTTTCAACAACTCCGTTTTGTTGGTGTATGCGTGCAATAGATGTTTGATCTTTGAATTCCCACTTTCTCATAGAATTCACGAAGGGTTTTGTTAACAAATTCAGTTCCTTTATGCGTTACGATGATTCGGCGGTGTTTGAACACTGTATTTTTGTGAGAAAGGTGATGATCATTTGTGGAGCTTGGTCTTTGCTACGAAGAAAGTAGACCTAAGTCCATCGAGTAGTCATCAACAATTACTAAGATGTAGCGTTTGCCATTGATCGTTTGCACGCATCGGGCCACACAAATCCATGTGAAGAAGATGAAGCACATCTTTGAGATGTGTTCCACCTTTGAAGGAAAATGAGCACGAGTGCTTTTCCCTTGTTCACAAGCTGAGCAAAGGTGATCTTTTGAATAACGGAATCGTGGGAGTCCTTCAACTAGTTTGTGTCGAGCAAGGTTGGTGATGGTTTGAAAGTTTAGATGTGAGAGACAGCGGTGCCATAGCGAGGATTTTGTTGATGTTGCCTTAGAAAGTAAGCAAATGGGAGAGGAAGCAACCATGTCTTGCATAGAGATAGTGTAGAGACTAGAATTACGCGAGTCGGACATAAGGTCATTTCCTTGTAGATCACGAATGAAACAAGTTTTCTCCCGAAAAGCAACCTCCAAATCTCCATCACAAAATTGACCTCTTGAAAGCAGTTGTGACCGAGGCCTTCCACATAGTAAACCCTATTGATTTCGATGTTCCCATTGACATAATCTCCGTAGCCCATGATAGCTGCGAAGTGATCATTCGAACGGCGGTGCCAATGAACTTTGCAATAAAGTTTGATAACAGTTTAAGATTGCTGTCATGTGTCGGGAACATCCGCTATCAACAATCAGAGAATGATCGTATCACTGCATTACACACGAGGCGACACGGATGGAATAGAAGTAGATGTGGAACCGAAATGTTAGAGGGTTCCATAGCGGATTATAGTAGATATACACACATCAATAGCTTTAGGTATCCACTTAAATCCTAGTGTGTTATATATCCATTTCCGCCATCTATAACTACTCTTTGCTTTAGTCTTAGTGAATTCACTAGGTGGTACTACATTCCTAGGAGGTGAAGCTGGAGCTACAGGGACAGCAATGCGTTTCTTAGAATCTAAAGATGGCGGTCTACCAAGCACAGACTTAGAAAGATTAGTTGGCCTAGAGGTATTCCGGTTCTTAGGATTCCTTAAGCGAGAGATTATAGCTTTAGCAACACATTTATCATGGCAATCAGAATTCATACTTTTACCACAAATAACACAAGGTGCATCGGACTGAATATCAAAAGTACTTAGCGGTTTAGCATTAGTTACATCACTATTTCTATTACATTTGCTAGGCCTTAATATCTATAGTGGAGGCAGCGTGTGTCTTATTCAGAGTCCTAGGGTGTTCTTCTACTTTAGCATTCTTGATTGATCTTTTCTTAGGTCGCAACTTCCTATTCATTGATTGAGTGCTCTTAGGCGTGAAGTGCGGGACGTTTGGAAAAGGCTCAACTATTCTGTTTCATAGAAGGAAGCACGTTAGCTACTTGTGATTTGGCAGTAGAGATTCTAGGTGCATGAGTACTAAGTGTCACGGGGGCTAATCTCTTAATGATTGTTGGCGGAAGTTGTTCATACTTTCCTAACATTTCTCTTAACTTGATGATAGTGTGAATCGGATCTTGATTTTCAGACCGAACATTTCCGGCAAAATGCATAACTTCTTTAGTGTGTGCAAGATAATGATCAAGTTCATTTGATGCTTCATCACGAGTCTTTTGAGTAAATCAAATATGACACCATATTCCTTTTTAACTTTTACAAGTTCTTGTTCATATTTTGAGATTTGACACTTGAAAGACACGTTTTGATCATCCAGTTGCTCAATTTTAGAATCGAGAAGGTTTTGCGCATGGCTGGTTGATTTTGTTTTGAAAAGCAATTTGTTGATCGTGAATATCTTTTTGACACCAATTAAGGCGACGTATTGCATTTGAAAGTTCGTTTGACAATCGTTTGTTTTCAACGTTTAAGGACTCGATCTGAAGCACATTATCGGTGTTCTCAACATTTACCACGAAACAACGATATCGGCAGAGATATTATCAAATGCATATGACAAAGAATTCAATAACACAACATTTTGAACATCCGCACAGATAACATCTTCCAAGAGTCGATCAACATCTTTTCTTAACATTTTCTTTTTACGTTTAGTATTTGAAATAGATGTTTACGTTTTCTCAGCGTTTTTCCCCAAGTTCCTTATGAAAATCCTTTTCCCGGGCAATTGCACAACTTTTCAAGTTTTTAACATTAGGTAAAAGATTTTTTTGAAAAATGTCTCTTTGTTCTCGCGCCAGAGGCGATTGAAAATGTTCAACTTTGATTTCAGGTCGATATTCTATCTCATGTTGTAAAATTTTGAGGCCATGAAAATGTCAAAATATCGAAGAATTTTTCGATTTTCGGGTTGTGAGTTTACTTCACTAATGGAAGGTAAAGGACCATAAGTTTGTGCAAAGTTGGGATTAACAATAGAAGACTTCGGGTGTTACGATGATAACTCTTGGTGTGTTAGAAGAATCCGTTGGTGTGTGAAAGTGACGGTTTTAGAATAATTAAAAGGTTTGTTGTAAACAACAGTTTTTAATTTTGATCGACTCTCGTCTTCTGCATCTAATTCCTCTTGGCGATGATATTCAACAACATTCATAACAGAATTATCAATTTTATATTACGCCTTTGGAAACTTGGATTTGGTTTGAATGTTTTGGTTGAAAGCTTAGGTTTGTAATCGGCAAGATTCGGTCCATATCCATTTGGATTTGGTTTTAAAGTAAACTTTTCAATGGTTGTGACCGACTCGCCATGTTTGTAAACAACAGTTTTAAACTCTTTAAGTTTGTTTTGCAAGCCGATGATTTCTTCAAGATGATCATCTATTCGTTTAGTTGAATGCTTTTTGTATGCAGAGAACTGTTTTTGACAAGTTAACAACTCGGCCTTAGCTTTTTGATTTTCCAAGGTGAGGCGTTAATTTGCTTTTTATGTTCATGTTTGATTGTTCTATTTGGACAACAAAGCATTCTTGAGCGGCTAGATCACGCATCTGTCGTTCTAAATATTTTTCGTTTTGATAAGATTTGGCAAAGGCTGCTTCAAAACCGTTTTCACGTTTCTTTGAGTTTTGAAAAAGTTGAGTTGCTTTTGTAGACATTCAAAATCCTTTGTTAACAGTGCATTTTTACTTTTCAAGTCCTGATTTAATGCAACACATGCATCAATTTGGGATTGTTGGTCTTGAAGTAACAGAACAAGATCTGGATGGGGCAAAGGTTCATCTTGTTCAGCGTGAGTCACAACATGATCATTATTTAGATCCTCAAGTATGACCACCGAGTCAATTTGATTATCAAGGGAAACCGGTTGGTCATCTTGATCGTCAAATATAACTACGAGGTCTAGTTGAAAATCGTCGGAATGAGATGTGGATGGCTCATTTTGAACATTCGAGCCTTGCGGATCAGATGTTGGCGGAGATATGAGATCGAGAGATAAATATGGTTTGTTGGTGCACGAGACAAGCCATCGTGTCATACTTGGGCTGTGTCACTCATGTGTAGCTGCATATTAGCCATCAACATAACATTGCATTGGCACGCAAGTCCTCCATATCATCATCACGAGTCGGCATTTGCCATAAAGCTCGTTCTTTGTCGTGAGAGTTCCACGGCTTCATCCTTAAGAGCCAAAGAAGAGCCTCTTTGAAATAAGCACTGCCCCTAGTCCTTGGCTTTGGGCATGCATTAGCCAGTGTCCCTTCTCATTGCAGTTGTAGCATCGAAGACCATTCAACCCATTTTGAGCATTTCCTGTTCCACCACTTGAGCTCTGTTGTTATTCCTACCCACAGCATTAAATCCTTGACCACCGCCCATCGGCGACCATAATCGCGATTACGAACTTCAACCGTCCATTGTTCTACAACGGCTTGAGTCCGTGTGTTAGATGAGGAGCGAATCACGATTGTTGGATTTGTTGGTATAGCGGCTAAAGGCATTAGCAATCATAGCAAATCCTTGTTGCAATGCTTCGATCGGATCGGATTCCTCGGTCGCTTCAGCGACATATGCTTGAGCATTGTTGTTGTATGGAACCAATTGATTTTGTTGAGGTTGTTGTTGTGAAGGTGTGTTTGTAGCATTTGGTTGAGTTCTTTGGTTGAGGAGAATAACGGTTTTGAGCATATAAGGCAAGTTGTTGTTGATTTTCTGGATGTGTTGGTGGAGCAATTTGAGCGCGGAGAATCCTTTCGATCAACTTCCTTTTCATGAGGTTTCAAGTAATCATACAACAATCCGTAGGTATAATGATGCATGTTCTTAAGCGGCGGAGAAAAATGACATACTTCTCCCATTCAGGACCAAGACTACTCGGGAACTTAGTATTCACTGCAATTCTTGGCATGATGATGTTGTGTTTATCCAAATCATTGATGATGTCTGAAAATCTATGATGATAGGACTCTAGTGTCTCTCGAGGTTCAATCATGAAGTGTTCATAAGCCAAGTAAATTTTGGATTCCAAATCCTCGATTGAGTCTGAGATCCTTCCATAAGAAGACGAATATGATCCCACATTTTTGTGCAGTCTTTTGAGCATCAACACTACGAAGAATTGGGTTTGGTAATCCTAAGAGGATGTATTCCATTGCAAGTTCATCAGCTTCATAGTGTATCTGTAGGATTTAAATGCTGCAGTAGCAATGTTGGTTTGTTCATCTCTTGGTGGAATGGCATTTGGATCTCGGGTACAATGATAGTAGGCATCTCAAATGGACCTTCTAAGATAACCTTCTTTAAGAACTTTCCATGTGGCTTCTTAGATCACAAAACCTAAAGAACCTTATCACCCATTGATCATAGTTTCTGGAGTGAGCATTGGAGGTCTATCAAGTGATCGACCTCATGAATTGATTGTTAGGTGCTTAAAGCTTCACACATCTTTGCAAACCAAGTGGGTTCCTTCATAGTGTTCCTTGATGGATGTTGATTGAATTCATTTGTGTACGGTTGAACTTGAGGACTTGGTGGTGGTTGAACCATTTGAGGTTGTGGATTTGCAGCAAGTTGTGGAGTATGTTGTTGATTAAATTGTTGTTGATAAATTGCTTGTTGTTGATTCCATGCTGATGTTGTGGACTTAGTTGTTGTTGTCGTTGAGGATAAGTGTAAGGGAAATAGTTAGAGTATGGTGGTTGTGACATGTTGAAAAACTTGTGTGGTAAAATGGATCTTTGTAGTCGAATGAACCTTTGTTGATGAAGTGTCCTTAGGCGTAGAAAAGACAAGAACCAAGTAGCACTTATGCGTAAAACACCAAAAGTTACGCGTAACAATGAGGAGTTACGCGTAGGTTTTAGCTTAAGCGTAAGTAGGATAAAAGCACTAAAGTTATGCGTAGACAAAAGTTAGGCGTAGAAAGTTAGGCGTAGGATTACCTTATACGTAGACCTAAGTTTTGGCGTAAAGTGAATCTTATGCGTAGGATTTCTACGCGTAAGCTTATGCTTATGCGTAATTTTAGGGTTTTGCCCAAATGATCTTTTACACTTCCGCGATTGCAAAAGATATCCAAAGTCGACGTATTTTCGGACTTATCCAAGTAAGAAAACACGGAATAAACCAGGAAAATGAAGATCAAACCACGGAAAATCTTACGCGTAATTTTAGGGTTTTGATAGGCGTAGGATTACTCGTAACTTTGATTTTGCCCAAATGTGTTTCTAAACCAGATTTTTGTTATGGAATAGCTTCAATAGTACCAAAAGAACACAAAAGTGTGTATTTTGATGTACCAAAGCCTAAGCGGGTTCGCGTAGAAGCGACACCCACGACACAAAACAAGCTTAAAAGCGTAAATCCAGCGTAAAGTTTGAAACTTTTTGCCAAAAACAAGTATTTTAACACCTCAAAACATTGAAAGTACAAGAATCTTGGATTAAAAAGTGTAAAAACGAGTTTTTAAGATAACCAAAGATTGCGTTATCTTTACGCGTAAGACACAAAATCAAAACTTCAAAAACAAGCGAGTACACCCAACTATTTGGCGATTGATACCCTTTGTTAGGTCACTAGTTTTACAACACAAGCTTATAAGAAAGGAGATGAGGCGATTGAACAAGATCTAACACACACAAAAACAATAATATGACGGTTATGCGTAGGCATATGTGAGAGAAAGAAAAATTGAACAACCAACCCTCAAGTGAGGGTTATTACATGGTATTTATAGGAGGGAAGCTAGGGCAACACTCCTAGTTCCTTCCTATTCCTTATTGGGCTTGGGTCAAGCTTATGGGCCTTCTACATAAGCTTGACCTTAAACAAACATAAAGGCCATAATAAAGCTACCTATTACATATGAAATATAAATACTTGAAATCCTGTTTAGGAGTGATTCCAACAAGCTTCTGACTTCGGTGGTATTATCGATATGGATAAAACTTCAACGAGTCACTTTACAACTGAGTTCCTAAATAGCATTCGAATTCCAAGCCTTCCACACCATTATAACATTTTAAAATAGAGAGCTCCAGAATGTGCATAAAACATAGATCAAACGGCGGGATTATGCAACGAACAACTTCAAGAGTCTTTGAGGATTATAATAGAAGCCAAAATTATATAGAGGCGGTAATGAGGTACAATTTGCTAATCCCATGTGTGTTAGGCCCGATAATAAGATGTCGCTTAAATTAAATCGTAGACAATTCGGTCGCATTGTGTTTTGCAATGACCATAATTTACAAAAGTCAAGGACAAACATTAACACAAGTTGAGAATTAGTTTCTACAAACCTCTTGCGGTTTTTTAGTCACCCAAATCTGGTCTTCTGAGGTAGCGTTAGGTTTAGGGTAGGGAAGTTGAAAGATTTTATTGTGATGAAGAGAGTGGTGGCAAGTCAAATATCAACTACTAATGTTGTGTACAAAGCTTTTTAGAATTTAAGTCCATTGTTATATGACATTAATACCATTTTCATAGTTATCTAAACTTTACAAACAACCGTCCATTCATTAACGGATAAAAAATTCTATACGACGTCTTACTAACAGGATGGTAGCCATGACATTTTACATAAACAATGGGTGAATTTGGGTTTGTGTTTTATGTAGCGTACCACTCTACCGATAAATCAAAAAATAGCTACAAGGAAAGCGGCTAACATAACGGGTTTGACCCAGAGTTATAGAAAAGATCAAAAAACTTAGAGTATTTTTACTAGGCAACCTCCTACTTTATTCAAGCTTTACATTTTCCGTTGCAACTAATAAAATTCATTACGAACTAAACGCCTTCATTACTTTTAAACCCAAATGTCCCAATCATAGCGTTCAAAAAATGTTTGCTTCCGCCAGCACGAACAACTTGCATTTACTTCAATTCATTAAGCTATTGAATCTTAATATTTTAATCTCTAAATCTGAATCTTACCGAATATACTCATGTTTGAGTGTGGGTTGTCAACTTAGCTATACATGCTTGGCGTGTATACCGCTTCGATGATGCCAACGAGACAAATACCATCTGATATAGACCATCCAAATACATAGAACTGCCGATATGCTGCATTGGCAATTTGAAACCATAGTTTAAAGTTTAATTACACATACATAAGACACATTAACTTATAACCACCTTATCAGGTAGCATTGTTCAAAAGACTATCATGAGCAGACCACAACCACACGAAATTAAACCTACACCAGCAAATATACCAAAACATTAAATATGTTCCCATCCAACATACTAACGGTTTTACGTCGATACGGTACCAAAATATATTCAACCATCCAAACCATCTTCTTCTAACACATATGGAACAATGGAATCATCAAACCGCTACGTACATTCACCGTTTGCTTTTCATCCTTTACCATCCTCATAAGTTTGAACCTTACAGTTTTGTCTTTGTCCCACTCGCACCTCTTCTCAACATCCTTCCAATTAGTCTTGATAGTCACATGATTTTTTCTTTGTCAGGGCCTATCTTTATGTTTTTCCCAGTCAACAATCACATAGAAAGATTCATCATGGTGTATCAAGCTGCGTTGTGGTACTTATACATTTCATAAGGCCCAAGCAAAACCCCATGTGGTATTATGCATTCAACAAATGATTTCCATATACAAAACATAAGTAAATCCACTATCCAAAAAGTAACAGAACCTGACTGTAATATGTTGCAAACGTAAAACATTGCCGCATTAAATATAACAAACGCTTACCAGGCGACCTCTGTCAGTTACGTAAGCCACAACATCTTGATAAAAGCAGTCTTTCTCATCATCATGAATGGAGTGATTAAACCAGTCACATTTATGTTTCATACGAGGATCTACATTTGCAAAATTGCAATGACATTAAAAGATGCAACTATGTTATTATCAATCTTAAAAAAAATCAAAACACATGTTCTTGAAAATTACAATCTAATAACATACCTTTGTCAATGGAGTTTTTTTTAACGGTTTTTCGACGTTCCAAATAACACGCGGTATGTTCTCCAACCGCATTCCTAAACCATCGTCAGAAAATGAAATCATAGACATGGTAGCTTCTTCAATCTCAATGAACACCATACGCGATCCAACCTTCAGTCCTTCCAAAAAAACCAGCAAATCCCATCCAACTCCACTAAAAACATATCCGTGTGTGTTACCAGGAAGAGGAATGCGATTCTGAATGACGGTCGAAGCCAGCCGGCCGCTCACCATAACTCTGAGTCTCTTAATTTGAGGCAGAAATTGATGAGAAGCATTTTACTGATAACAAAGTAAATATGTGTTAAACATATCATATCCAATATCAATTAAAGTATGACCATCAATAAATTAAGGACAAATTACTTACATCGGTAATGGTCGAAGCCTTTCAACATACCAAAACACCGCCTTTTACGAGTTCCTACATCAGCATTCTTATATCCACCAATTTCAGCACCAGCATTATCATCTGAGTTACATAGTACATGTCTTCTCCTTGACATATGAAATGTAGTATTGCCACGTTCCGGTAACGACTCTCATCAACAAATTGCTTCCATTCGTCGGAATACAGTGCATAAAGATTACTGGGAACTTTCTTGATCCATACTTTGTACATTGTACATTTGTTGTGAATTAAATACAGTCATGGACTGCCTGTGTACAGCTCATCCGTAAAGACACTTGGTAGAATCTGCATTCAACAACGGACTACGTAAATTAATTTCAAGTTTCGTGATATCCATATTCGAAAATTTAGTAACATATATATATTATAAGTAACAATGGCTAAAAATTACCTGCAGTGTTCTAAAGTTTTGTGTGTTTGCCGGCACGATAAATTGAGTCGTCATTCTATTTAATCAATAAACAAACGTCTATTAGAAGAAACTCTCAAGTTTTCAAAAACTACAATGTTATACTACAAGCATGCTTCAATTACCCATCTTATACAACAATGTTATTTCCAAACATCTCCCTTTAAATCCAAAAAACTATTTACGTATTAGTTTATGTTACAAAGCTACAAACACAAGTACTATTCAGCTAATTCTAGATCACGGGGTTTTACCTTTTCTGCATGAAACACAACTTTCAAACAAATATAATACAAGTCTTACACATCCTTTACAAAAATATACTCGCCAATATCCTATGATACATTATCTATCTTCCTTTCATCGGATCAACGAATTAATGCCTTTTACCTTTATCAATAACTATGTTAAATCAATTTCTAACTTATATCCTGTAAAGACTAAACCCGTTTTATTTCGACAAAACCTAACTAGCAATAACAGTTCACTTTTCTTTGGATTTTAACCATATGAAACGTCAACCATCATTAACATAATCATTAACTCATACAACATGTTTCATCATCTGATGATACTAATAACAAATGTAATCTCGCAACTAATTGATCTTCATTAAAAATATCTATTCCTTCAACTAAAATCATATACTAGAATAACAAAGTTGTTAAAAACAAATCATAATATAAACGAAAAAATCATCAGTCATATTACAAAATTCAACATACATCTTCATTTAACCAAATATCATAACTCACCAATTGATCGTCCCTATTATTACCAAAAAACCATGTTTCTTGATGAGTATGCTTTAATATGATAACTAACTTCTTTAACTTTACTGCTCTACTACACATGCATTCAAGATCGGAAGATATATCGCAGATTCAAGATCATCTTAATAATCATTCTAACAATGCTATAATCATTCAAAGATTGATAGATCAAGTAAAAGTACTTTATCAAAAACAAGGAAATTTTTTTAAAAAACAAACATATATGATACCATAAAACCAAAACGAACCTGTTCTTGATGGCTTCTTCGAGAAGATAGAGTAGATGAGATGAAGAGAGTAAACCAAAAGTCAAGATATATGATAGAAAGAAAAATCATACCGATAATCTTTGTATACACTAATATCAACTTCTTTTAGCAATGATGATAAGCATTGATAACAGTAATATATTTCCTTTTGTGTATTATGTACAATTCTTTAAAACATACACATAAAACAAATACATCTTTTAAAATTTAGTGGTATTTTCTAACTTACAAAATAATAGGTAATATACAAATATAATAAAATTCCATCTACTCATTGTTAAAAAAATATGCAAACGTGAAATTTACAAGTTTCGTATCATCAAATTATGGTGTTCATTGAAGTAGCATGTATTTAACCAAAGAGTTAGATAATACATTAGTTAAACGACATGTGTTTATCATTTGTATCTCAATATATTCTTTTAAGTCTCCGAACAATAAGTTTATAAACAACATACAAAATCCTTTTTGTACATCATATTTATACTTATGACGGTCATCTTATTTAAAAAAAACAAACAAACTAACAATGTTTTTTAAACAAGTCTCAAAAGCTTTACATTAACTAAATAAGAAGGTTTAGTTAAAATTACTTTACTAACACACTTTTACGTGATAAATTTTTAAGTTGTTTATATTTTAAATGTTATTATCTTACTTGACATAAGCTTATGTTGAGATAACACCATCTCCATTGTTTGTACTAAATGTCTATGTTTTAGGGAATGAAGTGCATACCAAACTATAAATAAACAAACTTTGAAGAAACGTTGCCACAATATATTTTATACTGCTACTAATTTACTTATGAAAATAGAAAAACAGTATATAAACCACTACACTACATTTTACAATAATACTATTCAACATATTTAAAATCAAACGTTTATGTTACATATTTATAATTTACATATAAAAACAAATACAAACATACACTACACTATATTTTACAATTATACTATTCAACATATTTAAAATCAAACGTTTATGTTACATATTAATAATTTACATATAAAACCAAATACGAACATACACTAACTATAAATGTTTCATTACGTTCCTATAATTTACATAGACACAAACAATAACATTATTTATAAATATTAACAAAACAAATTTAAAAACTAAAAATCAAAACAAAACATAATTATTTAAAGGTAATTGTTTAACAATTCTAAATAAAGTATTTTAATTCACAATGAACAACAAACAAATAATTATAAGTCATGCCATTGGGCGGTTTATATATATATATATATATATATATATATATATATATATATATATATATATATATATTAGATCATTTAAAAAGTTGATCTCAAGAGAAAAGTGAGAGAAGTGATCTCAACCGTTAGATCACCCTCTTCCCCTTTTTATCACTTATCTACAGGGACCTGATTGTAACTTTCTTTATTCTTTAAGGGAGTGTTTTGTAAATTCGCACATTTCATATATAATGTCTAATTTTCTCTCACTTTTTCTTTTTCTTCTTTATATTATTTCACACACCGATCTTCTTTCTCTCATTTTATCTTAATTCTCTTTCAGTTCCAGATTTATCAAATCGAATATTAATGAAATCATATTCACGAAATCATCTCATCACGAAATCATATCGTGTTATCTGATAAGATGTCATTAGAACAAATTCACAATATCATCTCATCATAATTTATCAAATCTAAGATCAAATTAAGGTATGTAATTGATTTCGATTATAGTTTGGTTATTTTTGCTACTTATAATCAATTATAAAGCTTATATATGTGATTGTTGTTGTTCTATCTGCATAAATTGTTGTTAATATTGAGTTAGGTTTTTGTTTATATGAAATTTGAATCATTAATCATCATCTTTGTTTATAGATGTAATGATTTTCAGAGTTTATTGACATGATTCATTGTATAGAATTGTTATTTTGAAAAATTGAGAAATAAATACATGAAAACATGTTTGCAAAAACTGTACACCAAGTGTTTGATAAAATGCCCGAATGAGATTTTATAACTGAGATACATTAATTTTACATTGCGATGCCCTAATTTTTTGTGAATAGATTTTTGTTACCTTTGTGATGCCCTAATTTTTAATGATTGAAGTAGTAAACTAGAACTTAAAAGTTTTGATAAGCAAATTAATAGTTTTTTTGTATGTACGCTTTCTTTGCGAATTTTTATAGAAGTTGTGAAGGAAATATATTTTTTAGAGAGTTCTGAGGTTCCCGCTCAAAACGAGTCTCCCTCATCATCAGGAGATCACTTCTGGTCTACTGCAGTTGGTAATGCAACTCCAATTGCTAATGAAACCGCCGATGGTAATGCGAATAATGATAGTCTTTCTCAGCATCTAAAGCCCACAGTGACTGAGTTTTGCAACATCCTCAAGTTCTCGATATGTTTCTACCTATTTGGAGCCAGCTTATTATTTTCACCATCCCTATTGTTGTGAAAGAAACACACCATCTTTCACGTTGGCTATTTACCAGCTTGTAAAGTTTTTTTTTCTTTAGTTGTTCTCTATGTGTGTGCTTTTGAGGTCGTTGTGTATGGACTATATTCTCAGATTGGCCATATAGACTTCATGTTTTTCATGGTTATGCAGTGTCACATCTTTAATTGGTATACGAAATTCATTGTTGAATATAATCAATACATATAACATACTTAAGTAGATTTACTTGATTATGGATGCAGGAGGGTGCAAAGATCATAGTGGAGAGATTCTCACATTTTTCATTGGGAATTTTAATGTCAGCAAAGAGTACATAAGTAAATTACAGGCTTTAATGATATCATTGGTATGAAATTTTCACACATTGAATGAAGTAAAAATTAATCAATGCTTTATATTGAAAATTTTCATGTACTCACTAAGATTTTTTTGTGTCATGTTTCTAGAGTTGGATTTGTTCTTCACTGTCAAAACACACGATTGATAGGGAAGAGTCTTTTGCTCTTGCAAAGAAGAACTTGAATTTCAGCTGCAAGGATAAAGAAGCTGATCAAGTGTAAGGAAAGCTTAAGAAACCAAAGGAGATGTTTTTACAGAGCTAAAAGAACCTTAACGTGATTAATGCTTTTAAAGATCATGCATCACGACCTGAAGAACCAAGAATGTCACCCACAGTTCCACTTAACCCACAAGAACAGAAACGAGATAACCATGGCTCATCTAAT
>OU343216.1:73769619-73899683 GCA_910596185.1 Chrysanthemum makinoi | reverse complement strand
GTTAATTTAGATCTAATAAATAAAGCAAAGGCTTAAGTTTGGTGCATTATTGTTTGTACATTAGCATTGTTTTGTTGTACTTACTAAAAAGAAAATATATTGTTAGGGAGGAGGGAGTGGAGCTCGGGTAGTGCATCGAGTAGATGAACCCGAGCGGGTACACCTCCCCGAGCACGTCGAGTACTTGAATCGGTAGGAAAATCGAGTTGGGAGCCCGAGCTTGTTTGTGGGGAAAGGTTTGAAACTTTGGAACGTTGGAGGAGGAAGACTAGCCTAACGGCTAGTTGAGGAGTAATAAAAAAAATTGTTTTGGTTGTTTTGCGGTGTGGAAGGAGGAAGACTAAGCATAATATTGACTCTTCATAGCAGTGACAGTGCATTATTGACTTTAAACAATATCATCATATGTACCAATGGCTCATTTTTTTCACACAAATAAGAAATATAAATTAAGTTCATCATATTACTTATTATTAAAAATATATGAAAAAAAAAATCGGGTACTAGGGTACCACTCCCTCCACTTAGGGTAGTGTTAGGGTAAAATTGGGTAGTTTTGAGTTGGAGTGTTTTTATTGGATAGAGGTGATGTGGCACCCAGGGTATTAGGGTACCACTCCCTCCTCTCTTAAGGCTTGTGAGTTATAGGGTTGTACCTTGTGCTTAAAAATAGGTACATTGAGGTTTATAATATAATTTATGTAAGTATTAAGCTTGTATGCATTAAAGACTTGTGCTTGAAAGACTTTTACATTAATATTTTGAAAATATATCATGTACATAAAATCATAGAGTTGTATATTAGAGCTTGTAACGGAAATTAAAGTATAGCTAGGTTCCGTGCTTTAATGACTTGTACTCTAGGTATAAAATGTTGTTACTTTTAGTAATTATGATTTAGTTGTGTAAAATCATAGTTAAAATAAATTAGGGCTTCGTGAAAACTCTAATAAATGGCTAACGTTTAGTTCGAAAGTTTAATAATTGTACGTTAACGAAATAACGTAAAGTGGTAAATAAATGTTGAGAACCTTTATAGTCTTACATATAAAGATGTTTATGTTTATTAAAGATGTGAGTTTCATCACATTGGCTAGTTGTTGTGATCAAATAAAAGGATATCGTTTCTTAAAAAAAATATGAACGTAGAAAATGAATAAGTATTCTTTCGTTAGAATAGTATATTAGTTTAATACGAGGTGAAATTTACCGGTGGTTACAGTCTCACCCCCTTAAATTGAATCTCATCCTAGGGATTCACTCGGTGTTGGTTGCGGTTTGAGAAAAGTGTGGATATTCATGGAGCGTTGATTACAAGGATGTGTATGAATAGTTATCTGGTTACGAAGTTTTGCTTTTGAATGAAGATTGTTTTAGGAAATCTGTGAAGATGACTTTTTTCTTCATGACATGATTCTTCCTAAATTAGATATAGGTGATCAGGCTATGTATAATTGAGGACAAATGATGTGATGCTTGATTCAGTCAAATTAGTATTATGTTTCTCGAAAGTTTTAGATGGTGTTCAATGTTTTGCTTTTATAAAATGGCAGCCTAAACAACTTTTCAAGGTACAAGAAATATCTACTCATATAATGATAGTATATAGGATGACAAGATATAAAATCCTAGGTGGCGGCAAGAGAACTAAAATAGACAGAGTATATTCTATAATACATGGGGAAAACCTTATAGGATAGTTAGCATAATCCTATTATAATAACGAGGTATTGTTATAACTAGACAAAGGTTGTGATTATCATGGAGATAGTAAACATAGAGTTTTTATTAAATATAAGGGTACTTATCACAACTAGGTTATGAATTATGGAGGTCGTGAAAAATTCTAGAGATGATTAAAACCTAATTACAATGTCTTAGGAAAATTTTATAAATCTCAAAAGTATAAAAGTAGGTACATGCTCGGGGAAATACGGGTAAGCCGTAATGCCTTAAAATAGGCATATGCCGATAAGTTTATTTATATAAAGTATTCAGAAGTATATGCATAAGTATCAGTATACTAAAATGTAGCATAAATTACCTAGAAATCACGTAATTATCTGGAGGATGAAAGGCACGGAGAGCGAAAGGCTATAAAATGTTTTGTTTGTAAAAATAGTTATAGTTCGGACCTCAACAAGACCCGTTTCTCTATAACTGCGGCTCTGATACCAATCTGTAACACCCCCAATTTCTTGATACGCAACGGAATTCAAGCTGGGTGTTACTTCATGGCACAACAGTTATATCAATAGAAAACGAACCCACATTGAGTCGTTTTAAAAAATTTATCATTCGATTTATATAAATATCAGAGTTTACAAAATGAGGTCCCCGCGGGTTTTACATTTATTAAATAAGTTTTCGAATGATAATATAGCCTTCTTAAGTATCCGTGCCATCCTCGTAAATTATGAACCTGAGATAAACATGCTAAAAAGTGTCAACACAAAGGTTGGTGAGTTCATAGAGTTTATAGATAAAAACAGTTGAGTTCATTAGTTTGATTATTGCAATAAATACAAATATCGATGAAATAAATAGTGGGGTATGTTGTTATACACCCATAGTTCGTTTGTTTAGTAATCAGTTGAACACAAGTTTCAAGGTTGGGCCATGTTATTGCACCCGTAAATTCAGTAGTTGCGATTTGTAATCATTGCAACACACTATATACTTAAGTCTCATGAACGCAAACCTTAACACCGAACGCGCCATAATAATGACGTAGTTACAAACAACATCATAATAATGATGTGAGCAACAATGCCCTTTGGTAGGAGTTTGCCATTCTCCTAGCATTCTCAAATAAAGTGCATTTGGTTACATATCCGACTAACACAAATGGGGCGTCAACTGCCAATAGATCTATTCAATTATATTCGCCACTCGCTAGTGATTAATGGTTCATGATATGAGGGACTTTAGTGGCATCATAGGTACTTAGGCAATATCAACGATAGCATACAGAAAATACTCTGTGTTCTGTTTTTGTAGCATGTATCTCCCCACGAGTTTAGAAAACAAATATGTAAGAGTGGGACTATGAACTCACGGTAATTCGTAAGAGTTTAAAATAAATGTAAACATATCAAGCAATATTTGAGCATGTATCTCCCCCAAAACGTTCAAAATAACGAAAAGAGGGGCTATGACTCACAGTAATATGAAAAATTTTAGAATACTTGTGAAAGTAAAAATAGGTATTTGAGAATGTATCTCACCCAAAAATAGTATAAAACACATAAAAGTAGGGGCTATGAAACTCACAGTAATTCGTAAGAGTTTTAAAACAAATGTAAAAATATCAAGCAATATTTGAGCATGTATCTCCCCCAAAGCATTCAAAATAAGGAAAAGAGGGGCTATGACTCACCATGTTACAAAGAGTCCGATGGAAAACAAATTAAGTAATTTGAATAAACTTCTCCGACTCGTGACCTGAGTTAGTATGTCATGTTTTTAGTATTCGAGTTCAAGTTTATGCAATGTTAATGCTTTATCAATAATTAGATAACATGAAGTCTGTTCAATAATTAATAATACTTATCGTACTTATCTTTATGGCTCGAATGATTGTTAATAAATTTTTATCTAAATCCAAGTTGTTAAATATTTTATGTTTCCAAAATGTTATAATTTACAATTTTAAATATTTACGTTTTACCCTCAGATCTCAAAAATGACACTTTAAACTCTCAACTATGGATTATTGACAAAATCAGCCCTTGTATAATTAACATTGAAGAAATTACATTTTTAGACCAAGAAAACTTTATCTTTCAAAAATTACAATTATTATACTTGTAATTTTATAAGAAATATTCACTTGTTTTAGGCCTAAATTGACAAAAGTGCGGGTGAATAAAAGCGAGGCCTTAAAAGGTTTTTACTACGTTCTTGATCCCTTCAAGAGTTTGTCCAGTGATCTTTCTAACGGTTCCAACTAGAAGTCTTAAGCTCTTACGGTTTGGTCGCAATGATTTCTCAAAGTAGGGGGTTTAGGTGCCTTTTGTTGGTTTTGGGCGATAACAGGGATAAACAAGGGCAGATTTTACACGAGGCAAGCTAGAGTTTCTACAACGCGTTTGATCCTTTAAAAACTTTGCTGTAACATCTTCTAAATGGTATAGGTCTCATGTCCTAGTTCTCTGTTATTAGAAAGTTACAAGTCCACGAACATGGCCACTTGGCCACGACGCGTTTTAAGAAAATTTCATTTTTAACTCGTTAACTTTCACGGTGTCATCTAGGGACGTTGTAATATGTTTTTTTAACTCTTTTCAAGTTATTTCCCATCATCCTATAACTCCCACGACTCAATTTTTGAAAAGTGTACACAAGGCTTATTTATGAAAATTCCTGCGAGTCACCCTCTTTGTGGTTAATTATAAAATAGATTATAAGTGCTTTTAAAGACGTTATTGGGGCATTAAAATCTTTGCAGCAAGCCCTTGAAAATGGTGTAAACCTCGTACTTTGAAACCCTTTAATTAACAAAATATTATTTACGGAAAAGGGCTACTTAGGCTTATTCTTGCTTAAATTGCAATTTTCGTTTTAAACCATAAAACTCTATATCTTTGCATGCAACTTTGTGAAATGTTTTTACCCATTTAAATGCTTCTAATATAGTTCCTAATCAAATTTATCAAAATCCCGTGGTTTTCCACATACCCGTAAGTAAAGCTTTGGTGTTTAGACTTTTGGCCAAAATGAAGGGCGTCTTTAAGCACAACGACTAGGCTTTTTAACCGGGTTATGGGGGCGTTTTGTAGTATCCTAGGTGGTGTTTACAACGTACTTTGGTTGACCCTAATACCTTTGACATGATGCAAATAAATGGTGCGCAAGTAGGGGGTGCTGGCTGTTTTTGTAATATATATATAACAGCTGTTGGGGTTTTTATTAAATTATGAGTTCGTTATGCGTTTTCTAGACCCGTGCCCTTGAGTTTTTGTAAAAAACGTCGTTCCGAACAACTTTCGTGTTTAACTTTTCATGAAACGACCAGAAACGCCTCAATTGCGTTCCCGACGCTTCGTTCCACAGGGGGTTTCGGACAGATTTTGGTAACTTCATTTGGTCATAACTTTTGACTCGTGTACTCGTTTTAGGTGATTCAAATTGCTACGTGTTTGTCATAAAATCCTTTTTAACATAACTTAATATCAAGAGTTATAACGAAATGGAATGAGTTTAAAAGACTTACAAACTTGGGATTTGAATAGAACTATATTGGCTTTCAAATGGATCAAGACTCTTTCCCTCTGATTCACAGTTTCCAAAACACGTCAAGTTAACTCACACAAGCTAGCCACTTGTGAATGACTAACCGTAAGAAACTTAAAACGGTTCGGACACTGATCAATAATAAGAGAAGAAGTAGTATGTGGGTAACTCAAACGTGTTAGGTTTGAGCACCGAGATCGTTCCGAACGAGGGTTGAATGGAATTTCCAACTCACGTCACGATTATCGGGATTTGAATAAGAGAAGGGGATAAAATGATATTGTCTAAACTACGGGATAAGGAAAGCATAAAGGATTAAAATCTAAGGGGAAAACCTAAGAATTAAGGCAAACTACGCAATTCTACACTAAAACGCAAAAACGGGATTTAAACGAAATGTGAATAAAAAGCAATTACGTCTATTCTACGTCCTAAAAATTATCCAAAATTACTTTTACTCTAAAAAGGAAATTAGAAAACTATTTATGAATTAAAACTATTTTTTAGGAATTTTCTTGATTTTATTTTAATTAAAAACTAATTTTTAACTTTTAAAAATAAAACTAATTATCTAAAAATTATGAAAGAGAGGGGGAAAAATATGGAATTACTTTTATAAAATCTAAAATATCATAAGAGACTTTTCAAAAACTATTTTTTATTTTCAGAAATTCTATTTTCTACTAAATTAAAACTATTTTAATCTAATTTAAATTGTGAAAAATACCAAATAAAAGGGGAAAAATATGGAAAAATCTTTTTTATGCTTTCTATATTTTTCTTAAACTGGGAAAATTGAAAAAATTATTTTTTTGAACTTTTTCTTAATTAATTGCAATTAAAGCTAATTAAAAATGATTAAAAACTATTTTAATAAAGAAAAATAGTGAACAGTGACCAAAAATTATGAAAAACTCAGGAAAATTCTAATATGTTATTCTAAGGCTATGAAAAGTAAGAAATATGCTGCTTATGTTTAAGAATTAAGGGCTGCAGTGTAATTGGAATCTAAATAAGCACTAAGAAATAAGCAAACAAGAACAATAAGCCACCAAACTATTAAAGCAACTAAATTATACTATAACTACTCTAAAGCAACTGATTAAAGCTATTCCTAACCTCAATTAAGCAGACTACCAAGATTAAGATGCCAACTGATATGGAATGTTTCAAGGTAAATAAGCTAATAAGCTCTAAACAGACCAATCTACTACGTATGTGAGTAAGACTGAAATTGACTAAAATCAACTAAATTAAGCTACTCCTAACACCTAATAAGCAATTTACTAAGATAATAAGCTAACTGCTACTCTAAGGCAAAACAGGTCCTGACCCTCCTGTTTGAGCTTATCCACAGGCTTATCAGGAGGGCTTAAGGGCAAAACAGATATGTGGTCTTAAAGACCACCTAGCAGACTATCACTGGACCAAATATGAGACCCTAACAAGCTTTATTGAACCTTGTGCAACTGCTGCAAGTTCTGCACAAAACAGGTATTTGACACAGTTTTGACTTTTTAAAACAGTTATAAAGTTGACTAAAATGAGATTTAGAAGCAAATCAAGGACTGATTAAGATGAGATAAGATGTAATAAGACTAAAGCAAGCTAGTTTATCAACTTCTAAACCTATATGAGATGATTCAAAGAATGATTCTAACAAACATGCATAAAATCGTAGACTTGTAAATTTTGACCTAGAGTGCAAATTGCAGCAAATCAAGGACAGAGATGAATGCACACAACCATATCAAACATAAACCAACTGATCTAATCCAATATATAACCTCTAAAACAGTTTCAAACATTAAACCAAACACTCCTTAAAAACACTAAATTCAATGAAACCTTTTAGAATACTTGATGAATTAAGACCAGAGCTAAATTTAAGACTCTAAACACATATTAAAGAACACTTATAACAACTTAAAGCTGAAATCAACCTAAAACTGACTTGACTTTTGATTTTGACCAATGTTGACTTTTATCTAAATCTGAGGATTAAGAACAATTAAGACACCATGAAGCTCATATAAGCTTTGTTAAGCTTATATGAGCTTAAACAAACAGTAAAAAAAACAGCTTGAGAATGAATTTAACAGTAATCAAACGATTTGAATTGAAATTGAGACAAAACATAAAATCATAACATAAGATTTTTATAAAAGAAGACTGAGATTACAACTAAATTTAACTAATGAAAACAGTAAATGACATGTAAATAAATGGCCAAAATTTCTCTAATACATAAGAAATCGGACAAGATACAATGAGAGCCAAGAGGTCTATAAATAGCAGATGTTGGAGCCTTGGGATGCCTTTGGAAGAGCCTAGAAGGCTATCCACGGCCACAAATCAATCCTGAGTCACCTCAACCAATCATAGAGCACCAATTTCTTTCATGAGGTGTAGCAGCCAATGGGAGTGTTTCAATTGTCCACGTGGGCATCTCTCCTGACAAGTCAGAGTCTCTAGAAGGTTAGGATAGATTCTAAGTACGAGGTTGGGGTGTTTGGGTAAATATGGTGGTGGGTAATTGGGTATGCTTTGGGAGGAAGGAGGAGAACATCGAGCAGTTGCCGCTTTATTTAATTATTGTTTGAAGTTGTCGAACGGTCGTGGTAGGTCGACTGGGTAATTATCCGGGTAAAATAGCGGGTATCGGGTAAGGTGGTATATTGGACGGGTTGGGGTTTTGTTAATAAGTGGCCGGGTAGATTGGATTTGGGTTGGGCCGTGGGATTTGATATAGTGGATTTGGACTTAGGATAATATAGTGGACAAGGATTAATACAAGTGACCCAAGTAGACTTTAAGGGACTAAACTTGTACATTCGGATTTCCAAGGGACCAAGAGTGTACTTTCTGAAAATCTCTTCCAAGGGCTGAACTTGTCATTCTTCAATAGACCATGGACTAATTTGTAACTTTTGAAACTTGAGGGTGTTTTCTGTCATTTGCTGAAAAGTTCAGGGACTATTTCCCATATTTCTTCAAACTTTTGATCAAATCTTCACAAATCATCCTCAGAGATTAGAAATCTTCATAAATGTATAATTCTGACCTTCCGCTCAAAATTAAGCTCATAATCTCGTGCTCGGATTTACGCTGATTTGGTTCCTTTTAGCGTTTTTTTACATATCCATACCGCACAAGACAAACTCAAGAAAACAATAAATATTAGCAATAAACGGCTCTTTCTTGGTTATTTTGGGTCTATTTTGATAAAGAAAAGGTATGTGTTTTAGCACATACCACCCTCCTTCTAGGCTTGGACCTGAGGGAGTTGAAATCAATGTATAGAAAGGTGTGGACGTGGGTGGCCGAAATGTAAGAGGGGATGGGGCATTATTTATGGGGAGAAGGTGCATGGTTTTCTAGGTGCTATATGTCACCTTGTCTAACAAGTTAAGGGACAAGGTGATGTGTCTCAATACACATGGATGGTACATGTAATCTTAAGGGGACATGAAATGTTGTGTAAAATCTAGCCAAGAGTTTTACCCACAACTCTTGACCATGGTAAAACTTCAGGTACCAATGGTTGATGTGTAACTTTTATGTGCAAGTAATTAGTTGTGGCTAGGGTATTTATATGTAGTGTGTAAGTAACTAAAGGGTAACTAGCTAGTTTATTTCTAACCATGGTGACAAGAGGGGGGCGTTAGGCTTCTAGGGGTAGTACCTAAAGCTTTTTATGTTGTACCTATTGTGTAAATGGTGTAAGTACTAGTTAAGCTTGCTAATTTATTTTAGACAAAATCTAGTTTAGGTTAATTTAGATGTAATAAAAAAAGTAAAGGCTTAAGTTTGGTGCATTATTGTTTGTACATTAGCATTGTTTTGTTGTACTTACTAAAAAGAAAATATATTGTTAAGGCTTGTGCATCATAGGGTTGTACCTTGTGCTTAAAAATAGGTACATTGAGGTTTATAATATAATTTATAAAAGTATTAAGCTTGTATGCATTAAAGACTTGTACATATGCTTGAAAGACTTGTACATTAATATTTAGAAAATATATCATGTACATAAAATCATAGAGTTGTATATTAGGGCTTGTAACGGAAATTAAAGTATAGCTAGGTTCCGTGCTTTAATGACTTGTACTCTAGGTATAAAATGTTGTACTTTAGTAATTATGCTTTAGTTGTGTAAAATCATAGTTAAAATAAATTAGGGCTTCGTGAAAACTCTAATAAATGGCTAACGTTTAGTTCGAAAGTTTAATAATTGTACGTTAACGAAATAACGTAAAGGGGTAAATAAATGTTGAGAACCTTTATAGTTTTACATATAAAGATGTTTATGTTTATTAAAGATGTGAGTTTCATCACATTGGCTAGTTGTTGTGATCAAATAAAAGGATATCGTTTCTTAAAAAAATATTGAACGTAGAAAATGAATAAGTATTCTTTCGTTAGAATAGTATATTAGTTTAATACGAGGTGAAATTTACCGGTGGTTACAGAGCGTCCCACGGATCTCCAGTAATACACTGGACGGATCCCTCAGGTGAGGGATCCGTGGGATCCGTTGAACAGTAGCTAAATTTCTTCTATAAATAGTGAGCCATTTCTTCAGTTTGGGTTACCACTCCCACACATACTTTCCCCAAGTATTGTAACCTTCTAACCTTAGATCCTAAGGATCTCTCTATGTAGTTTGTCTTTTTTTTGTGCGATTCTCTAGGTTCCTCTTAAAGGCGAGATCACCACCTTTGAAGTCGAGCAAGCTCAAGTCCATGAGTTGCCATACTTCATCATCATCAAGACTACTGAGGTTCTCTTGTTGATAGTTCTTTCTTCCTCCATAGAAGTGTTGTGTCAAAGGCATTAGTGAAGGATGCCGAAAGAGTCAAGACGAAAGCATTATTGAAAGGTGCTTAACGTCTGTGTCAAAGGCATTTGTGAAGAATGCCAAAAGAGTCAAGACGAAGGCATTAGTGAAAGGTGCCAAACGTCTGTGTCAAGGGCATTAGTGAAGGATGCCTAGAAGTCAAGTCAAGTGGCTTTAGTGAAAGATCCCAAGGTTATATAATCGATGAGGTGCATCGATGTACAAATAGAGATAGGTTGTATCCAAGGATATTGATATCCTTGATGGTGTTGTAATAAGGAGTTGGTCTCCTTTGGGTTAGAAGTTGTGTAGTGTTGGATAGTAGCTCCTCCATCGTAATGGAACTCGGTACTTAGCCTAGTACCGGATAAAGGGTAGGCAACATTGTGGTAGGTGTGGTTCTACCTTTTGAAAGAACCCGGTGGTTAGCCTAGTACCGGAAAAAGAGTAGGCGACGTTGTGAAGGCTTCTCCGCCATAAGGAGTTTGTGTCGTGTAGTGATTACGAACTCTCGAGTAGGTGACTCGGGGAGTGGAGTAGGGCAAGGAAGGTTTCCTTGTAGCCGAACCACTATAAATATTCGTGTTGTGGTTATGTGCTTCTTACTCTCTATCTTCCATTACACATTTGTATATCTATCTATCAATGTCCAACATACACATCCAAATAGATTGACATAAGTTGATCTAAATATTTTAAAACAAAGTTTTAATTGGTAAAACTATTCAACCCCCCTTCTAGTTTTCCACACAACTCCTTCCTTCATGTCTACATTGCGGAGTACGGTAGAAAGAGAAAATCACATGGCCTCGACGGACCTTGAGGGACCCGCGTCCGACGCAGCCCTTCGGAAGTATTGTGATAAGTATTTCAACCAGATCTTGCCTATTGTGACGGAGAAAGTTCAGAAAGGGCCAAGGCAGCAAAAATCTAGAAGGATTACCATGAAGCCCAACGTCACCATAGAGCGGAAATACCAAGTGGAGATTTACGGAAACAGCTCGAGGTAGCAAAGTGGCGGAACGCGCAAAGTGGTGGCGGCCGAAGGTGCACCTGATCTAGGTCACCCAAAGGGAAAGAAGGCAGAAGGGAAACATTGTTCAAAAGGCTGCGCAAAAGTCCGTTTCACCGGCTCAGAGACAAGGGGTAAAATACTTCTGTATACTCCAAAGACCACAAGCGCAAAGACAAATAACGCTACCGAAAAGAAAAGAGAGGGGCAACCATAGAAACTCCCAATCACAGCTGGTAGGGCCAGGATTAGGAAGGCACAGAGCAGAAAAAATTAGGTCACGGAAAGCGAACAACTGTTCGCTGACGGACTCACTAAGCGATACCAAGGGTCCGTCAAAAGTTTAAAAGTCAAATGACAACAATGATCGCGGACTGGCTAGACCGGTCTCAAGAAGGTGACCGACTGTTCACTCCAACGAATCCGCTACTTTGAAATGCCTATGAAAACACGAATGGCAACCAACGTGAAAACATATGACCGAAGCGGGGACCCAGAGGATCATCTCAAAATCTTCCAGGCAGCGGCAAAGGTGGAGAGATGGGCCATGCCAACTTGGTGTCACATGTTCAACTCCACACTAACTGGATCCGATAGGGTTTGGTTTGACGACCTCCAACCCGAGTCAATAGACAGCTATGATAAACTAAAGGAGGTCTTCTTGACTAATTTCCTACAACAAAAGAAGTGTATCAAAGATCCTGTAGAACTTCATCATATCGAGCAAAGGGATGGAGAGCTAACGGAAGACTTTGTAAGGAGGTTCAAAGAAGAAACAAGAGACATAAAGGGAGCCCCAGAAATTATGAAAGTCTTAGGATTCATACATGCGATCACTAATCCGGAGCTGATTAAGCGGTTACACGACAGAATCCCGAAGTCGATGAACGAAGTAATGAGCATAACTACTTCCTTCCTAAAAGGGGAAGTAACCGCAGGAAGCCATGAAAGAAGGAAGTATTAGGTACAAAGACGAAAATAGAGAACAATAGTCAAGCATCAACAAAGCTTCAGAAAAGAACTGAAAAACAAATCAAAGATAAGAGAAGGGCCACGAGGTTTCCGCATCCTGAGAAAGCCGCTCGGTGAAATGCTGGCACCAAGAAGAGCTAGGTCTCCGCAAGCAAGACTGCTAATGCGATCAAGAAAAGTCTGAAAAGTTCTGTGGAATTTCATGGAAAAAGCGAGACATACCACGGAAGAATGTCTACATTTAAAAAGCAAAAGAGAAGACAGAAAGAAGGACCGCATGACAAGGTCAAGAGCAACCGCGAAGCGTATTAAAAATATATATATATATATATATATATATATATATATATATATATATATATATATACATATATATATATATATACATATACACACACACACACACACATATATATATATATATATATATATATATATATATATATATATATATATATATATATATATATATATATATATATACGGTTCGATTGGACATCCTTACCAAAACGAGTGGAAAGTAGACCTTGTAGACCCTAGCAGATAACGAAATCAAAGGATCTAGGCGTAATGCTGAATAAGAAAAGCATGTGAATAAATTAAAAAAAAATAGGCCACTGACCAGATTAAAAAAAGCAAATAGAGGGATCAAAGAAACACCTCGCCATTTTTAAACAAACCGAATTGTGGGTGACCGCATGAAGAAAAGCTATAATGAAGGATGAAGAACATTGAAACATGTTGCGGGTAAAAGAAAAACCCATCGGAAGTTATACCAAAGGAATAAGACGCGTAAACATCCATAATCCCATACTGCGTACGGAAAGTATAATAACCTGATAGAAATATGCAGTCACGGCACAGACGGGAAATAGTAGAAACTAAAGAAAGGCACAAAACAGACGGGAAATAGTAGAAACTAAATGTAGGATCGTAAATATTATTGTGTTGATGATTCGGGTGGTCTTTGATGATGGAAATACATGTTAGCCATTTAGAGAGAGAAAGAGATGAGAGGGTGTTCTTGGTAGAGACTTGATTAACAAATTATGAAAGGTTAGATTATTGAGAAGCACCACCCCTTCCATGGATGGAAGGGGTATTTATAGTTACCAGCATACGTCCTCCTAACGGATGTGATCGTGTATACGGGTAAAGACCCGTCCTTCCTCCACGTGTTACACTAAACTACTATGCTACAAACTAACTAATTAGCTACTAAATAACGTAAATAACTAACACGTCTTCGAGCTAACATACGCTTAGACCATAATTGGGTGACCGACACTTTAAGATGGAATTTCCAATTCCTAACAATCTCCCCTGGGTGGAGGTCACCCCATGAAATACATTTGCATACCTAGCATTCCTATCTTTGGTTTAGTTCTGAGCTCAGAGATCTCAAACTCTTCAAGTTCCACAATCTTTGTGCTTTAGTAGCCATTCTTTAAAGTCCACATTGGTTTGTATACTTTAGTGGAGGCCTAACTATCCATTACCTTTGATGATCTTCGAGCTTTCATTGAGATCATCCACAATAAATCGGATCACCTTTTATTGTGTTGCCATCATGTGAAGTTGTGACTTTCGGACCGACATGCCACACTTTTGATCCACATCTTTCATCGTGAGTAGCGGAAGCTTAACTGTTCATGATATTTGCGCGAGAGTAGAAGTATAGTATGGAAATATCGAGCCGTTATGTAGATAAGCACAAGTCATGATTTCTTTAATTAAGTGTGGATGTTGTGATCATGCGGCTTTGGATTGACTTCTCAATTCTGATCAGCTGCAACCGTCCAAATGTACCTGCAAACAACATTTAGCAATGAAACACATGAAAGTGTCTTTGATCACTTTCGTTGAATTGAGGTACACGGCCCACGGTTCCCGTTGATCGTATAAGTACTGCTGTGATCGTGTATAATTCGAAGAATCTCCTTGACAGGGTTTCGTACTGTTTAGCCGTTCTCAAACCGAACATCTCAAAGAAGACACACGGAGTGAGTGAACCAGCGAATTGAGATTCAATTTATTGATGATTAAAAACAATCGCGTATTGCTTAATATAAAGGGTTTTGCAATACGAAGAAGGTTTTATGAGAAAGATCAATTTTCAATCAAAAATACTTTTTGTATTTAAAAGAGTACACATTCGATGTGCTAGAGAAAAGAAGAGATTTGCACATCGAACGGTTTTTCCAAAAGTATTTTTTCAATCAGAGATACTTTTTGTGTTTGAAATATGAATACACATTCGACGTGCTAGAGAAAAGAAGGTTTGCACATCAAACTGTTTTTCCAAAAGTATTCGTCAATTTCAATCCTGGACCAAGGTTGATTCACGAGTGAATCGCCCCATCATTTCTATCCAGTTGTCACAAGCTTGATCTTTTGGAAAGATCTCACATGTCACCCACCAATAGCTTGTTTGATGTTGGCTCTAGAAGGATTTCCATCTTCATCGTGAATATATTTAATATATCACTCGGATGTTCTGGCAATACCACAAGGATAATGCGTAGGACTCTTAATATATTCTTACTTTCCACATTGTGTGAAACAGCAAGTCTTCATTAATTTTGTGTCCTAATGAGATAATGTGGATGATCTCTTGGCTCTAGACTCAATTGTGCACATTTTCGTTCCTATGCCGGAGACTAGGGAGAGGGTCTCCTTCTTCAATATCAACAATCTCTAAGAGAAAGTTGATAGATTATGTAGGTTCCCCGTGAGAATGAAACAAGCCCTTTTAAGAGGAACTTGAGTAGCTTAGGAAGTTTAGTGCAGTGCGTCACTGGGTCCATGACATCTTGTCTTCAATACCAGTGTTACCTTAGTAACCACCAATAGCATATGAATTAAGCCTTCCCATATCTCATATTTCTCCTTTTTTCATCATACCTAAGGACTTCTACACTATCTAGTGGATTATCCCTGGGTAGATCCCTCCGGCTCTGGCGGGATCGTGGGAACAAATACCTAATCTAACCATCCTTATATCACCATGCATAAAGTAAATTGGTCGGTCTTTTGGTATTGTTCTTTCCTTTATGAAACCAATTGAAAAATCATTTGGAAAATCAATCAAGGTACTTGTGATATAAAATCAAAGCATTTTGTACCTTAATTGTTTTGATCATTTAGAAATGCTCCCCCTCAACATGTGCATATGATTATGAAATTGTTTAGCACATGGAGGCAAGAGTTCTTTAGAAATAATTTCTTTGATCACAATTTCCTTAGAAAAAGCCTTTTGATTTTCTTGGTAAATTCTCCCCCTCAATATGTGCATAGGATATTTGAAATCATTTTATCACATAGAGGAAAGGGGTCTTTTGAATTACATCCACGATCACAATATACCATAGAGAAAACCTTTAAAACTCAATTAAGGTACTTATGATAAAACATTGAAACCTTTGTACCTTGATAGTTTATTTTCTTTTGAAATGCTCCGCCTCAATATGTGCTTTAATTAATGAAAACGTTTAGCACATATGGGAGAGCAGCCTGCACTTTGAGTCAAAATGATCACTTGCAATCAGATTTCATATTTAAATCACATTTTCTCCCCCGATCAAAAATATCCAACCCTTTGAGATTTTGGATCCCAAGTGATTTAATAAGGTTTGTAAAACATGGGAGAATATGTGCCTGATTTAAAAGCTCTTCTGGTTTATGGTTAAATGCTCCTCCAGAATCAAGTGCATTATGTATTTCAAAATCGTTTGGAACATGAAGGAAGGAGTTCTTTTGAAACAATCACCCTTTAAAACCGATTTGAGATTTAAATCACGATCTCTCCCCCGATCAAAAATTTCAAACCATTTGAGATTTGTGATCCCAAAAGATTTAAATCATTTAGAAAAATTTTAGTGGAAAGACGTGGCCAGATTTAGTTTTTTGAAATTGACAGATGAGGACCAATTATAGACATTAAAGATTGTTAGTGTCAGGTATGATAGTTTTAAGAGATCTTTAGTAAAATAAAACAATTTCACAATCAAACAAGAATGAAAAAATTCATTTTGATAGATCTTTGAGTTTTAAAGAAAATCATACCATGACATAACATTAAATCTTTTAGATCACCACTTTAATCTCACAAGCCGACTTGATAGATGAAATATCGTTTGAAAATATTTTATTTTAAATTACCTCAATCGATGACCATAGTCGATGATTGAGTGACTTAAGTTTTGATAAAATGAAGTCCGTTGATTTCCAAAATTAAGTCCAATTTATTTTCAAACCCATATTTTTCTATTTTCAAAACAACATTTTAAAATTGTTTTAAGAAAAATGGTATCATCCACTACTTTTTCTGCACAAAGATATGTTAGGTGGTTGTGCTACTTTTGTTGTTGTTGCTGGAGGTTTGGATGAAACCATCTCAGTCGGGCAAGAGACTTCTTACGCTGTATTTTTTCATGCCAACTAAGGTCTAATTAAGCTCCGTTTCTTCATTTGATGATGAAGAAAACCATCTCCGCTGATGCAAGTGTGAGACCCTCTTACGCTGCATTTTTTTCTCATGCCAACTCTCCATAGAAGTCAAATATATGCTTTGTTTCTTCATTTGTCAACCCAATAGATAGTTACCCTTTCCATTCGGCATCCAATCATCTTCACTAAGTGGATCCGATCGAACATTCTTATATACCAATATACCGTGACACGTTAGTGGACATCAAAATGATATATTGTGGCTCTATTATCACCCAAAACAAAATCGACTAATTAAAGTCAATTCGACATATCAATCAGATCATGTAAAGCATGGGAATAATGTTGTGGAAAATTAGAAGGGGGGGGGTTGAATAGTTTTGCCGATTTTAAGTTGATTTCAAAAACTTTTAGATTCGTTAATATGTGAGATCTTATGGATGTTGAGAACGTATAGATCTAATGATAATGCAAGCCAATAAATAAAGTTAAGGGATAGAAATGACACAACCGATTTATAGTGGTTCGGCTACAAGGTCACCTTCCTTGCCCTACTCCACCCCCCGAGTCACCTACTCGAGAGTTCAAGCACTATGTCAACAAACTCCTTCACTTGGCGGAGAAGCCTTCACAACGTTGCTTACACTTTTTCCGTACAAAGCTAGATACCGAGTCCGTAGCGACGTGGACCAAACCAACACGACTATTACACAACAAATATGTGAATTGAAATATCAAATACAAGATCTTCGCCATGAAATCTTTGCGGAGTGACAAATCAATCAAGGACCCCTTGCTTGGATGACTTGTAGAATGCTCGTGATCTCGCCTTAGAGAAGGACCTATATGAGGATCACAAATAGAAAGAAAGAAGAACAACTCTCTAGATCAAGTGATCTATATGTTAGAAGAGAATGAGAGTGTATGAGAGATTTAGTAAGAAGAGGGGTGAGTTAGAATGAAGAAATGGCTCTCTATTTATAGGCAAATTTCTCCTCTGTTCCACGGATCCCACGGATCCCTTCCACTTGGGATCCGCCTAGTGTAATCCTAGGGATCCGTGGTACTCCTCTTTGCCCATGGGTTTTTTGTTATGGGTCATGGGTTATGGGTTGGTCCATGGGTTTTCTTTAGATTCAATGTATCTAAGTATACATTGTATCAAGTCTTCTTTGGTATGGGTTAAGATCCATGGGTTATGGTCCATGGGTTATGGTTTTACCCATCCTAATAAACTATTACAACAAATGCTTAATTATTACATTTTTGTATTTAAATGGCTATATGTAAATGCTTTACAAAAATAACATGTATCCTTATAATTTATACTTAAGATAACATTACATTTGTTATCAACAAAACACAAAGAGATCGCAAAATATTAATAAACGTTTTACGGTTTATTTGTATTAACAATCTCCCCCTTTTTGTTGATGACAAAACATAATGTTATGATGAGTAAAACTTAAGAATAGATGTAAGTTTTGAAAGCCCCTAAGTTTTACTTCTTCTCCCCTTTTTGTCGAAACAAAAAGTTAACCCTTGGAAGAAATAAACAAACTCCTAACTCCCCTTGACGGTAGCTCCCCCTTGTTTGGGGCGTCAAGTGAAGAAAAAATAAAAATTCCTACAAAAAGAAAGGTTAGTAACATGCTTATATAATCTTGTGGTTGTCGAGAATCAAGATTAGAAGCCAAGGTATGTAAACAAGGCCTTGTAATAAA
Organism: Chrysanthemum makinoi; assembly: GCA_910596185.1. Classification (NCBI taxonomy): domain Eukaryota; kingdom Viridiplantae; phylum Streptophyta; class Magnoliopsida; order Asterales; family Asteraceae; genus Chrysanthemum; species Chrysanthemum makinoi. The sequence goes on along the minus strand of OU343216.1, from coordinate 73,881,451 downwards.
ACAAATTGTAGTGGTATGTATGCCACTTACAAGCATGTAAAATAAGAACAAGACTTGTTCTTGAAAATGACTTCAAAAGAAAAATAATACTAAAAGTAGAAAATAGTAGTAGTGATTCCTTCCATGCTTGCATAAGGTTATGGATGGAGGTTTTGATGAGTAATGGTATTGATGCGATCAAGGATGAGGTTGAGTATGAAACGCATTTCTTCCCTAACTTCTATTGCAATTTCCCTAGTGGATTGGCAATGTTCACAATGTAAATGATGTGGGTAATGAGCGGAAGTTTTCTGGGTTGTTTTGATTTGAGTTTATGGAAGTTGTGGTGGAAAAATAGGAAAATATGGATCAATATCCAGAATGTTAATAAATGGTGGTGGAAAAGAACCTAGATGTTCTTGTAATGTGATGGGAGCTAATGGTGGTGATGTTTCAAGATCTTGAAAGATAGTATTTGGAGATGGGGGGTGTTGAAAAGACTAATTCTTTTTCTTTAGGTTGGTTAGATCTTGTTGGAGTCTTAAGGAGTTCCAAAAGAGTTATTTTAGGTGGTGATGAAGTTGGTGTACTTGTTGGTGATGAGGGAGGTGCTATAATGGAAGCATCTTGTGGTGAGTTATTTGTTGAGGATGAACCATTTGAGGTTGGTTTTGCTAAACAACAAGATCGGATACTAATCCGCGCGGATATCCTAGCATTTGATTGTGGTATTTTGGATGGTGGAAGTACAAAGGTTTGGATATCATGATTGTTTGTACTAGATGATTCTCCTAAAGGGTTTTTGGATGACATGATGAAGTGTGTTTGTGAGAAGGAGATGGAGTATGCAAGCATTTTGGGAGTTATATATAGAAAAACAAAGCATTGTAATGAATGCTTGACCCAAAATGTGGATTAAAATCTAATGATTAGATATGAATTCAAGGCATGTGATCATGAGAACACAAGCATTAAAGAGCATACTCCCAAAATGAAACAAATGTGGATTTTTCATCCAAAGTGAAAAAATAGAAGTTGAAAATTGCTACACGGATCCCACGGATCCTTCCCTTGAGGGATCCGGTCCAAGATAAAAGGCTGGGATCCGTGGGTTCTGGTGTTTCAGCAAGACAAAATTTTCCTTTTAAAAACATTTTTGCCTAGTGTGTGCCTATATGCAAACTATTTGGAGTTTCGGTTATCTCGACTCCTAAAAGAAATAGAAAATAAACTAGAAGTATAAAACCATCCTATTGAGATAACCCGAAAACACATATTTAGTACATGAGTACGTAATTTTGTGTTATCAATGCTCCTAATTCATTGTTGCTTAAATGAATGTACCCGAAAACACATATTAGTTATGTGTCCCCTTTAGCATTCAAAAGACATGAGATGCAATGAAAACGGGTTTTTTACTTTGTATTAATAATGAAAAAGCGATTTGTCCTAGACGTGAGAAATTGCTTTTGTGAAATTGATACGAGAAGGTATCATCCTTTTAGAAAACATTGTGAAAGTAGGTTTTCTTTGAAAATGTGTATATGAAAAAAATAAGAAAGCTATAAGTGGAAAACTCATCTTGGGTTTTGAAAATTCCCGTATTGTTTGTGAAATAGAAATCCTAGACTCAAAAAGAAGAAGGCTAGTGTTTACATACCTTGTAGAGTCAATTAAATTACGACGTTTGTTCCATTAGACCAAGACCAAGACGAAGTAGGTTGAATTGTTCCCGCTTCAACGGTTTGGTGAGGACGTCGGCTATGTTGTCTTCGGATGCTACCTTCTCAATAGAGATGTTCCCCTTTTGAACATTGTCTCTTAGGAAGTGATGACGAATCTCTATATGCTTTGTGCGAGAATGCAATACCGGATTCTTGCTTAGATCGATGGCACCTTTGTTGTCACATAGGATGGCTATGTCGCTTAGATGGATGTCGTAGTCTACTAACGCTTGTTTCATCCATAGTGCTTGTTGGCATGCTTTGCCGCGGAGACGTACTCTCGGCCGGTTGTTGATATTGTAAGTGCCGTTTGTTTCTTAGAAAACCATGATGTTAAACAACATCCCATAAAAGTACATACCCCACTTGTACTTTTTCTATCAACGTAATCACCTGCATGGTCAATCTGCATATACAATAATTGTTTCTACTCCCGTGCCCTTAGGATACCATAATCCTAATTGTGTTGTACCCTTAATATATCTAAATATCTTTTTTACGGCTTCTAGGTGTGATATTTTGGGGTCTTCTTGAAACCTAGCACATAAGCAAACACTAAACATGATATCCGCCCTACTTGCCATGAGGTAGAGAAGGCTACCTATCATGCCACGATATTTAGTATTATCTACGGATTCTCCGTCTTCATCTTTTGTGAGTTTGGTGTCGGATGACATTGGAGTCCTAATTGGTTTTGACTCTTCTAGACCGAATTTCTTTAACATATCCTTGATGTATTTAGATTGATTAAAGAAGATACCATCTTCTACTTGTTTTATTTGTAGACCAAGAAAGAAACTAAGTTCTCCCATCATACTCATCTCGAACTCGTCATGCATGATTTTAGAGAAATCATCACACATGTCTTGACAAGTGGATCCGAATATAATATCATCTACATATATTTGTACTATGATTATATGTGACTCTCTTTTCTTAGTAAAAGTGTGTTGTCAACTAACCCCATGGTGTAGTTGTGTTTAACTAGAAATGACTTGAGTCTATCATACCAAGCTTTTGGAGCTTGTTTAAGACCATAAAGGGCTTTCTTTAATTTATACACATGTTTGGGTTTTTCAAAATCAATGAAGCCGGAGGTTGAGCTACATATACTTCTTCATTTATGACACCATTTAGAAAAGCGCTTTTGACATCCATTTGATAAAGCTTTAGATCATTAGCACAAGCATACGCAAGAAGTATTCTTATAGACTCTAATCTAGCCACGCGGGCATAGGTCTCATCAAAGTCTATTCCCTCTTGTTGGTTATACCCTTGAGCAACGAGTCTAGCCTTGTTCCTAGACACTACTCCGTTTGCATCTAATTTTTTTTTTTATAAACCCATTTGGTTCCTATTATGGTTTGATTACTAGGTGGAGGGACAAGTGTCCAAACATCATTAGAAACAAATTGATTTAGTTCTTCTTGCATAGCCATTACCCAACTTTCATCTTTTATGGCTTCTTGTGTATTCTTAGGTTCTAAGGTTGAAACGAAACAAAACAAGCTACTTTGGTTTTGAACTTGAGACCTTAATGTTCGTTCGTTTAGTTTTCCTATGACTTTATCTACGGGGTGATCTTTGGACTCTTTAATGTTTATTATTTCATCACTTAGAGGTTCTTCTTCTTCACTTATCTTTTTCTTTATTACTATGGCTTCACTTTCTATAATCTCGTCATCGACAAGAGGTGGAGAGGGTTTGGGTGGACTTTCATCAAATTTTATATTTAATGACTCTTCTACCTTCATTGTTTCTTTGTTTAATATGACGTAAGCTTTGCTATTTGGCGAATAACCTAAAAGATACCTTCGGTTGATTTAGGATCAAATTTTGTAAGGTAATCTTTAGTGTTAAGAATAAAACATTTACTACCAAAGACTCTAAAATGATTTAACGTAGGCTTTTTGCCTCAAAGTAACTCATATGGAGTTTTTCCTAAGATTGGTCTAATTAAGACTCGATTGAGTATATACGTTGAAGTATCAACGGCATTACACCAAAATTTTTGAGGTATGGATTGTTCATTAAGCATGGTTCGACTCATTTCTTGTAGAGTTCTATTCTTTCTTTCTACTACCCCATTCGATTGTGGAGTGCGTGGGGCCGAGAAGTTGTGAGTAATACCATTAGCGTCACAAAAGCTCCGAATTGCACTTCATTATCGAATTCCCTACCATGATCCGTCCTAATAGACACTATGGGACTTCCTAGTTGTCTTTGGATCTTTTTGCTTAATATTTCAAAATAGTTAAAGGTTTCCATTTTGTTCTTTAAAAATTTTGTCCATGTATACCTAGATTAGTCATCCACTATTACCAAAGTGTAGTAGTTGCCTCCATAACTTTGGATAGCGGATGGACCAAATAAATCCATATGTAGTAATTCTAGACACCTAGTTGTGGACACCATGTTTTTAGCTTTATGACTCGAATGAGCTTGTTTTCCTACATTACAAGCATCACAAAATGATGTTCATATTTTAACTTAGGTAGATCTCTTACTAGATCTTTGGATGATAGCGATTGAAGAAGTCGCATGTTGGCGTGACCCAATCTTGATGCCATAAGGTCAGAGTATCATCCATAGAGGTAAGACATAATTTTGTCTTTAGGTTCATTATTGATTTTAATGACATAGACTCCATGTTTCCTAATTCCTCTTCCTATGGTTATGCCATTTTTAAGTATAATACTACTCGGGTTTTAGGTAAAAGTACATTGCACTTTTTATCACATATTTGTCCTATACTTAGGAGATTAAAGTTTAGGTTTTCTACGTGACACACATCGTTAATGGTTAGAGATTTGTTAGAAATCGTACCTTTACCGATGATTCTACTTTGCTATTTCCAAACACCACATTACCTCCATTAATGGATTCATATGTGGAGAATAGATCCCTATTCCCGGTCATGTGCCTTGTGCACCCGCTATCCTTGACCCATTCATCGGGTCTAGGTAACTTTTAAGCACACCTCGTCATTTGCCATAAGATAAATTTCTTCATCCTCCTCGTCGCTCATTCCCCAATGCGGCCGCTCACGAGCGCCTTTTGATCATCCCGTTTGGGACACTTACTAATAAAGTGGTTTGGGTCCCCACACTTAAAGCAAGCGATCATCCTTTGGCTTCGTCTTTGCTTTTCCCGAAGCCTTTCTTATCATCATACGGTTATTTGACGTGATCTACCCTTTTCTTAAGAACTTTTAAAGTCCCTTACGCCATAGCGTGCTCGCCGTCGTCCACTACTCGAAGATGAGTTCTCCTCATCGCTCGAAGCCTTTTTGGCTTTAAGGGCAAGAAATTTGTGTTTCTCTTTCACCTTTGAGGCTTCGGAATCTTTAGCAAGGACAAGCTCGTAGACTTTTAGGTTGCCTATGAGTTCATCGAGGGTGAGGATTGTCAAATCTTTTGACTCTTCGATTGCCGTCACCTTGGATCTCCACCTCGATGGAAGTGCCCTTAGATATCTCCTAACATGGTTACGGCTAGAAAAAGATTCATCAAGTGCTTGTAAAGATGTAATAATAGTATTAAAGTTAGCAAATGAATGATCTATAGTTTCCTCATCCGATATTGAAAATTGTTCATATTGTTGAACAAATAAATCAATTTTATTATTTTTAACTTGTTGGTTGCCTTGATGAGTTACAACTAAAGAATTCCAAATTTCTTTAGAGGTTTTAAGCATAGAAATTCTTTTGAATTCCTTTTTCGGTAAAGCATTATATAAAACCATTTTGGCTTCACTATTTTTAGAAAGCTTTTCTTTCATTTCATCATTTAGTTTATCATGAGGTATGTGAACTAAATTTCCTTTATCATCATTTGAGGTAGCCTCAAAATCACCTTCAACAATAATGTACCAAAGATCAATATCTTTAGACTTCACATATGTTTCAAATCTATTTTTCCAATATATAAAACCATTAGTTTCAAGTAGTGGTGGTCGTTGCATAGATTGCCCTTCCTTATAATTTTCGAAACCCATAGTGATCGAAAAGTTTTAAAAATACAATTTTATTTTAAAACTTTTATAAACTTAGCTCTTGATGCCAATTGTGGAAAACTAGAAGGGGGTTGAATAGTTTTGCCGATTTTAAGTTGATTTCAAAAACTTTAGATTCGATATTATGTGAAATCGTTATGGATGTTGAGAACGTATAGATCTAATGATAATGCAAGCAAATAAATAAAGTTAAGGGATAGAAATGACACAACCGATTTATAGTGGTTCGGCTACAAGGTCACCTTCCTTGCCCTACTCCACTCCCCGAGTCACCTACTCGAGTTTCAAGCACTATGTCAACAAACTCCTTCACTTGGCGGAGAAGCCTTCGCAACGTTGCTTACACTTTTTCCGGTACAAAGCTAGATACCGAGTCCGTAGCACGGTGGACCAAACCAACACAACTATTACACAACAAATATGTGAAATATCAAATACAAGATCTTACGCTCAGAAATCTTGTGAGTGACAAATCAATAAAGGGCCCCTTGCTTGGATGACTTGTAGAATGCTCGTGATCTCGCCTTAGAGAAGGACCTATATGAGGATCACAAATAGAAAGAAAGAAGAACAACTCTCTAGATCAAGTGATCTATATGTTAGAAGAGAATGAGAGTGTATGAGAGATTTAGTAAGAAGAGGGTGAGTTAGAATGAAGAAATGGCTCTCTATTTATAGGAAAATTTCTCCTCTGTTCCACGGATCCCACGGATCCCTTCCACTTGGGATCCGCCTAGTGTAATCCTAGGGATCCGTGGTACGCTCCTCTTTGCCCATGGGTTTTTGGTTATGGGTCATGGGTTATGGGTTGGTCCATGGGTTTTCTTTAGATTCAATGTATCTAAGTATACATTGTATCAAGTCTTCTTTGGTATGGGTTTAAGATCCATGGGTTATGGTCCATGGGTTATTGTTTTTACCCATCCTAATAAACTATTACAACAAATGCTTAATTATTACATTTTTGTATTTAAATGGCTATATGTAAATGCTTTAGAAAAATAACATGTATCCTTATAATTTTACTTAAGATAACATTACATTTGTTATCAACAAAACACAAAGAGATCGCAAAATATTAATAAACGTTTTTACGGTTTTTTTGTATTAACAAATGTGTTTATCAAACTCTAATCATCTAATCCTAACAATCATATCCTAGGCACCTAGTCCTTCAACGTAGGTTAACATGTTTTACAATTAAGTATATAGGATAATTAGATAAGCCCGTTAGATGATATAAATGTGAAAACATTCTTCCCCTCAATCAATGACTCATTCTCTGAAAAGTTTAAAAGCGCTGAAGTCATTGATTGAGTTTTCAATTTTTTCGAACACTCTGAATCTGATTGATTTTCAAGCAACTCATTTACCACCATTTTTTGAAAACACCAAATATTTTTCTGAAGAATTTTAGACGGAAAAACATTTGTGTAGGAACAACACCCTTCGACATACTTTCCTCATTATGTTTTAGGATAAGTGCACGAAATTTTTGAAAATTGGTTTAGCGAAAGCACTTTCCTTTCTTGAAGAGCGGGTTGCTCTCGGAAATAATAGCAAGCCATAGTTAAGCACGGGTTACGGTCTGAAATAACTGCAAGCCATCATTTGAAGCCCGGGTTACAGTCTGAAATAACTATAAGCCATATTTTGAGACATGTTTTGGAAAAGAATATTTACACCTCCTGCTCGAACTTCATCTATGGTCTCGTGCCATTGTTGAATGAAATTTCTAAGACCGCAGATGTTATCGATACCAAAAGACATGTCTTGAGAAAATATATTTTTGGTATTTTTAAATTTTCTAATTTTTATGGGTTTTTGTTGGTTTTATATTTTTCTATTTTCTTTTTGTTGGTTTTATATTTTTGTATTTGGTTTTTGATAAATATTTACACAGATAGAATAGATGATATAGTTTTAAAAAAATAATGATACGAGTACCGAGATAAGGATATCGAGCAGCACATCATAGAAGATAGAATTCATCATCCCTAAAACTTTCACCACCAAAGCTTCTGAGGCTCTTGCATTGAAGAAAGAAATTGAACCATCGAAGTGAGACTTTGGCAGCTTCCCCAAACCGAAAATCCTTTAGTCGAGCAGGTATTCAAAGCTTTCTTTCAAGCTTCTCTTAGCCAGGTTCACAAAGAAGCACACCATTATCATCGAACTTGCTGCTCCTTTTAAGAATAATCACCGTGATTCTTCGTTCGAGGTTATATCATCCAAATGAACAAAGAACGTATCATCCCACATTTAAATAATCTTCTCAAGTTCCTTTTTCACTGAAGTATGAAGCAATCCATTCCAAAAGGTGTCAAGAGACCACTTTCCTCAAGTAGATGAATTGATGCAAATCAGTCTCTTAGACTAGAGCTCACGAACCTGAATACACATATACCCGAAGACAGAGAAACTTATACCATCAAGTAGCGATTAAGTCCAATAGCCAAAGAATAACCCCGATGTATACTTTTCTCTTCCCTGATGATAGTGTATGAAGCTCAGGAACCCGAAGTACCCGAATGCCCAAAGAGAGAATAACTAATAACATTGAAGAAGCAGGCCGAATTACTGATTATCTCTGCGGATGACAATCTCTGCAGATATCAGCTCTGGAATAAGTGATTATATCTCTGAATCACTTATTAAGGACTCAAGTGAAACAACTGAGTGCCCCCAATGTACACAATTCTCTCTCCCCCGATGATTGCGATAACATCGAAATCATCACACACACTTGAAAATGTACCTCTTTTATTACCAGAAACTAACTCTTCCATCTCTTCCCCACATAGTTGGAATAAGAACACTAAACGCCATGAGTCAAACCTTGAGTTTCTCTCAAGGTAATGACAATAGTCTTCCCGGGATATCTTCAATCACTTAGAAGTGTTAAGCTCATCAAGATTACTCGCGTTTAGATACGTGTCTCCTTCCCCCTTGCTGGTTTTGATACTCGGAATCAAAGAACACACTGTAAGCTCCATGTACTAGAAATCTTTTGAGAAGAATACCATTAGCACGAATATATCTGTGAGAAACTGAGAATCAACTTGCTGAAGAATGTTAGCAAGTCTAATTGGGGATTAAATCAGACATTTCACCCTCCCCCAATTAGTGCTCTCCCCTAAACCGACAATCTGTTTGATAAATGCCCTGATTAAGAAGAAGTCTTTAGATTGTTAAGTGCAACTCGTCTTTAGTCTTCTAACATGCAACATAAAATGTAGAATAGACAGTTGGGGAATAGAAAGTCAACATCTTCAACTCACCATATGCATTCCCGTTAACTTTGAAATAACAAATCCCCTTAACTAAAATCCTTCCCAATCAAACAAGAACAGAAAGATGTTCATCAAAGAAACCAGCCCAGCAACTAGAAGCACTTTGTCATTAAACTCATCAGTCCGTATGAAGATGTCAACCAACGGCTCTTAAAATAAACTACATGTGAAGATGATCCGATAAGAAGAAGCTCGGTTCTTTACATGAGTTAGGAGCCGTTTGACCATATATTCTTAAATATCAATCAACCATGCAGAAAATTCACACTTCTTCTCCCCCTCAAGAATTGCATACGGAGATGCCATTCTTGATTAAACAAGTGATTATCATCCAAATGTATTCTATTCACACTTCTCCCTCGCAAAATTTAGTACATGATGTCGCTATCTTCATTATAATCGAGCAAGTGGAATAAGAAAACAATCAACAGTAATCCGGTTCACTTGATAACTGAAAGCGGTTGGAAAAAGTATGAAGCATGTTGATGAGAATGGTCATTAGTGAGAAAATTTCTCTTCTTCAGAAGAAAGCACACAGTGAAGTACACTTTTCTTTTCTTTAGAGTACGAGGCTTGAACTGATGTGTTCAAACGTCATAAGAAGATTTCTCTTCTTCAGAAGATAAAGCGCACTAAAACGTACACTTTTCTTTTCTTTAGAGTATGAGGCATGAACTGTTGTGTTCATACGTCATTATCTCTCTCTTTTCAATCTCTCTTGGCAAACTTGTAATCAATCCCATTATCATTCAGTAGGCTCTTTGTCGTGACAGCTGATGGAGAAAATCCAATTTGATGAATTTGACCCTGAAGTAACCTAACCCGAACTCGTGACTTAAACTTGCACATATGTAACAAAGAGCGGTTCCGAGTTCTATTAGCATCTCTAAGTACTCTCTAAGTACTCTATACTCTTCAACCAACCAACCATCAAGTATAAGACGTACATCACCTCTTGAAAATCCACAATTGAATGTGACACTGAGCACTACAACGTAACTCCTTAAAGTGATAGTTATCTTGTGGTGATAAGAGCCCAATTCCCCCAAGTGGTAAAAGAAAAGGAAGAGTCACCCAACAATAACTAGATTTCCAAGTCTTCATTTTTGATAATAAGCTTGAACAAGGATCTTAAAGAATCTTCATCCAACCATCCCCGATACCTTCAGATACTAAGTACACTCACCCGTGATATTTCACTTCAACCTCAAATAAATAATAGTGAATTAACCCCGTTGTCACATCTTCTGGTTAAAAACCCAAATCTAGCCTCCTTTGACGTTTTAAGTAAACTATGATAATGGTTTTCATCCCGACCATGGTTAAAAGCACATAACCCCGTAAAACCATGTAATAACCAAAATGCCATGACTAATATCCAAACACACATCCAATTCATGAAGTATACCCTTTTATCCCTTCTTCGAAGTAGAAACTGTAGCACCAGTATCATATAAGACCTCGAAATACACTTTCCATTCTCCAAGATGGTTCCAACATCACGGGATTTTACAATTCTATGGTTTAAACCGAGAAATAGTTTCTTTCGCGAGATTTCACAAAATCAAGACAAAACCGTAAACAATGTCAGTTTGAACGTGTTATGACAACTTTGATTTCAGTGAATATCTGTTTTTAGGGGAACATACAGCGGTTCATCAACGGTTCATAATCCAACATCAACAATATCATCAACCATCCAATCAACACTTTGGTAAACACATCATTCACGCATTCTGTCGGCTATTGCAGTGACAACGTGGTGAAGTAAACCCGATATGCCAAACTTGAGAATGAAGTAAACTTCCCCGGATTTGTTACTTAAACTTATACTAATCCTCGTGAAAAAGAAACGGTGTACCCAATGTACAAAACCTCTTGACATATTCTCAATTGCGTGAGACACCGAAGTGATAGTTACATTGTGAGTTAAGCGAGAAAGAATCACAAAAGTAACTAAATAGCCAAGTCTTTATCACACTCTAAAATGCCCAAACAAGTCATCTTCGAGGAAGGGTAGAAAAAAAGAAGATGAAATAAGTAAATGCGCCCGAAAAACCTCACTTCAAATCCAAATAAGAAATATCGTCCAAACAACCCCGCAGTCAACTTTGTTCAAATAAACAATTTCAAGCCGTGATGAAATATTATTCATGAAAACGTATATACCAAAGTACCAAACCTCATAATCATAACGAATCTCATCATCAAATTTCATTATCGTCAAATCACATCAACCACATATAATCCAATTATGAGAAGCTCATACCAACCGTAGCCGTAAACAAATGTATCATCCGTTGAACGTGTATGACCAAACAAAACTCATTATCACAAAGTATCGAGATTTATGTGTCAAAATTCTTTACTTGTGATAATAATATACGGATAACACAATTATTTTACCACTTGCAGCCCAACATCAATAGTCAATCTTGTAGCCCAATCCATATCTCACATACAAAATAAGTCCATACATGATTCATTCAAGGCCCGTGTAAACAAATCAATGTGCCCATTCCAACACTAACATATCACGTGAATTGGAAGAAATATTCGACTCCTTTAATTTTAGACCATACACGATAGTAATATACTATAATTTGATCACAAAATTAAAATTCCAATTTTACAATAGTGATATGTTAGACTTAAGTCCATTGGTCCACTTATATGAAGAATGCCACCTGATCCATGACGAATAAGACTAACTACACGGTCCAATTTATATTAACACAAAAGGCCCATTCACGCATAAGGTCAAGTATGGCCCATTTCAGCAGCTGCCCTAATGTTTCGGGTATTTAACAAAACACATATCTCACTATAACCCTAATAATCAACTCACATATGTGTGCAGACAAATACATCACCAAACCCTAATCTCTCTCTACAAATCCATCCGCCTCCCAAATCTCTCCAAACCCTAAATATCTTTCAAAAACAGATCCGCCCCATTTATCACACAAACCACTTCATATCTTTGTTTAAGAACATCATCTTGCTCGCCACAAGGATGGCTTGAGCTTAGAACATGGTTTCAATTAAGCCACAGGGATGGTGAGAGATACAACGAATAGGCCATACGGATGGTGAGACGTAGAGAAGGCTTCACTCATCACCCAAACGGTCAAGGTAGGTATCAAGTATTCCATCATGTGTTGAGTCATAACCGAACCAAAAATACGAGTCTAGCATTATTGTTATGATTCTCTTTTTGTTTTTCATTAAAACGAATCATGGATGAACAAACTGAGATCACACCTTTCATATTTTAATTTAATCGAACATGAGGAGATGATGAAATTAAATGGTTTTGTCCTTTCCTCACAATGTTCGGATATTATCATTAAAACACGGATCTATGATGGATTAAGTTGTGTGAGTGATCTTTAATGATCGGATATGACTTGAAAGAGCACACACGAATCTGAGATCTAGATTATTAATAATCATGAGGTAATAGATAAAAGAGACTTGTGATATTTGGATGTACAGAGATTTGAGATGTAAATAAGTTCTTGTATAATCGTTAATGATGATTAGTGATCGGATATTGAATTTGTTGATAATGGTTGAGTGGAATCAAGGGTCGGATTTGATGTTCTTATGTTATTTCTATGTTGGTAATTGTTATTGGTCATGATCTTGTTACCTTCTTCATCTCGTTTTTCTGTCAAGTCGCTATAATAGTTGAGTCAAGTCGCTAAACTACAAACAAGTCGCTACTTCATGTTGTGAAACAAATCGCTACTTGTTAAATAACAAGTCGCTACCATGATGGACAACTCGCTAGCACCAACTCGCTTCAGCTGTTGACTCAATAGTCAACAACTCGCTACCATTAAAAAGGAGAAGTCGTTAAGTCATTATAGTCACAACTCGCTACCAGGTACAAGCACAAGTCGCTTTTGACTAAGTAGTCAAAAAGCATGCATCAGATTTAAACAAACAAGTCGCTATCAAGACTTTTGACTTTTTTCGATGAGTTTTCTGACCACTTTTCCGACCATCATCATAGAAACCCAAAAAACTGCCTAAAAACTGCATCTTTTTGACAGGTTTGACCACGTATATGACTGTTTGACCACAAGTTATTTTCATAGATAATGGTACAAAAAGACATATGAATGAATGACAAAACTGACCTGGACAAAAACAATGACACAAGACCAGATATATGAAAGCAAGTATTAGACCACTTAATATCACGGATTGGTAACCAAAGGTCATAAAAGGATGAAACTGTTTTGGACAAAACATTGACACAATACAGATTTAAAACCAAGTAAAGACCACATGACATTATTGACCAAAAACATGAATACAAATACTTGTTAAAAACTGTTGACCACAAAACTCGAAACCCAAAAATTTTCCGCCAATAAAAGTACCAAAACAGATTTAACAAGATACAAAAACCACAACAAATCAACACAACACAATAACCATGGCTCTGATACCAATTGTAGGATCGTAAATATTATTGTGTTGATGATTCGGGTGGTCTTTGATGATGGAAATACATGTTAGCCATTTAGAGAGAGAAAGAGATGAGAGGGTGTTCTTGGTAGAGACTTGATTAACAAATTATGAAAGGTTAGATTATTGAGAAGCACCACCCCTTCCATGGATGGAAGGGGTATTTATAGTTACAAAGCATACGTCCTCCTAACGGACTGTGGATCAGGTATACAGTGGGTAAAGACCCGTCCTTCCTCCACGGTGTTACACTAAACTATACTACGCTAAAAACTAACTAATTAGCTACTAAATAACGTAAATAATGACACATCTATGAGCTAACATACGCTAGACCATAATTGGGGTGACCGGCACTTTAACATGGAATTTCCAATTCCTAACACTAAAGAAATGATCCGGTCTCGGATCGGAAAGCGAAGTAGAGATGGGAGAAAAAAAGGATAAGCCTTATCCAAATGCTCAAAAAGAAGGGAAAATCTGCAAGTACAGATTTGTGTTCCTTCCCGAGAAAGGTTGTGTCAAATCCAACAGAAACAATAGGAACTCAGGCTACGAGTCTAGGCACGCGCCTATCAATAAAATAAATAAATAAATAAATGAGAATTAATGCCAACGCACGCGAAAACAGTAAAATCCTCTCTATAAATACGCGGGGTGAAGAAAAGGGAAAGGGCAGAAAAAGTGAAGAGGAACCACTTCTTCTTTGAAAAAGATAAGCATACAACATAAGGCTAAGGAAAACTTCCCGAGAAACCAAAAAGAATCTGAAGATGTTATTTAGAAGAAGAACACGACGGTGTATGGTGAAAAAAGAATATGGGTGACCATCAACTGCGACACATGGCCACCACATTGTCGTTTTCAGAAAACACATACATAACCTGAACCTTTACCCCCAAAAAGAAAAACGTAAAGGCAAAGGTCGAGTCAGTTGAAGCATGTTCTAAAGTGACAACTAATAACAATTAGTCGTTCTAAAATGACGACTAATAACCAACCTCTGCAACCGTTCACAACATTCCTTCCGCCAAAACCCATGTCCATTGAAGTTTGCGTGGACATACCGAGATCATAGGGCATAACAACGGTGGGAGCTTAAAACAGGAAAGCTCTCACTAACCCTTTGAGATTTTGGTAGTGCATATAGTTTCTTCCTAAGAGTTGGGTCCCAAGCGGAAGAAGGAACTATATCACGAGAAATGGGTCGAGGGGTGTGATTGAATGTGCGAAGAGTTTGGTCCCTGGGGAAGGACTACAAAGGAAGTGGGGCACAACGCCATGTGTAAAACGCCCCCCAATTAACAAGAAGCTTCCCAAGGAAAGACAAACAAACATAGGATGAAAACTATGCCTTCATTCCTCTGTTTATACAACCCGACCCCCTAAAAAAGCGTACGTCTACTAATCCAGGCATATCGGGTTAGATAGACCGGGTTTAAGAAACAAATGGTCAGCTTGTAGGCGCTGGGATAAAACAAAAGTTGTGCAATGGAAAAGAAACCTCACTAAAAGCCTTTCCACTACCGCACAACAAGGCGGGTTCAGACAGGAAACCTTTTAAAAGACCTATAAAACTTGATGTATACCCTACAGCATAATAAGCCCGCTGATGAAAAAAAAACAGCAGGCAAGGTGAAGCATCACGGCCTTTCAAGAAACAGTTGCAAGCCCACAAAATTCTCAGGGAACCCCGCAGAGAGAATATAGCAGCCCTAAGGGGAAGCAGGGACCAGAACTCCTTCAAGAAACGGATAGCAGACAAGGAGGAGGATTCAGAACTCAGAAGAGAAGGGAAATACCCATGCTAGGGATGTTAACGAAAAATGACAAATTCAGCAAAAGCGAATCCGGTCGGAACATTTCTTCAAGAAAGGAAATCACAACTATTATGTATAAGGCAAACTGCCACTGACAACTATTAAAATAAAACTTCCGCAAGAGCGAAGAGAAGCAAAACTGCAAAAGCACTCCTCAAGAGTGATGACCACCATCAACAAAGCTCTGCAAAGGAATGAGCGTCACCAGTTATAAGACTGATATAAAAGGGGTAAGGACAATTGATAATGAAAAATATGTACTTGAATTTACAGTTTTTGAAATTTTTGTAATACATCAAATGAATAAAAAGTGAAGATTAGCTACCTTCATTATTTTATTTTTTTTTTAAAAATATTTTCATTTTTATTAAAGTGCATAAGACGCGCAAGCACGAAAATCGGGCATGACCCATATATGTTATTTCCGAATAACAAAGAGTTAGCACGAATAACCAACTGGTGAACAGCATAATCACCAAAGTACATAAGAGGTATTGCAAACCCAGTACTGGGAGGATAGCCCAAAATTATCCTAAGACTATTACAAACGTGCATATCCATATAACGTTAAAAATAGCATCGCACAAATAAAAAGAGAGATGTGCGCACAAGTGTAACACCCCGACCCGACAAGGGTGAAGATATCACAATACGGTTTCATATCAGAACTTTAAATACTATACAATAGCGAAGGCCTTTACAAAATATTCAAAAAGAAAACATAAATAGCTAAACTTCAAAATAAATCTAAGATCTCTAAAGGTCAAGTCTTGCTCTCAGCTCTAATCTCAACCCAGATCAGCTATCCCATAAGCTCATCTTGAACGCTTAATACCTGCCGCATGAAAAGAAAAGTGCGGCTGAGCTTACAAAGCCCAGTGAACAGATATAACGAAACAAAACTAAACAAAACATAAATATACAAATGACAAAATAAAATGAAATAATGACGAAGGATCTTTCAGGATTCTGCGAAAACACAAATATACAGAAATCCAAACAACCACATAACATCTAGACATCTCATAGCACATTAAAGACATAAACACAAACACATCAAAACAACCAAACACATAGCTTACCAAAATAATAGATTACGTATAAGCCAAACGGAGAGTCTAATGACTAACGGAAACACTTCCTAGTAAATAAACATGGCATTCATACAAATCAATTAATCAACATTTAATACACTTAATTCAATATTCGCAGCTGAAATAGCAGTTCACATCATGGCATACACAGACAAATAGAAACATAGTAGACAACTAAACTTAAATAGACCCATCACAACATAGCATAATCATTAGCAATTATCAAAACAACTATCATAATTTAAACCAGTTCTAAGATCAAATCCTAGCTTCAGCAGAGTTCAAACATGGCAGGTCACATAGGCAATAAAACACCAACACATAAGCAAAGTTCCCAAAATTAACTGATCAGACTATGCATATTATACTTATAAAATACTAACTATCACACTAATACATTCATCCACAGTTCAATGAATTCACATAACGATAAACTAACGTGACATCGATGACAAAGATATAAATCGTATTTATGCATATTAATCATATCTTAGCATAGC
The DNA here is from genome assembly GCA_910596185.1 of Chrysanthemum makinoi. Classification (NCBI taxonomy): domain Eukaryota; kingdom Viridiplantae; phylum Streptophyta; class Magnoliopsida; order Asterales; family Asteraceae; genus Chrysanthemum; species Chrysanthemum makinoi. Next base: position 73,864,545 of record OU343216.1, on the reverse strand, counting down.
AGACGGTAGTCACATAAACATACAAAAGCATAAACACATATAATAGCATATAACAAGCCGAAGACATAATCATAAGCATCAACATACCAAAACATAATCAGAATGCTTATCATATAAATAACAAATACAGATTTAGTTAACTACCTCGAGCCCAGAACATATCATATCCGAAACATCATACTTATACAGAAACAATCTCGAAAAATAATTTGGAGTAGCTAGCTCCCAGAATGTTGTGAAGACGCGTATTGCACACGACATCATTCACCAGACAAATCATATCGGATAACAGATCAGATCTAGGATGCATCCATACCCACCGCACATATATAGGTAATATAATACCAACTGAGCTCATAACAAATAACAGATAAGGGACGTGGCAGAACATCACTCTACTATCCTAGAGTCATATCAGAGGTGCATCACTGATACGGACATGGAACCCCCATGACTAGTTATTATTTGGCTCGGGTGTCAAACTAACTTAGGTCAAACAAATTGTCATAAATGACACAGATCATAATCAAACACAAAGTTCAACAGATAACATATCAGATAACTCATATCATAAGATTCATATTTAGACATAATGAGGTTCATCAATTACACATATCAAAGTCTTCCTAACGAAATGTTCAAATCAGATAACACATGGTTCAATAAAACATAAGTCCAGATAAACAACAAATCACACAATCAGGAAAGGGTTCATAGCAATGGCATTGGAAACCCTAATAAGTAAAATGGAAAGACTAACGAAAGAACATCATAAGGAACCTTTACTAAGAAGGTCAGAATATATGTACGATAACATAAGTGTCTTAAAGTAAGACAGAATATCCGTACCTTAAAGCAATTGAGAGAAAAGAAACGAATGTAGGAATATGAAGATGTAACGTCGCGTCTCCTCCAACGAATCTACACGGATTATGATTTATTTAATATTTATTAGCATCATTAATATTATAACGGATTTATCGCATTAATACTTTTAGAGTTGTCAGAATATTCTTATTTTAGTGACAGACGAAATTACAACACTTTAGGGTATTCCTCATTAATTCACCAACTTCCTATTTAGGTTCTAGGGTTTCCATACTCTTTAAATATTACTAAATACGCATTAAATTCACATATTACTTCTTTTAATGATTTCCCAAATTAACCTAGAACGTAAATGATAACAAACCGAAATTAACTTAAACTCATGCGTGTCCTTACGTAATTTATTTACACATGTTGACCCATAATTGCTCAGAATTTCAAATTACACCCTTGACATCTTTAAGTTCACAATCTCACCTTACTTTATCAGATTTTACACTTTTAACCCAAAGGTTTTAGAATTTACAAAACGTACCCTAATAAATTAAATACAATTCGAATGGCCCTTTAATTATCCAAAATTACATGTTTAACCCCCACACTTATTTTTATACGTTTGGTACAAGTATTTTACTGTTTACAAAAATAACCCTCAAGTTTCATAATTTACAAAACCAACCCAAAACTTTTATTTAGGACCGAAAAGACATAATTCAAGTACAAGCCCTAAACCTAGGTTTAACCAATCATTAGCTCATCATTACTACTTCATTAATTACCTTTAATGATTACAAGAAAACCCTAGTTTATGCAAAACCCTAATCGTCCCTTTTTAATTCTTTCCTTTTTCCATGTTTAACCGAACCATAAAACTCAAAACAATTCATACAAGCTTCGAATTCATAATTATGTATTTTATTCAGGTCTTATAACATGTAATAGCTTCTGTAAAAATCAATTCATGATCTCTAAAAATATTATACGCCCATTCGTTATATTCATACGCTTTTAGGGTTTTAAATTCCAAATAATTTCATACGACATATTAAACATGCATGGCCAATTTTTATGTGTTATATATGACTTATAGGACTGAAATCAACATTAGGAACTTACCCTTGATGAGCTTGGATCGTTAAAACAAAAGAAGCACAAAACCTCACTCGCAAACCCTAATTCACTCAAAAACTCACCACGACTAAAACAGCAACTTAGGAACTCGAACACTATTTTTCCCACCTTCTTTACCTTCAAACTTGTCCAAGAAAAATGGTTTCAAGCTCTGGAAACTGGAAATCGAATTATTTAGGGTTTTGGGGTCGGTTTGGGATAACTCGGTTATTAGGGATTATGTGAACCGAATAATATGTATATATATATTTTTCCAATTTTTCTTGTGGGCTTAATAGTGTATTGGACTTAAAATAAATGGACTCTTAGTTTTGTAAATTTATATTGGGCTCTTATTAATTAAATTCTTTTATAAAACTATTAAATATAATCGGCTAATTATTAAAATACATAATTGATCTTATAAAATTATAATCTATAAAATTAACTTTACCAAGTCATTCAAGATTTATTTGGATCATATGTGATTTTCTTATAAGTTTTCTGAATTTACATAGCTCATTTGGTATTGTGTTTATTTAATTATTCTTGCTTTTGATCATAAGGGTATTTTGGTCTTTTTGTGAATTTTAGAAATTCAGGTATTACAATTTCTTCCCCTCTAAAAAGAAATTTCGTCCTCGAAATTGAACAAGACAGAATAGTACGGCGACAAATATGGATTACGAAACTTCATGGAATATATGACGAATGCTAATCGTATACTTAGTAAAGTATTAGCAGTAAAAGATGAGATAAAGAAAAATCAAAAACACGCTCTAACTTACACAGGTATCAAATGATGAATACTATCATATGCATAGATGGAACGAATCCTAACGGTCTTACTAATCGCAGGAGTATGAGAAGACATACAGATCTAAGGCAGGCATAACAATCTATAAGGTAACACAGGTAATAACAACTTCGGATCCCAATGGTACAAAACTTATACGAAACAGATATCGACGAAAATCTCACAATTAGGTACGGAATTCAAACGAACATGAGAAGCACCAAATAACAGATACAAGTCAAAGTCCATTCACACATCAACTACAGGCATTTCCCAGACTTCGTATACCTTCAATAAGTTCAGATTATGTGATCTCGGTATTATTACGTTGATCAGGCGTCATAATACTTGCATCACATAATAAGTTCTTATTGTCACTATATTTGGTCTCGGGTCATGACACAACACATAACAATATCATAGCAAAACACACCACATACAGATAACATATCAGATAGCAGGTAACATACTATAACAGACCAGATCACATACATACAGCATATACGACATCAAAACAACTTACCATACCACAAAAGAAAAGAAGGCCACCAATGCTCAAAACAGTTCCTCATGATTCATTACTGACGATCCGAAAGAAAAATGAGTTATACCGAATGCTAAACGATAAAACTTCACGATTCAAACCGAGTTCTGAACAAATCAAAGAAAAGTAATGCCGATCAAAATCGCGTAGCAAGATATCAAACCGCCTCAACACGCGTGACAAACGAATCAGAGTAACACACGTCGCGCCCAAATCATATGAAGTAGATGAACCTTCTCAGCCACCGGTTGAATCTTATCTCGTCCTTTGCGCTTTGGTTGGTCCGCCCAGCTTCCTCTAGCAGCATCCTGAAGTTCTGCAACAGACGGCCGTCGAGTGTGGCTTCTGCTTCACAAACCTCTCCAGCCCAGGGACTGTTGCAGCAACGCAGGGTCGGCACCATCTTCTTTGGCTTCACGGGTAGTCTCCATCTAACGATCGACAAACAGACGAGCGAAAACAAAATAACAAAATTCAATGCGAACAGAGGAGGGCCAATTCAATGAAGGCAAAAGGATATCGAAGTCAAATCTGAACGACCATCAAAAGGAATCGAAAGATATCAGAACAGGCGGAAACCTAATGTCTACCCAATCCTCACAGGTCATAGCCTAAGCTCTAAGGGTCCTAAAACCTAGATCTCTGATACCATAAATTGTAACACCCCGACCCGACAAGGGTGAAGATATCACAATACGGTTTCATATCAGAACTTTAAATACTATACAATAGCGAAGGCCTTTACAAAATATTCAAAAAGAAAACATAAATAGCTAAACTTCAAAATAAATCTAAGATCTCTAAAGGTCAAGTCTTGCTCTCAGCTCTAATCTCAACCCAGATCAGCTATCCCATAAGCTCATCTTGAACGCTTAATACCTGCCGCAGGAAAAGAAAAGTGCGGCTGAGCTTACAAAGCCCAGTGAACAGATATAACGAAACAAAAACTAAACAAAACGAAATATACAAATGACAAAATAAAATGAAATAATGACGAAGGATCTTTCAGGATTCTGCGAAAACACAAATATACAGAAATCCAAACAACCACATAACATCTAGACATCTCATAGCACATTAAAGACATAAACACAAACACATCAGAACAACCAAACACATAGCTTACCAAAATAATAGATTACGTATAAGCCAAACGGAGAGTCTAATGACTAACGGAAACACTTCCTAGTAAATAAACATGGCATTCATACAAATCAATTAATCAACATTTAATACACTTAATTCAATATTCAGCAGCGGGAAATAGCAGTTCACATCATGGCAGTCACACAGACAAATAGAAACATAGTAGACAACTAAACTTAAATAGACCCATCACAACATAGCATAATCATTAGCAATTATCAAAACAACTATCATAATTTAAACCAGTTCTAAGATCAAATCCTAGCTTCAGCAGAGTTCAAACATGGCAGGTCACATAGGCAATAAAACACCAACACATAAGCAAAGTTCCCAAAATTAACTGATCAGACTATGCATATTATACTTATAAAATACTAACTATCACACTAATACATTCATCCACAGTTCAATGAATTCACATAACGATAAACTAACGTGACATCAGATGACAGCATATAAATCGTATTTAAGCATATTAATCATATCTTAGCATAGCAGACGGTAGTCACATAAACATACAAAAGCATAAACACATATAATAGCATATAACAAGCCGAAGACATAATCATAAGCATCAACATACCAAAACATAATCAGAATGCTTATCATATAAATAACAAATACAGATTTAGTTAACTACCTCGAGCCCAGAACATATCATATCCGAAACATCATACTTATACAGAAACAATCTCAGAAAATAATTTGGAGTAGCTAGCTCCCAGAAGTTGTGAAGACGCGTATATGCACACACATCATTCACCGCACAAATCATATCGGATAACAGATCAGATCTAGGATGCATCCATACGCCCCATAGACATATATAGGTAATATAATACCAACTGAGCTCATAACAAATAACAGATAAGGGACGTGGCAGAACATCACTCTACTGCCCTAGAGTCATATCAGAGGTGCATCACTGATACGGACATGGAACCCCCATGACTAGTTATTATTTGGCTCGGGTGTCAAACTAACTTAGGTCAAACAAATTGTCATAAATGACACAGATCATAATCAAACACAAAGTTCAACAGATAACATATCAGATAACTCATATCATAAGATTCATATTCAGACATAATGAGGTTCATCAATTACACATATCAAAGTCTTCCTAACGAAATGTTCAAATCAGATAACACATGGTTCAATAAAACATAAGTCCAGATAAACAACAAATCACACAATCAGGAAAGGGTTCATAGCAATGGCATTGGAAACCCTAATAAGTAAAATGGAAAGACTAACGAAAGAACATCATAAGGAACCTTTACTAAGAAGGTCAGAATATATGTACGATAACATAAGTGTCTTAAAGTAAGACAGAATATCCGTACCTTAAAGCAATTGAGAGAAAAGAAACGAATGTAGGAATATGAAGATGTAACGTCGCGTCTCCTCCAACGAATCTACACGGATTATGATTTATTTAATATTTATTAGCATCATTAATATTATAACGGATTTATCGCATTAATACTTTTAGAGTTGTCAGAATATTCTTATTTTAGTGACAGACGAAATTACAACACTTTAGGGTATTCCTCATTAATTCACCAACTTCCTATTTAGGTTCTAGGGTTTCCCATACTCTTTAAATATTACTAAATACGCATTAAATTCACATATTACTTCTTTTAATGATTTCCCAAATTAACCTAGAACGTAAATGATAACAAACCGAAATTAACTTAAACTCATGCGTGTCCTTACGTAATTTATTTACACATGTTGACCCATAATTGCTCAGAATTTCAAATTACACCCTTGACATCTTTAAGTTCACAATCTCACCTTACTTTATCAGATTTTACACTTTTAACCCAAAGGTTTTAGAATTTACAAAACGTACCCTAATAAATTAAATACAATTCGAATGGCCCTTTAATTATCCAAAATTACATGTTTAACCCCCACACTTATTTTTATACGTTTAGTACAAGTATTTTACTGTTTACAAAAATAACCCTCAAGTTTCATAATTTACAAAACCAACCCAAAACTTTTATTTAGGACCGAAAAGACATAATTCAAGTACAAGCCCTAAACCTAGGTTAAACCAATCATTAGCTCATCATTATTACTTCATTTATTACCCTTAATGATAACAAGAAAACCCTAGTTCATGCAAAACCCTAATCGTCCCTTTTTAATTCTTTCCTTTTTCCATGTTTAACCGAACCATAAAACTCAAAACAATTCATACAAGCTTCGAATTCATAATTATGTATTTTATTCAGGTCTTATAACATGTAATAGCTTCTGTAAAAATCAATTCATGATCTCTAAAAATATTATACGCCCATTCGTTATATTCATACGCTTTTAGGGTTTTAAATTCCAAATAATTTCATACGACATATTAAACATGCATGGCCAATTTTTATGTGTTATATATGACTTATAGGACTGAAATCAACATTAGGAACTTACCCTTGATGAGCTTGGATCGTTAAAACAAAAGAAGCACAAAAACCTCACTCGCCGAAACCCTAATTCACTCAAAAACTCACCACGACTAAAACAGCAACTTAGGAACTCGAACACTATTTTTCCCACCTTCTTTACCTTCAAACTTGTCCAAGAAAAATGGTTTCAAGCTCTGGAAACTGGAAATCGAATTATTTAGGGTTTTGGGGTCGGTTTGGGATAACTCGGTTATTAGGGATTATGTGAGCCGAATAATATGTATATATACTTGAGTTACTATTTTTCTTGTGGGCTTAATAGTGTATTGGACTTAAAATAAATGGACTCTTAGTTTTGTAAATTTATATTGGGCTCTTATTAATTAAATTCTTTTATAAAACTATTAAATATAATCGGCTAATTATTAAAATACATAATTGATCTTATAAAATAATAATCTATAAAATTAACTTTACCAAGTCATTCAAGATTTATTTGGATCATATGTGATTTTCTTATAAGTTTTCTGAATTTACATAGCTCATTTGGTATTGTGTTTATTTAATTATTCTTGCTTTTGATCATAAGGGTATTTTGGTCTTTTTGTGAATTTTAGAAATTCAGGTATTACAACAAGACTATTAACTATGTTCATATCCGTATAACGTTAAAATAGCACTACAAAAGTGAAAAATGGCATACACAAAAAGTATCAGAAACTTACATAAAGAAAAAGTCGTAGCATAAGCACAAAATAAATGAATAATGTGCATAAATACAAACAAAAAGCTGCACGCAGCCATCAGAAGCATCACAAGAGATACAAAGACAAACATTGTTCAGATGATTACAAAGCATCTCAGAAAAGAGAAGAAAAACTAAATCCAGAATGTGGATCATCCGCAACCTCAACAAGGGTACTAGACCCACCAACATCATAATCTTCAATAGAAAGAGGTCTCGCAGAAATATCAGAGGTACCGACAGGAAGAGGAACAAGCGGAAAAGGAGTAGTGCAAGCAAAAGCTAACTCACTAGTCGAATATGTTTCCACACCCACAACATTACGAGTGGACAAAGGATCAACGAAAAAATTATAAACATCGGCAATAGCTGCTCTAAGGTTAGAAAACGCCTTGGTGCTCATCGTTTTCTAACCTGATCAACTCTCTTCTGAACAACCTCTAAAGAACAAGACAAAGAGCTGCTACCAACAACAGCATTACTACCTTTATCATAAACAGGAACGATGAGTTGCTCAAGATCTGGCTGTAACCCTCCAATCATAGGAGCATTCGTGGAAGGCCCACCAACACGAAGAAGATCCATCACTTCCGCAATACCAGCATCTTTGCTAGACTTAACCACGGAGAGTAAAGAAAACTCAACATTTTCAAGGGCCCTCACGGCGGAAACATAATGATCTTCCGCAGAAGAATTGTATACAGCAAGCTCAGCAAGCTCTCTTTTCTCCTTGCCATGAATAATGCCCGCCGCTAAGCCTTCTTGCATACCCTTATTGACAGCACGCTCAACTTTTTCCATTGCCGCAGTATACTCTGGAGAATTCAAACACTTAAACACGGCAAGGCTCATACCGTTAGTTAACAACCAGCGCCGGCTAGACAACAGCGTAAGGAATCGAGGATAAAACTCCTCATCAAGATGACTAGCCAAGGCATACAAATCAGAAACGGCCGAGTCAACCTTTTTCAAAAGAACGACCACCTTAGCATCTTGGATCTTACAGAATTCTTCCTCCAAAGCAAAAAAGGAAGGAACTTGGCTGCGGAGCTCAGAGCATGACTCCTCCAAGATCCATATCTGCAAACAAAACAAAGTTAGAAGACAATGGGAAACAAACAAGAGGAACAACTAAAAAGGCACGGACGCGCACCTGTCTGGAAAGGTTGGAATTCTGGGACTTAAGAACAACAACTTCAGCTCTCAAAGTAGATAACTCAGAATCCTTCGCATCAAGAGATGATTGAAGTGCTACCACCTCAGCTCGAAGAGAATTTTGTTCTTCTTCAAGCATAGAATTCTGGTTCCTCAAAGACAAAAGTTTTGCAGCAGAAGCTGCTAAAGACGCAACAGCAGAAGATGTCTCGGAAGAGGTAGCATTAGCAACCTTAGACTCTAGAACCGAAATCTCCCTATCCTTACTTGCCAACAAAGACAATAAGCATTTTCGCTCCATAGCATTATACTCTAAACGCAGGCGAACCTCAGAACTAAAGCAAAATTGTCGTTCCATAGCAACATTAAACTCATCAAGGAGACGCTTGTGAAAAACTAGAAGGGGGTTGAATAGTTTTACCGATTAGAACTTTGTTTTAAACTATTTAGATCGATTTATGTCAATCTATTTGGATGTATGTTGGATGTTGATAAACAAACATATAGAAATATAAATATGTAATGAAAAGATAAAGAGTAAGGAGCACAAAACCACAACGCGAGTATTTATAGTGGTTCGGCTACAAGGACACCTTCCTTGCCCTACTCTACTCCCCGAGTTACCTACTCGAGAGTTTGTAATCACTACACAACACCAGCTCCTTATGGTGGAGAAACCTTCACAACGTTGCCTACTCTTTATCCGGTACAAGGCTAGATACCGGGTTCTTCCACGAGGTAGAACCAAACCTATCACAATGTCGCCTACCATTTATCCGGTACTAGGCTAGATACTGAGTTCCATTACAATGGAGGAACTACTACCCAACACTACACCAACACCTAACCCCAAAGGAGATCTACTCCTTATAATAACATCATCAAGGATAACAATATCCTTTGACCCAATACTAATCTATCATGTACATCGAATCACACCATATCGAATGTACACCTTAGGCACTTTTCACTAATGCCTTTGACTCGATGTTCAAGAGACCCTTCCCTAATGTCTTGTGACTTGACTTCTAGGCACCCTTCACTAATGCCTCTATCCTTGACTTCTAAGCACCCTTCACTAGTGCTTTCAATACGGACGATCGACACCCTTCACTAATATCTTCGTCTTGACACTTGAGACATATTTCACTAATGTCTTCAACACTACACTTCATATAAGAAAGAAGAAAACTATCAACAAAAGAACCTCAGTAGTCTTGATGATAATGAAGCATGGCAACTCATGGACTTGAGCTTGCTCGTCTTCAAAAGATGGTGATCTCGACTTTAAAAGGAACCTAGAGAATCACACGAAAACAAAACTAAATACATAGATCACTTGGATCTGAGGTTAGAGAGTTTATAACTCAAAGAGAAAATATGTGGGAATGGGGTGAGAAACAATGAAGAAATGGCTCACTATTTATAGAGAGAAAATGTCTACTATTCCACGGATCCCACGAATCCCTCACTTGAGGGATCCGTCCAGTGCAATACTGGGGATCCGTGGGACGTTCCCCTTTGCCCATGGGTTTTGGGTCATGGTTCATGATTTATGGATCATGGTATCAAAGTAGATACAATGTATATCCAAGATGCAATGCATCTAGTCCATGGTTCATGGATTAAAACTATGGGCCATGGATTAAAACCATGTATGACTTAAACATGATGTCATGCAATGGGTTATGGGTCAAGATCCATGGGTATGGGTCATGGACTTTGGGTTGTACCCAACTATATTCAATGTATTTGGTCAATGGGTCAAATACTTAAGTTTCTACCAATTTATATTACCCATTATAATACATACTAGTTATATATATATTTGCCCAATATGTAAACACTAGTTGTTGTACATATGTATTATTAAATCATAAAATCACTTATACTTGTTTTATGTGAAAACGTAAGTGTGTTAGAAAACTATTGGCTCAAACCATTTACGTATTTTATTTGTTTCGTTAAAATGATTTTACGTTTGTTATCGACAAAACATTAGAAGATCGTACGATATAAATAAATGTTTTTACGGCTTATTTGTATTAACAATCTCCCCCTTTTTGTTGATGACAAAACATAAAATTATTTTAAGAAAAAACTAAAATTCGTAAAAGTTTGAATTTGTAGTTTTTACTTTCTTCTCCCCCTTTTTGTCGAAACAAAAAGAGCTTCGAAAAGAAACTAACACATTGTTTTAAGAAAAAACATGTGAAAAGAAAGAATAGAGAGCAAGTGACGGGAAGAGTTCTCGTCTTAACTCCCCCTTGATGAGTCAATCCCTTTGTGAGGGCGTCAAGTAAATAAAAACTACTAAGCTAATGCATTGCAACCATGTTTGCATATGGTTTTGTCTTAGCAGCGATAATGCTCCCCCTAGATAATTGCAACTTTGCAAGGGGACGTCATGAAATGTAATCCTAATATTACAAATGATCTTGCAATGTAATGCTTTGACACAAAGCTCCCCCTAGCTTTAGAGTGTCAAAGTCTTCATGTGTCAATTGAAAACCTACAAAACAAAGGTTAGAAGACAAGTATATAATGCATAATTTCCTGCAAATAAGACTCAAGTTAGCAAAAAATTGGTCTTTTGTTGCACGGATCCCACGGTTCCCTCCTTGGAGGGATCCGTCTAGGCAAATTCCAGGGATCCGTCTGTCTGATGACAAGATTCAGTAATGGAGATATAACAAATAATGTTAACATCAAAGTGAGATATGAATTATACCAAATAATCATATACTCATAAATATAGCAAATATCATGTAATTTCATTTAATAAAACTAGAGATATGATATACATGACTCTAAAAACTAAGAAAATGAACTATACACGACTTGGAGTTACTAGACTATCTAAGTTACGCTTGATACTAGGACACCACTAAAATCCTCTAGCTCAAGTTTGTTTAGGTTTAATCTCGTCGAAACGTTCGAGGAGGTGATAAAACATGAAACGTTGATCTTCCCGTACTTCATGTATCAAACATTCAACATGTTGACAATGATAATAATCTTTGTCATGGCTAGGTAGTGGTGATGGAAGAAATGAAATTGCTTGATGTGAAGGATCAAGTGAAGCGGGTTGAGGAGCCTCAAACGATGGAGGGATTGGTGGAGGCGCATTTGAAGATGGCTCGACCAAGAATGGTGGTAGAGAGATGTCAACTTCCATGTGGTCGGGTGGTTGACTATGATAATTTTTCATAATCTAAATGGGATTATTTGATGGTGACGGCGAAAAGGAAACCGGAGCTAGTGTTGACTCAACACCTTGATTTTGTTCCATTATTCCTCCTAATAAGGAGAATGTTACCGGTGGTGGAGGATGGGACGGCCTAGGAGGTAAATCCTCTAGATTGTAGAGGTGTGGTGATGAGAGTAGAGTGGTGAATGAAAGGGCTCTAGGAAATAATGGTGATGGTTTAGTGGAAATGGGATTGTTTGATTTATGAGGTATGGTGGTGTTTGGCATAGGTAGTTTCATTGGAACTATCCTTTTAGGGATTGGTTTGATTGGTTGATTTGGTGGAGGAGAAATCCTTTCATTTGTGGATTTGACCGGAGATGATTCGGTTGAAGAAATTTCATGTACAACACGAGCAATTTTCTTGGGTGGTCCTTTGGTGGATGAGTTACCACTTGGAGCTTTACTCATGATGAGATGATTCAAAGAGGTTTGTAAAGGTTTCTTAGTGTTGAAAATGAGGATGAAGGTGATGACTTTAGGAGTCCTAACAATGTGGTTTATAAAGCAAGGGATTTAGCACGTGCATTCAAGACTTAAGCCACTAAGATTCATTGGAATGTGATGATTAGCATGCACAAGAGTTAACTTCAGAATTGTACTGGTCTAGGATCTTAATTAAGATGAGATGGAGTGTTCAAGTTAGCAAGATGAGCTTGAAATGATTGTTTTAGCTAGAGTTGACATGAATATGTTATACGGATCCCACGGTTCCCTGGAATGAGAGATCCGTCTAGGCTATTCCTAGGGATCCGTCTCTCAGCAGTTAAAAAAAGATAACAATGATGTTTGTAACGTCTAAAGCCTATACCTTCTTGAGTGTTTCAGTCCATCTAAGTATCTTAAATGAAAGGGTACTTAAATAATTAAGGGCAATGAGTGATGTAGCTAATGATAGCCTTACATGGAAGAAATTGGAACTTTTATGAGTACCAATGAGAGACCAAGGATGACACTAAAGATTTGAGAGTGTCAAATGGAGCTAAATGATCATAGAAACTAGATAGTAACTTAATATAATGTTTTGGAAGATATCCTAAAAGCTTAAGATGGAAAAGCTAGAATTTGACCCATCTCGACCTATTTTGAGGTAAGGATGACTACAATCCATTTGCTATCTGATACTCTTACACAGCGCGTTCGGGGTCAAAGGAACTTCCTTTTCGTCGAGCAAGTTTTTCAACACCCTAGGCAGTGAACCTAATCGTTGTAGTGTAGTATTAGGGTAAGCCACGGGAATTGATATCGTTCTCTAGGGGAATAGGAATGCTAGTGAGAAGTTACTACGCTAAGGTTGGGGTTGAGGAAGATTATTTTTTTTATCTTTTTATGTTTTTTAGAAAATTGAAAGGTACGAATCTCGGGGTTTAGATTTGGGGGTTGGTATTTCTACCGATTACTTCTACTATCTAATTATCTAATTAACTAAGGTGAGTCTATGTCTATTGTTGTGTGCTTGTGATGATTAAAAATGTATTTGCTTAGGCTTTATTACTCCCTAGTTATCTCCTATTGATGGTTGAATTGTCACGTCCTTATTCTTAATCGCGTTATGTCTCTAAGGTCGTAGGGTATGCGTTTATCCCTAACTCTTTGAAGCTACCAAAGGTTAATGACTACAAAATCTCTAGGATTTATAAACTTTAACTCTAAGGTATTCTTTGGTTGTATAGCCTACAATTACTCTAGGTGATTATAAACTAAGGTTCAACAAAGATTAATCAAGCATTAACAACACAACGAATGACCTATCGCAATACTAGGTCAATCACAATTAAGATAAGAGACAACCAATCAATATTCAATAACTAAGTTACATATTACCCAAGCAAACACACAAGTAAATTAGCTGGACATGGGGAACATGCAAGCATACAGACAATCAATTGAAGACATAATTAAATTAATGAAGTAAAACACTTATCTTGATGTAAGATAGGGTATGAAACCCTAAAATATTGTACAAGACAGCCTTGGTTCGGTTTAGGTTTTTACTCCACAAAACTACACACTAAAAACTAAAAAATTCAGATTCTATATATAAGGTTACAACTGTGACGGCATCACCCTTTAATTTGTGATGCCGTAGGGTCGCCGTCATTAGGGTTTCGTCTTGGCCACGTTATCATTGTGACGGCATTACCTTATGTCCGTGACGCCGTCGCCTTGAGTCTCGACGCCGTCCCGGATCAAATCTAGGTCGTCTGAGCTGCGACGCCCTACTCTTTAAAACCTGATGCCGTCGCACTTGAAAATAAGCAATTTGCTACTGATCGTCACAAAACTTGTTCCACGACGTTACAAGTATAACTCGACGCCGCCCCCTTCATTTCGAAGCTTGAGTGTCTCGATTCTTGACTTCGGCCATTTTCTTCGATATTTCGCGCCTTTTCGTCCGAATAAGTGCCATTACAGCAATTTGCCTTCAAGAGACCTAAAAGTGAAAAGGAACGATATTAAGTAATAACGGATACAAAAGTGATCAAATAAGGGCTTAAACGACCCCTCAAAAAGGTACATTTTAAAACCTTATCAAATATCCCTACACTTGGTATTTGCTTGTCCTCAAGAAAATGTGCTTTTAGCCACTTAATTTATAAGTTAGGGGTCATGAAGCATTAGTTTAGACCAACCATCCACAACACATATAAGCCCCGCAAAAGTCATAACAAGCACGGAAATTACATACTAGCACCTCACATGGGGTGTTTGGATACTCACATCTCTCGGGTGTATATGAAATATAACAAGTTGGAAATGGAAGATAAACACTCATTAACCGGTTTTAGTACATAGATTACCATAGGCTTGAGACTACAAACCTCCATCGCTTTGGCGTAAGCACCTAGGAAAGACTATCCAAGAGGTCTTTTAAAGGGTTGTAATGTTAGGCTTACGGTAGGGAAACAAAGGGTTTGGTGAGATAGGCGATTTCGTGGTGGTAAGTCAAAAATCTTTATGTTACAAGCATAAGAATGGCATAAGCCAAGACTCGATACTCTAAACTCTAGATAACTGAAACAAACAAACATAAATTTAAAGATAGATGTAGGATGGTAGCCCGTATGTTTTTTTTTTTTTTTTTTTTTTTCAACACTCTATTTTTTTGCTTTCTTTTTTTTCAATTTTTTTCATACACTTTTACTCTACCATTCCTCTACTTAAAACATCAAAATGATAGGGATTTATAGGCACATCCCTACACTTGAGTTTTTATTGCTCTAACACTAAATTGACCCGAATTGAAAAGATCAAAACACTTGAAGTACATTATTACGCAAATAAAGGGAATTTAAATTTAACGTTCCTTTCCCGTCATTTCATAAAATTTAACTTTTCCATGAGTCCCAATCGTCCCAAAACTGTGTACAAAGGATATGACTCGACTTAGCAACTTATGCAAGCAACAAGATAATTGAACTAAGGGTTTAGTGTGATAACAATAATGCATTAAAAGTGAGTGCATACAAGGTAGGCTAAGGCGATTTGGGTGTACATTTGGGGGTGGATTGTAAACAATGCTCTTCATTGATATTCTAGAAAACCGAAACATCACGAGAACCGCGAAAAGGATAGGCTCTTAGGGGTTAACTAGGGGTATCATGTACTAAAGATGAGTACAACGCAAGGGTGTGGGAGAATTACTCAACCGATGTGGAAGAAGTAATTATATTACGGGTATCAAACAAGGGTTATCCTAATGCCTCTTATCATTTAGTTATTCCTAACTACACAAGTGTAGTCTTACTAGCGATCTCAGAATGCATCACAAAACAAGTTCTAGAATCTATTATACTACCGGTTCACACTCTAAGCATTAAAGATGAATGCTTTAATTCTTACAAATCTAAGGGTGATCCTCACATTTTGGGTGGAATTTAAGTGGTAAAGGGTTTTTGTGCTAGTCATATAATTTCCTATCCATGAGACGCTTTATTAAGACTAATGGCCCACTCCTATATGTCATGAAAAATTTTAAATTTGGTGCCAAAATTACCCTAACCTATATTTCTCATAGTTTATTACAAAAATGAAATTGGGCAAAGCAAATAGTCAAGGATAAGCATAGTTTCAAAGTTCCCGTTTTATTTTCCCTCCCTACACTTAAACTGAACATTGTCCCCAATGTTCCCCGAAAGTATCAAAGTTATGATAATGGAAGGTAATTAAAGACGAAAGAAACTAATACTCCCCTGATTAGCTCGGTAGGATCCGTGTAAAATGGTGGTTACATCTTTCTTCAAGAATGTAACATATTGGATTTCACATACACATCATAACATAAACACAAGAGGCGTACACAATGGTTTTAGAGAGAGAAAGTTAGAGGTTTAGGAACTTTAGTGAGAGAAATAAAAATCTTATTATGAGCTCCAACTATCTACCTTAGGAGGTAGAGAGTATTTATAGTCTTACAATAAAACACCACCGGACGGGCTGTGGATCAGGCATACAGTGGGTAAAGACCCGTCCGTCCTCCACGGTGTTACTTAACTAAATACTACTTAACATCAAATAACTACGACTACGAGCTTTCTAACGATTACATATACTTGAGGTGACCGACACTTTAACTACTGGATTTTCCAAATCCTAACAATCTCCCCCTAAGGGAGGTCACCTCAAACACACATTAAAATTACATAGAATACAAACAGATATTACATTGAGATAGTTCTTCGATTCTTGTTCATGTTCTTTGTTCTGTAGCTCGTAGTCTTTGATTCTTCATTTTTGCATGTTTAGATAATCTTAGTGGAGGTCTTTAACTGATCCACGTGATACTGAGTTTTGAGTCAGCTTTTGAGATCATCAGCCACATTAATCTCTTACTCATCCATTGTGGAGTTGGTATTATGTGATGTTGTGATATTTTGACCGACATGCTCACATTCTGGATCATGATGTATTTTCATCAGAATAGTGGAAGCTTTCGTTGATTCATGATATTAGTAGCAGAAAGGTAAGCATGGAGTGAAAAATATCAGAGTCATTGATGCACTAATCATGATTTCTTTAGATGTGAATGTGTTGTGTGTTGCAATACAACGAAGGTTTTAATGAAAATCAATTATCAATTATAAACACCTATTATTTTGAATTATTTGTACACAGTCGATGTGCTAAAGAAAAAAGTTTTTTAAGTACAACGACCGGTTTTTCAAAGGTATCCGTCAATCCATAACCTGAACCAGGATTGATCCAAAAGATTGAATCGCCCCATTGTTTCTGTTCAGTTGTCACATGGTTGATCTATTGAATAGATCTCACATGCCACCTACCAGAGCTTGTTTGATGTTGGCTCCAGAAGGCTTTCCATCTTCATTGTGAGTATGTTGGCATACTACTCAGATGTTCTGGCAATAGCACAAGGATAATGCATAGGACTCATAAGATATAATCTCTCTTTCCACATTGTGTGAAACAGAGAGTCTTCATTGAAAGTGTCCTAAAGAGATTTATAGATGATCTCGTGGCTCTAGACTCAATTGTGCATATTTGGTTCCTATGCCGGAGACTAGGGAGAGGGTCTCCTTCTTCAATATCCAACAATCTTTAAGAGAAATTCGATAGTTTATGTCGGTTCCCCGTGAGAATGAAACAAGTCCTTTAAGAGGAACTTGAGTGGTTTGGAAAGTTGAAGTGCAAATCGCCACGGGTCCATGACGTCTTGTCTTCAATACCGATGTTACCTTGGTAACCACCAGGAGTATATGAATTGAACCCGGTTTTCGCCCTAAGGTTGAATAATTGGAGGGCTATTTGTTTTCACCCTTTTCTCATTCAATTCTTTTTCATTCTTCAACCCCTTGAGTGCTTACCGAGACTTCATAACTAGAACCTTGTTGGGTTTATTCCAGATACTAGCTTCAGTCTCATCCGCACTCTTCCCATAAATCACTTTTCTCCTTTTTTTCATCATACCTAAGGACTTCTACACTATCTAGTGGATTGTCCCTGGGTAGATCCCTCCGGTTCTAGCGGCTCATGGGACCTCAACCTAACCTTATCATCCTTATATCACCATACAAAAAGTAAAGTTGGTCGGTCTTTTTGGTATGGTTCATATGCCATTGGAACCAATTGAAAACCATTTGAAAATCAATCAAGATACTTGTGATATAGAATCAAAGCATTTTGTATCTTAATTGTTTTGATATTTTAGAAATGCTCCCCCTCAACATATGCATAAAAATTGAGAAATTGTTTAGCACATGGAGGCAAGAGATCTTTGAAATCGTTAGATTAAGAATGAAAGGTCCAATCTTTGATTAACATTTTCTAAAATGATCATCATCACTTCCCAATCAATTTGAGTAGATAAAACATTTTGAGGAAGGATGAGGTTTTCAAAAGTTTGCTCCCCTCAATATGTGCCTCGAAGTTTGAAATCGTTTTGCACATATTAGAGGGAACCTGCACTTAGAGACAATTCAATCACGTTTCAATAATTTGAGGTTTAAAGTAGATGCTCCCCCTCAACATGTGCATAGAAAATTTGAAATCGTTTGTCACATGCGGGGAGGAAAACATGCTAAACACTTATGAAACCATTTATCGAATTATCGCTTTAAATCAATTTAAATCACACATTCTCCCCCGATCACAATTATCAAATCATTTGAGATTTGTGATCTCTGTAGATTTAAATTGATTTTGAAAGCTTTTAAGGAGAATTGTGACTTGATTATGAAAATGTTTTAACTGATAATGATTGGATTTTGAGACTTTAAACTCCATTGATTAAACATGCATGATTATCTTTTGAAAACATAATAATAACCAAGGTCTTGAACCAATTGTGTAAAATATTGTAAAGCATTTAGAGTAGACCTTGCTCAATTAAGTGCAAATTGTTTGAAAAGAACACTTTTTGATTTAATTGAAAAATCATTCTCCCCCTCAATCAATGACGAAAGTTGTTGATTGCTGGATTGAGATTTTGACACTTGATAAGTTCTTTTGATTTTCAAAAATAGAGTCCTAAGTGTTTTCAAAACAATTGAGTTTTCATAAGATTGCAAATATTTTTCAGAGGAATCTTTAGAAGGAAAATATTTGAAATTAAACATTTGTCTTGTTAATGACAAACATTTGTTTTAGAATCAGAGCATTAGGTTTGAAACATGAGATAAAGCATGGCTCTGTTATTTCTTTGAAAAGCGGGTTCTTTGCACGAAATGACAATAAACCATTTTTTCACTTTCTCCCAAAAATATTTTTGATTTTTTTTTTAAATTCGAAGAATATCTAAAGTCACGTGTCATTCTTTGAATGACAACACAAGAACCGTAGATATTTTGAATTGAAAAACATGACAAAATAATGATTTTTTGGAAATTTTTAAGATTTTTCAAAATTTTTTATAGATTTTTGAAAGTTTTATATTTTCTATTTTGGTTTTGAAGGTTTTGTAATTTTGTATTTTGTTTTTGAATAGATATTTACAAGAAGATGATGAAAAAGCTTTACTCCTCGTCTTCCTGCTGAAGACGTTTGAGTGTTTCTGGTTGAAGGCTTTTCAAGCCAAGTCGTGGAAGAATAAACTCAAAGCGTTCTCTTGGAAGAGCTTTGGTGAAGATGTCGCTAGCTGGTATTCGACTTCACAAAATAAAGTTCCACCACACCGTTTTCCACTTGTTCTCACGATGAAATGATGTCAAATATTGATGTGCTTTGCTCTTGAGTGTTGAACGTTGTTGCATGAGAGAGCAATAGCACTTTTATTATCACAAAGAGAGGATTTTGTTGAATTCAAAGCCATAGTCAGATAATGGGATCTCATCCATAGGATTTGAGCACAACAAGATGACATGGCTATGTATTCACCTCTATAGATGAAATAGAAGTACTCATTTGCTTCTTTGAAGACCAACTCACAAGCTTATCACCCAAAGCGAGCACCTCGGATGTACCGACGTGTATCTTGACATCTGCATGATCAGATCTGCATAGGTCATTAGTGACATACCGGTATCCTTCGGGTACCATAGTCCCATATTGATGGTTCCTTGGAGATACCGAAAGACCTGTTTAATCGCTTCAAGGTGCTTTTTAGTAGGCTTAGCCTGATATCTAGCACACATGCACACAACGAACAAGATATCGGTCTACTAGCGTGAGGTACATCGGGGATCCAATCATATTACGATATTTCGTTTGATCTACCATGATCCACGAGTGGTCCTCATCCAAATGTACGTTTAATCATGGGAGTGTCAACGGTGTCACAAGAAACAAATCCAAATTTCTTTAAAATCTCATTTGCATATTTAGATTGATTTATAAAAATGCCTCCGGGACTTTGTGAAATTTGTAATCCCAAGAAAAATGACATTTGTCCCATCATTGACATTTGAAATTTGGAACCCATTTCATTTGAAAAATGGTCACATTCATTGGGGTCTGTTGAGGCAAAGATAATATCATCAACATAAATTTGAATGTGAATTAAATGTTTGCCTGACTTTCTGGTGAACAATGTCGGATCAACTGCTCCCTTGCTGAATCCAGTGATAGAAAGAAACTTAGATAGCGTATCATACCATGCTCTAGGAGCTTGCTTCAAACCGTAAAGGGCCTTTTCAAGCGATAGACATGAGTAGGATGCTCTGGATTCACAAAACCTTTGGTTAGGCGTACGAACCACCTCTTTAAATCACCATTAAGAAAATTTTTCTTACATCCATCCGATATACAACCATGTTTTACTAGCGCATTAGCCAAGAAGATTCGATTGCCTCGATACGAGCAACAGAGAGCAAAAGATTCTTCAAAGTCAATACCTTCTTCTTGACGATATCCTTTAGCCACTAACCTAGCCTTGTTTTTCAACACATCACCATGCTCATCAAGTTTCACTTTGAAGATCCACTTTAGAGCAATGATCATAGCACAATCTGGAGCGGGTACTAATTCCCATACATCTAATCGATCGAACTCATGAATTTCTTCTTGCATGGCATTGAACGGTTGTCTTCATTCATGTAGTTTTAACATCTTTTGGTTCGATCTTAGAGAGTGCGGAGTTGAAGAAGCACCATAAGGCATCGGTTGCAAGTTGTTTATGAGTGGATACTTGGCACGAAGGGTTTCCAATGATATTATCCAATGGGTGATCATGTGTCCATTTTCTAAGGTGTTCATGTGGTTGTTGTTGTGGAATGAAGTAGCGAGTCGATGTCTCCGATGAAGATGGTTCGTGATGATGATTCAGGAGCAAATATATTTTCAAATGAGCATCTTCGGAGTAGCAAAGGGATTAACTTCATCATTGATGCAAGAAACAATTCCATGATGTACATTCGATGATTGATGATTTGTTGATGAGACAGAGTGATCGGCAGCAGGCGCTTCTTGACTTAATGATATTGAGACTGAAGGGTTGACTTCATTCAAAGGGATAGGAGCAGCCTCTGTTGATGGAATTGACATTTCATCAGCATTTGGTTCATAGTGTTCATCAAACATTGGATCAAACAATTTCTTTAAATCATCTTCGAATGGAGGTACATATGGAGTTGCTTGAGAGGAGTTTGGTACAAGGGATGAACCAATGGGACTATTTTGAAGTGCGGGTCCTGGATTGTCCAGAGCCATTTGACCGGTCACTCATCGAAGCGTAACGTGAATTGTTTCCATGATATTTCAAGTTCTCTTGTTGTAGATTCGGTAACCCTTCTTGTTTGGTGCATAACCAACAAAAACTCCAATATCCGCCTTTGCTCTTAATTTACCTAGGTCTTGACCGTCATTCGTTGGATAGCACAAAGCACCAAACACACGAAGGTAGGAGAGATCGAGTTTCGTTTATGAACAAGTTCATATGGATTTTTCCATGAGAGGTATGAATAAGGAGCGATTTTGGGTATAGCAGTGGCAATGGCTTCAGCCCATAGAAACATTGGAACCTTCGAATAAATTAGCATTGTTCTTGCGGCTTCCACAAGAGTTCGATTTAGTCTTTCAACTACACCGTTATGTTGAGGAGTTCGTGGAACACTTCTTTGATGACTGATTCCAACACTTTCATAAAGCTGAATTAAGTCTTTGTTAACAAACTCGTGCCATTGTCGTTCGAACAATTACACCGTATTGTTGAGTCGAATCAAGCGTTTGATTAGTTTGATTATGACATCAGGAGTTTCATCCTTTGTCCTCAAAAACTTTACCCAAGTGAATCGAGAGTAGTCATCAACAACTACAAGAATGTATTTCTTCCCATTTATGGTTTGCACTCTCATTGGTCTTGCATGATCCAGATGAAGGGTATGAAGAACTTCCATTACTGAGTTTGTCAGTTTTGGTTTGTGGGCATATTTTGTGCTTTTACCCAATTGGCAGGCTAAACAAAGATGATCTTTTTCATATTTCAATCTGGGTAAGCCTCTGACAAGATCCTTTCTGGAAAGGTTATTAATGGTGCCGAAGTTCAAATTATTAAGACGACGATGCCATAACCATGACTTTGTTTTTGAAGCCTTTGACAGCAAGCAAATTGGAGAAGACTTCATCATGTCTTTGATAGAGATGGTGTATAGGTTAGAACCACGAGTACCTCTTAATAATTCCACACCATCAAGTTTTCTAACGAAGCAAGTATGTTTTCTAAAGGCCACTTCTAGATCGGAATCACGGAATTGACCAACAGAGAACAAGTTATGACCAAGACCTTCCACATAATATACCCTGGAGATTACACTTTTGCCAACTACATAATCACCATAACCCCTAATAGCACCAAAATGATCATTCCCGAATCTAACGGTTCCGATGAATTTACTCACGAAGTTCATGAGCCCGACCGGTCTCGGTCATATGCTTGGAACAACCGAGTCTAAGTACCACAGAACGATTTGAACATCTGCAGGTTGAACACAGACAAAAATGGATAACCGGATAATTGGGATCCCCATGCAAGAATGGGTTCCACTTGGTTAGTAACAGTGATTGGAACACCCACATCAGAAATAGAAGCAATGGAATCATTAGGAATAGATGCAGTGCTGGTGTCTGTATTTGACCTATTCAAAGTATGTTCACTTCTTAAGGAATAGTTCTACCAGTAGGCATCCATTTTCTATAAGGCATTATCTTATCAGATTGAGGGCAAACGATTAACCTTATGGCAAAACGGTATCCATTGATAACCTATCTTACTAAATGTTCTTCCTGTGGGTTTCCTCTGTTTTCTAACTTTCTTTCGTTTTTTCCTTTTAGCCTTCTTAGCATGATTTTTAGCATTAACAATTTTAACGGCCATTTGACATTAGACAAAACATTCACATCACATTCATGATTAGCAAATGCGAATTCAAGCGCATCATCATTACATGGTTTATAGATAGTATCGAGAATTGAATTAATTACAGTAAGCCTATGGCTAATACTAGAATCAACACGATTCGTTTTATTCAACTCAAACTTAAAGTTCCTAGGTTGGTCTTCTACTTTCTTCCAATGCACATTCTTAGCTTGCGAGGTCCTATCATTCCTTGTATTGCCTTGAGACTTTGACCTGCTCGCTTTAATGTCACTGATTACTCCTATAGAGGGAATTATGGGAACATTAGTTGGTTGATCTACTTTTTGCATTCCTGAACTAGATGTGCAGGATCGAGCTACTTGAAGGCACATTAGCGTTTACTTTCTTAAAATTGGGCATAGATTGATTTGAATGCATGGCACTAGGCATAGAACAAGGCATCACAGCTTTTCCTTTTGCACCTAAGGATTTAGGACATGTTGCAATTAAACATTCTAGCAGTTCTTGAGATCGTTTGGCCTGAATGCAAGCAAACCTAATTTCTCTATCAAGCGGTTTGTTAATGAAATCCTCTTCCACAATCTCATGGATACATTCTAGGCTATCCTTAAGGTGAGCACAGTAGTTATGAAACACAGGTTCATTATTCCTAAGATGAGGAGGAATGAATTTAACGGTCACAGCATATTTGCAATCAGCGGATGACTTTGATGCAGTTTCGCATTTTCCTGACTTCTCAGATTCTCAATTTCCTTTTGTAAAGACGTTATTTTTTCGTTATTTTGGTCACGAGTGACTTTCATTGAATCATATAACTCTTTAAAGTGTCGTTTAAATTTTTCATTTTCTTCTTGAAAACTCTCGTTTTCCTTTTGTAAGGCATTAACTAAGTTTTGAAGATGAAAAGTTTGAGAATCTCGAGAATCTAAAGGAGTAGGCGTTTGGGATCCAGTCACATTGTTCTTTTCACCCTTTAATTGAGAGATTTAGGCTTTCAACTTTCTGATCGTGTTACAATGAGCTCGAATCTGTTCATCACGTTTGCTAATTTCAAAAACGGCATCAAATTCAGGAGCATCCAAGGATGTCTTGATATTTGAGGTTTTAACATTTTCTTCAGATGTTGATATTTTAATTGCAAAGCAAGATGCTCAACTTCAAATTTAGAAAACTGTTTCACCAAGTTATCATGATCATCTTGTTCAACTTTATCATGCAGTTTAGAGTTAGTTTTTTCAAGCTCAATGACACGATCATGGGAGACTTTCAGAGCAACATATAATTCATGAAATTGAGAAGCATTAATGGAACAATTTGTAGCAGCGTAAAACACATCTTGAGCAAAACATTCAGAAATAAGATTCTCATTTAAGGTATGCAAGTTCTTCCTCTCAATCTCATTATATTTTAATTCTCGCCATATCACTAACCTCAACTATCATCGCATCAAATTCCTTTTCCATTTCTTTAATATCTAAGTCCATCCCCTTTTAAGACTCTCAAATTGACCTTTTAATTGTTTAAAGAAAGGCATGACCTCAGTTAAATAGCATTCTTTAGTTTGCTCAAAACCCCTTTCCCCTTGTTATCCCAGGTGGGTGTGATCCTTTACTTACAAGTTTTCTCAAAATCAACAAATAATTGAAAGATAACATATTGACTGATTAAGGTCTTGCTTTTAGTGGCAATAGTTCTAGGAACTAGATGCATTGGTGTATTTAGAGGATACACAGTCGCTGAAGGCATTTTCCTAAGGGGAGGGTTTGTAACAACAAGACTTTCTGCTTTTTGCTTATCTAAATCCTTTTTCCAGAACACTTGTTCGAGAGTTAACAACGTTTGAGGCTTAAACTTGTTGAAGGAAATCCAGTTTTCCTTCTTGTAATCATGGGATTTGATTGTTATAATATTCTTTTTACATTCAGGATCTTCTAGCTTCTTATTCATTTTCTCCCTAGATGCATCATCTAGTTTTCTATCTTCCTCAACGCACTCAACGCAACTAGGTTTCTGTCTAGGTTTAAGAATCTCATTTCCATCATAGATCACCTTATTAGCAGCTCTAGCCCTTTTAATGACCTCTGGATTTAGTTCCTCAACAAGGGGAATGCTATGCTTATCGCTTAAAACTCTATGCTTAGTGATCAAGTGAGCAAATCGAATGGTATTCCCTTGCACGTACAACTTATTTTCAAGCTTGTTTTCAAAGTTTTTAGATTGGAAAAATCATTCAAAAGTTTTGATTCCTTAGCATTGAATTCTTGCTTAAGCATTTTAACATTTTCTTGAAGTTCCTGTTTTTGCTTAGCAGTTTTAGAAAGCTTTTTTTGTAAGGTGTTTAACTCTTGTTTTAACACTTCTTCTCTAAAATTACTTTTTCTAATAATTTTACGCATTTGGTCATCCATCTCCTGCTCACGGGTGGTTAATTCAAACTTAGCTCGTTGTTCATAAATAACAACACGTTCTTTATAGGCATTGAGTTCAGAGATAATAGAATCATCAGGGGCACATGCAGTGTATTCATCAAAAGCATAGTCATCATTGACTGCATAAGATACATCACTTGGTACAATCTCACTTACACTTTGTTTCACATATTGATCATATGGGACAACATTGATATTACCCATATTTTCAATATCTGACTCAATAATTACAGTTGATTGTACTTCGTCATGTATCTTGTGCTCATCAACTTCATCGTATAGTTTTAATACCTCTGAAATGATTTTGTCTTTGGATGGACCAGCTTGTTGTGATGAAGAGACTTTAGGAGGGACCATTGGAGAAAGGCTAGCCATGAAAATTGTTTGTGCAGTAGGTTCATCATCAACGTCAGAGTTGTATGCATCACAATCAGCGACTTGAAAGGCATTCTGATGATTGTGACTTATCTCCTGAATTGGTTGCTCATCCACATCTACATCATACGTCTTGGCATTGCCCTCAGCACAGAAACAACAGACTCCTCTTCATCCAAAGTTGTACCATTATCACTGAGCTTGCACAAGCAACATCTTGTCTCTGAAGTATTCAAGATTCGATTGGACGTTTGGAGATGTGCGCCTTCCAGCAATGTGTCCCTCACCACCACAGTTGTAGCATTTGATTGGCTTTGCTTGTCCTTGATTTCCATTCCTTCCCGATTCGATTTCCAACATAGCCTCTACCACTCCACCTCTTCCCTGTTCATATTGCCTTCTTGAAATGGTTGCACCATAACTTTATGATCTCGACAGCGGTGGCTTGATTGTGTGGATTAGATGCTTTCGAGGTTGTTGTTGGTGTGTGGGAGAGAGTTCATGTTTTGACTAATCATGAGAGCAGTTGATTAATGAAGTTTCCAACGTGCATCAGATCGACTTGTTTGAACATTGGATCGGGAATGAGTTTGTGATTATCATTACCCATGGGTATAACTTGAGATGCTTTGGTGGTAATTCCAATGTTTGAGTAGAAGGCGGTTGAATCATTTGATGAGCGTGTATCTCCCTCGGTTGGTTTTGAACTGATCAAGAATCCTTTTTCAAACATAGCATGTCTCTCATTCACGAAGAAGGAAGGCATAGAGTTGTTCATAGTTTGTATTCTTCAATCCTTTGGTTAGCTTCACAGAGGTGACAAACTTGTGCCATTCGGGATTCATGTTGTTCACAAACTTTGAGTTCAAATGAATGTTTGGCATAGTCATTTTGATGTTCCTCATATCATTAACAAGCTTGTGGAATCTCACGTAATACTCATAGACACTCTCATCCGGTTTCATCTTGAAGTGCTCAAATTCATCATAGAGTTGTGATTCTCTGTCTTCCATAGTTAATTCAGAACGAGAAAGAAGCATCTTGACATTATCCCACACCGCCTTGGCTTCAGTGTTGTGATTGATAAGCTTGTAGATATCTTTTGGAAGACCTTGAAGTATGATGTTAGAAGCCCGATATCAGATCGAATCTCTTTTTATCCTTATCATTGAGCTCATCATATGTCTTTGGTCTGTCTATCCCATAGATCATTGTTCCATCTGCATCTGTATCAATTAAGTCTCTTGTAGTCTCAATCTTATAAGGTCCTTCATCAATCGATTTGAGAATGTTGACCCCATTTTCCTTTCCAAGACAAGCATACACTCGATTCTTTGAGCCCAAGAGTCGTAGTCAATTCTGTCAAGCATGGGTGGACGAGTATCTGAACCAGCTGCTTGAACATCCTCGGCAACAGTGGAGATGATTGTAGGTACGTTGATAGACATGTTTAAAGATTACACGGGATTTTATTAAATCAAGAGAAAACCGTATTACACACAAAAGTCAACCAAGTCGCTAGGAATCCTTGAACCAAGTCGCTAAGCATTAAGTTTCTTAGTAATAACAAGACAAGTCGCTAAGTTCCAAATCGCTACGAATTTTGACAGCAAGTCGCTATGCACCAAGTCGCTAAGATGTCCAAATCGCTAACACCAAGTCGCTAAGAAACTTAAAGAACAAGTCGCTATCAAAATTGAAAGCAAGTCGCTACCTTACCAAGTCGCTACCCATAGTGGAGAATCCACTAAGTGTACTGTTTGTCGGCTTGTCTCAAAAGGCAAGTCGCTATGACCAACTCCCTACCAAAACTCACTACAACTCGCTACCTTTTACTGAAGCAAGTCGCTACTAAGAAATTCACTCCGAGAGCCAAGTCGCTACCAAGAAAAACTTTAAAAACACACTTTTCAATCCAAAACAAGCTCAACCACAGTGATTCAAGCTTACCAAATCAAAACCCAAGCACATATAATGATCCTAAACACAAAAGTACACCCAAAATTCAAACTATAACAGAAGAAATGAACAATGATGCAAAAACCACTAAACTTTTTCAAACTCAAAAACCATCTAAAAACCACTAGAAATCCAAGGATATGTAAGAGATGATCTAACCATGGCTCTCTGATACCATTTGTAACATATTGGATTTCACATACATATCATAACATAAACACAAGAAGCATACACAATGGTTTTAGAGAGAGAAAGTTAGAGGTTTGGTAACTTTAGTGAGAGAAAGAAAAATCTTATTATGAGCTCCAACTCTCTACCTTGGGAGGTAGAGAGTATTTATAGTCTTACAATAAAACGCCACCGGACGAGCCGTGGATCAGGCATACAGTGGGTAAAGACCCGTCTGTCCTCCATGGTGTTACTTAACTAAATACTACTTAACATCAAATAACTACGACTACGAGCTTTCTAACGAATACATATACTTGAGGTGACCGACACTTTAACTACTGGATTTTCCAAATCCTAACAAAGAAGAACGTTTGCATTAAAAGCTCCTTCTCATCTTATGTATCTTCTTCTTGATAAATTAAACCTGCACACTTGAAGAAAATAAACAAAACCTTCGCATAAAATCGACGGTAAAAATATATATAAGTGATGATGTACCCTCCGAATAGCTCGAAGGACACTCCTTCGAGACGTGTCGAAGCCCTTCTATTCGAAGGACCAAGTTAGGTCTCCAGAATATTCATAGGCGTCAAACCATTCGTTATCACGAAGGTTACCTCAGGGGAATTCGCCATTCGAAGCCCTAAGCCCTTGAGGTGCGGTTGTGAAGGAGTAATGGATAGGGGAACCTCCTGACTTGGTCAAACCCATGATCTCCCTCTCTTTCCTGGCTTCCCCGCCAATTTTGAGAACGCGGGTCACTAAGCCCAAGCGGTTACCCACAAACATGGGACGCCCCCATGATCTCCGACATTCACGCAAAAGTGCCTCTAACCCTATTTCTTCCACTATAAATAGGTTGGACGGACAATGGATTATGGTATGCTCATTTCACACTCATCTCTTTACTTACACACACTTATACAACCATAACTCATACTTACTCTCACGCCGGAGGTGGTTCGCAGGGTCCTACCCCTGCGTAATCACTTAACGTAGTGTCTTCGTATTTCTTATTCTCGGTGAAAGAAAAGTCTTGGCTGGAACATACATCCCTCATACCTTTGATCATCATCGAATCCTGGTAGTGCAATCTATTGTACAATCAGTGGCGCCATCTTTGGGACCACTACTATTAGTCCCGTAATCACCAAGTCCGAAAACCTTAACCGATTACGCTACCATTCCGGTATGGAACCAGGAAGGGAAGATACACCTCCACCAGGTTTCTCTACCCTGGTCCCCCTCAACACAACAAACACCGATAATCTCGCCCCATACATGACCTCAACCTTCACCACTCGATCTCGTTTGGAAACCACTCCCGTACATCACGCCTCAACATCCGCTAACCCTATTCCAGAAATTAGCCCCGCCTTCGTTGAGGCAAACTTCGAAGCCCTAGAGTCCTTACTGAGGGCTCATAAGAGGCAAGTTCGCAACACTGAAATACAAAGAGAACTGGAATATTCCAGTGAGGAGTATGATGAAGAGATTGAGGTAGATGAGAGGCCTCGACCGGTTAACAGGGGGCGCTCAGCCCTACGAAATGGTTCTCCTTCCATAAGAAGGCCTAATGGAAGGACTGTGGGTTTTGAAGAAGGTCCCGGAGGAGATCCGGGAAGAAGGGAAAGAGTACAAGGTGAAAGAAGGAGCGAGAACTCCAACGGAGGAAGCAATCCAGTAGGGAACGGAGGGGTAAATCTACCCCCTCTCCTAGCTGCTCACTTAGGAAGAGAAGGGATGGGGGCTCCGATACCCCCATCATATGTCTCGAGTGTCGGAGGCCCTCCTCCGTACTCAGGTATGAATCAGTTACCCCCTCCGGGAATGAACCCCTACCTACCTGCTCAAACCTATATCACCTACCCTCGGAATGGTTCTCCCCACAACCAGAGTTACCAGCAAATGCCCTATGGACACGTTCCTACATAGTCGATGGGTGTAAACCCTACGTACCAACCTTCTACGGCTTACCCTGCATACACACAACCATTTCCTAACCCATATAACCCTACACCAGTTTATCCGCCTCCATATAACCCTTACTATGCCGAAGCCTCTAGAGCTTGCACACCTTTCGTGAAGTGGATCGAAGACTACCCTCTACCTAACGGCGTAAAGATGCCCACTCACATAGGCACCTACGATGGGAAAGGCGACCCTGATAACTTCCTACACTTGTTCGAAGGCGCTATCAAGATGCAGAAGTGATTCATGCCCGTAGCATGCCACATGTTCACATACACGCTTCGAGACTTCGCGAGAATATGGTGGAATGGACAGAAGTTGGGAAGCATTGTAAGTCTAGACGACCTTAAGGCTAAGTTCCGATCACACTTTAGCCAACAGAATAAGTACACCAAGACCCATCTAGTCGTGCATACCATCAAGCAAAGGGACAACGAAAGCACAATGGCCTTCGTTACAAGATATACCGATGAAACTTTGCAAATTCTGGGTTTGTACGAAGATTAGAGGATCTCAGGTTTTGTACATGGCCTTCGGACTCGAAGCTTGGTGGAATTCCTGTCCACCGATCTTCCCACCACTTACAAGGAATTGATGGAGAAGACTTACACTTGGATTGAGTCTAAAGAAGTAGCAGCAAATGGAGCTCCGATAGAACAAAATGAAGCCTCTGAAAAATTCTCTAGAGGTTCCTCCTGGGAAGGGTCCAAGAATAAGAAGAAGAACAGAGACCGCTTCACTCCGTAAAACAAAGGCTCGAATCATGGACTTTTGGCGAACTTGGTCAAATCTCCTAGGGAGATTCTGGCTACCGAGAAAGCCGCAAAGTCCTTTGATCCACCACCTCGGATGTCAGCGCGAAGCAAAGCCAGGGACATGTCGAAGTATTGCCATTTTCACGAAGACCATGGGCACGATACTAACAGCTGCAGCGAGCTGAAGAAGCAGATCGAAGAGGCAGTACGATCCGGACAATTAGCACACCTGGTTAAAGGCATCAAGAAGGGAAAAGACAAGTTCTCCGATACCCAAATGGGTGAATGGAAGGGGAACAAAAAGGAGGCTACCCCTGCAGAGGCTCCGATATGAATGGTGCAGAAGCATGATCCAACCTTGAAATGGAAGGAAGCAGATGGGGAGCTGGGAAGTGTAGGAGAAATAACCTTCCCCTCCATCCTGGGGTAGACACCTTTGAATAACCCCGTGGTCATCAAGGTATGAGTCTCAAATAGGGAGGTAAATCGAGCGTATATGGATTATGGAAGCTCCTGCGAGATCATTTATGAGCATTGTTTCCTAAAGCTCAAGACATCCATACGCTCACGAAGGGTGGACTCGAAAACACCTCTGGTAGGGTTCTCCGGCGAAGACTCATGGCCCCTGGGAGAAGTACCGTTGGAAATCACCATAGGCGAAGGCCCATTATCCCGCACGGAGACACTCACCTTCGTCATAGTCGGTCGATTCTCCTTATAATTTGATAATAGGGAGAATGCTATGCAAAAGATGGGCATTTTGTTTCCACCATACATGCTGCTATAAATTTCCAAACCCCCGCGAGTAGGAACTTCGTTCTAATTATGGGGCAGATAAGGGTGTATATGGTGTCAAGAGGATCAAAGAAGAATCGGAGGAGCCTCCGATAGCAATTCTAAGCTGCATCATGCGAAGAACGAGTTGTAGTTAACCCTAGCTACCCTGAACAAATGGTGGTAATAGAAAAACAACTCCGGTAATTTCAAGCGAAGCTCACAGAATCTGGCGGACTAACCTTGATATTTTTCTTGGAAATATTCGACATGACAGGGTCCCAAGAACATTGGCGATAGGACGGACAGTCCTTCTGAACGGAGCATAAACTCAATGAGTACAAACACATTGAGCCAATAAAGCAGAAAAGGAGGAGCCTGGCCCCTGAAAGAAATGCTGCCGCCTGCAAAGAAGTTGATGAACTGACACAAGCGGGCATTCTAAGGGAAGTTAAATACCAAACCTGGGTAGCCAACCCAATAATGGTTAAAAAGAGCGATGGAGGGTGGCGTATGTGCGTTGACTTCACTGACATCAACAAAGCATGCCCGAAGGATTGCTACCCCCTACCAAAAATTGATCGAAGGTAGAATCCTTGGCAGGATTTCGGCTAAAATGCTTCTTAGATGCCTACAAAGGGTATCATTAGATCCAGATGGCAAAGGAGGACAAAGAAAAGACAGCCTTCTACACAAGAAAAGGTGTCTACTGTTACAGAAAGATGCCCTTCGGATTGAAGAACGTAGGGGCAACATACCAACGTCTCGTAGATAAAGCCTTCAACAAACAGATAGGCAGAAATCTCGAAGCATACGTTGACGACATGGTTATCAAAAGCAAGACGGAGGAGGACCTACTCCTCGATGTGCAAGAAACCTTTGACCCGGCTTCGGGCGATTAACATGAAGTGAACCCTAAGAAATGCTCCTTCGGTGTTGAAGAGGGGCAGTTCCTAGGGCATTTGATTACTAAGCAGGGGATAAAGGCTAATCCCTCCAAGGTCAAGGCAATTACAGATCTCCAAGCTCCTAAGTGTCTAAAAGATTTGCGAGTCGAATGGGAAGGCTGGCTCTAAGTCAATTTTTGTCGAAGGGGGCTGACAGGTCCCTACCATTCTTCAAAGCACTCAAAGGATGCGTTGATAAGAAGACTTTTAGTGGAGTCGGGATCTGCGCTTTTAGAAGATGAAGGAGTTCATCGAAATCCTTCCAACACTTACAACCCCAATCAAAGGCGAGGTGTTTTTCATGTACTTAGCATCCTCAATGGAGAGTATTAGCGCAGTCCTTATGGCGAACGAGACAAGCGAGATCCCCATTTACTTTGTCGCAGGGTCTTGCAGGGGGCGGAGATCAACTATCCAACATTGGAGAAGTTAATAATAGCTCTAATCTACGCAGCAAAGAGGCTCACGGCAATATTTCGAGCCCATCGATTACAGTCTTAACCGACAAGCCACTCAAAGCAGATCTTGTCGAGCCTGAAAAGAATGCGGAAGGGTGGCTAAATGGGCTATTGAACTTGGAGAGCATGAAATAGAGTTCAAGGGTCGAAACTCTATTAAAGGGCAAATTCTCGCAGACTTCTTGGCAGAGACGCCTTCCGAGCCAGACGCAGAAAAGGAAGAGCCCAAAGCTAAACTCACTCAAGTACAGGATGACTGGAAACTTTATACTGAGATGGAGCAGACCAGCTCGATGGTTCCGGGAGCAGGTCTAATGTGGTCGACCACGACGGGAAGGAGCATACATATGCTCTTCGTTTCGAGTTTGAAGCCACAAATAATGAAGCAGAATATGAAGCCCTATTAGCAGGCCTCCGATTAGCTAAAGATATGGAGGTCAAAGCTCTTGCCATTTTCGTAGATTCTCAATTGGTAGCTAACCAAGTGACAGGCTCTTATGAAGCAAGGCAGCCCGTCATCAAACAGTACTTGGAAAAAACAAAGGAGATGCTAGAGAGTTTTGATTCCTACACCATCCAACATGTCTGTAGGAATCAAAACAAGAAGGCAGATGCACTAAGCAAGCTAGCCTCTATGGCCTTCGTTCATCTCACCAAAGAAGTACTAGTCGAAGTCCTACCTGAAAGGTCCATCACTCGCAAGGAAGTTACGTATGTGGTTCACGAAGAATGAGAGACATGGATGACTCCCATCAGGGAGTATTTGATAGGCGGTCTTCTCCCTGAAGATTCCAAGCTAGCAAGGAAAATTTGGGTTAAGTCCCCACAGTACCGGCTAATGGGGGAAACCCTATATAGAAGGTCATTTCTATCACCTTGGCTAAGATGTGTGGGACCCAAGCAGGATACGAGCATTATCGGTGAAGTCCACGAAGGATCCTGCGGTCTCCATGCAGGACCTCGCTCAGTTGTCTCGAAGATAATGAAGTTGGGCTATTACTGGCCTTCGATGCACAGGGATGCGGCAGAAATCATTCTCAAATATGAAGCTTGTCAGATACACTCAAACGTTCCCAAGATGCCAAACCAGGACATGACGAGTGTGACATCCGCATGGACCTTCTCTCAGTGGGGAATTGACATCGTAGGACCTATGCATGTGGCTCCTGGAGTAGTCAAATTCTTGCTGGTGGCAATCGATTACTTCACTAAGTGGGTAGAGGCTAAACCTTTAGCCTCCGTTACGGGGAGACAGATCGAGAAGTTTGTGTGGGAGCACATTGTGTGCAGATTTGGAGTGCCCCACGTCATCATATCCGACAATGAAAAGCAGTTTGCTGAAGGAGTCTTCTACGACTTCTGTCAAGGGCTCAACATAAAGTAGTCTTGGACATTCGTCTACCATCCACAAGGTAACGGACAGGTGGAGGTTACAAACAGAGACATTGTCAAAGGGGTCGAGAAAATGCTATGACGAACTCACCATGAATGGGTAGATGAACTCCCTCAAGTACTATGTGCTCATCGGACACACCCTAAGTCAAGCAATGGTGAAACCCCCTTCAGCCTAACATACGGAACAGAAGCGGTCGTCTCTTCGGAACTAAGTGTACACACGGAGCGTGTGGCAATGTATGATGCCTCCCAAAATGAGGAAAGGATCAGGGAGAACCTTGATCTACTAGAAGAAAGAAGAGAGATAGCCTCCATCCGAGAAGCCATGCACAAGCATAAGATCAAAGGCTACTATAACGAAAGGGTCAGGCCTTCCACCTTCAAGCCTGTGGAATATGTGCTATGCCTCAACAGTGCAAGCAAAGTAGAATACCAGGGAAAGTTGGGACCTACTTGGAAAGGACCTTACATGGTAGCTGAGGCCTACGGCAACGGAGCCTACAAATTGGCCATTCTTCTCGGAGAACCCATCGACAGGACATGGAATGGTACGAACCTTCGAAAGTTCTATGTTTAAGAAGTACTTTTACTTTTTCATTCTTTTAATTAGAAGCTTCTCAAGGGAAAGCAAACATTATTGGTAGTTGTCTTAGTTTTCATTTCAAGAATGATGTAATCCTCTCTACCAATTCAATGATCAATAAGACATTTCCCACAAATCTCTTGCTTCGTTTCTTAAACACAAAGATTTGTTCAACCAAGTAGTTTATGAGTTTCAATGTCGATAAAAGGGGATAAGGTGTAATAAACGCCTCATCATTTAAGCCTACTAAAACATTCACATTAACTCTCCTAGTAGTTTATGTCACTTGTGAAAAATATATACAAAGTCATACTACCTAAAGGATTTGAGATAGAGTGGGTCGCGACCCTCTGT
The DNA here is from genome assembly GCA_910596185.1 of Chrysanthemum makinoi. Taxonomy (NCBI): domain Eukaryota; kingdom Viridiplantae; phylum Streptophyta; class Magnoliopsida; order Asterales; family Asteraceae; genus Chrysanthemum; species Chrysanthemum makinoi. The sequence goes on along the minus strand of OU343216.1, from coordinate 73,829,117 downwards.
CAATGATCAAATTTGGTCATTATACTGTTGGTGTTGAAATTTACACACAATGAGGTTGTTTAACCTTAGGATGTAAAAGTTAAGCGTCGGAAAAATGGCGTAAGAGAAGTTCACAAGACAAACACAAATAATAACCAAGTGTGTAGAGGTACTCCCCCACACTATACCATTCAAAATAAGGGCTAGTGCCCTTGTACCAGCATAAGGAGCCTAAGCCCCAATTAAGTTGTCTTTGGCCCAAGGCCATACATCACAAATATTCAACTTGTTTGAAGAACCAGACAAACATCATCAAGTAACATAAATTGTTTTAGAAAGGGTACATGCCACCCTTGAAACCAAATTACTGCCAACATGGCAGCCTTCACTCCTGCTTCTTGGGAGAGGGAGTTGGAGATGGTTGAACTGAGGTAGGCTTGGTAGATACTGTCTTCTTGGTAGGAGTCGTAGGCTTAAGCTTGCGGGGCTTCTTAGAGAGGAGGTCTTCTAGAGGTGCCATAGGATCTTTGGTAGCTTCAGCTAGGAAGGAGTACTCTGCGGTTGCAAACGCATTTCCTGCCTAATTGTATTTAGCTTTAGATGTGGGACGGTAGCATTCAATCTTGGAGAGGTCTACAGGCTTACCTGTTTTGGCAGCCTCCTCCAACGGCAAGCACCGTCCATGGAAAATAGCTGATTTGATGACCTTCCACATTTGTGCTCCCAACTCATCACTTTGGTAGAGTTCCATGGTGATATATGGCACCACCTTAGACACAACCTCTGCACGATCCTTTTGCAGCATCTTGTATCTCATCTGCAAGCCATCAATCTCCTCCCTTAGCTTCACTTCCACTTCTCCAAGCCTAGATCTCTTACTCTCCAAACCAGCACACTTCGCTTCAAGCACAGCATTTTGACCAATGAGAGTCACTACCCTACCCTCCTCTACCTTGAGTTTGACAATTTCAGTTGTCAACTCTGCAACCTTTTGACGAAAGTCTTGAACGAGAGGATTCTTCTCAAGGTCCTTCTCAATCTCATCACACTTGGCCTCCTACTTTGCATACTCCTGATCCCTATGTTTCTCCCTTTCCAACATGACATCCATCTCCTGTCTTGCCTTGGTAACAGCCCTAAGCAACCCTCTGGTTCTGCCATTTAAATGATTGTCCAATACTGTCTGCCTCGCTACACTATTGTCATGCAGATCACAAACCTTTTCAATGGACATATTGTCCAGCAAACCTTTCCATTGAGGGGGTGACATGATCCACAATCTGGTGGCAAGCCAAAGCATTGGGAAGCTCCTTCGTTTCTGGAAGGCCTGCGACCAATACAATGTATAAGGACTGAGTTAATTATGACAATTATTACTTCACATGTTTTACAAGGAGAAACTGCTTACCATGCGTCTCCACAGATTCATCTGGTAACTCAAAGGCAGACTTCATAAACTTCTTGCCTTCAGCACTCTTCTGCCTCACGGCTCTAGATTCGGAGGCGGGGAGGGGATTCTTCCTTCTGTTGGTCGACTTAACTGCCTTGCCAGCTGTTCCTTTTTGGCTTTTCAACCTGTCAGCTATCCCTGTTGAACCTGCAACCTAGACATCCTCCTCTGCAGGATCGTCCGAGTCTGCCACGTTTTCAACAAGCTGGGAAGGACCCTCGAGCGCAGCTTGTGGGGGTGCTGATGCAACAGGATCCGGCTTCGGAGTATCCACCTCATTGTTGTTTACGGATGTAGAAGGAGAGCCAACACCATAGGACTCTTTGGCCTTCTCAGCGGCCATGAAGCTCAAGTCCTCATCAAGATGCTGGTACATAAAGTTCCTAAACGACATTTCTGCAAAAAAGAAGCAAGAAAAAATAAATATCAATGCTACATTGGTCCTACTTAAATAGAAGTAGAAAAACATACTTTGTCCATGGTACATGATAACAGGTTTCTTGGGAGACCCCTCCCAGCTCTGGGCAATCCCAGCCATGTATAAGATTGGCTCGGGGAACACTTGCACATCAACAGGATATCTAGCCAAACGCTGATAGCATGGATCCCTTCGCACCTCATATGGCAAGGGGTCATTGTATCGTTTTGCATCAAACATGTACTCCTTACTCAACAACTCCGGATAGTTGGGGGGGATAATAGTGTTTTGCACATAGAAAAAGCTGCCTTTCCAAGCTGTTATATTGGTGTACACCCTCCCAAACAGGTTTGGCACATCCCTTTCAGACCTTTTAGCTAAGGTTAACCAGTTACCCTCAGGATACAAGTTCAAAAAACCCCTTAACACCTTTAGAGTTGGTTCATAGCCGTATGCTTTACACATTACTATGAATGTGGTCAGTTTGGATAAACCAAATAGGTTGAATTTAGAAATATGCACCTTGTAATACTGCATAAACTCTAATATAAGTGGGTGCATTGGAATCCTAAGGTTGGAATGGCTAAACGCATGAGTGTATAGCCCTACGAAACCTTGTGGAGCATCAAAGATACCCTGATTAGACTTGGGTAACATGATTTTATACTCCGGTGGGATTGGATAATCAGCTAGGTGATCGTGTAAATCTTGTGCAGTTAACGTACATTTTTGTTGTTTAATGATAAACTTGGAATACATACTTCTATTTTAAACTACAATTAAAGAGGAATATTTACCTTTTTTTTCGAAGATGGTGTGCGCTCAAAAAGGTTTACTACGTGAAAAAGAAGATAGAGAGAGTAAAAGTGTTTTAGGGTTCCAACAACCTCCCCTTAAATACTCTTTTTTACCGTCTTTAAAGCCGCACACGTGTCCCTAATATTTACTCTTATCCGATTTAAATAGTTTTCAAATTTTAAAAAGAAGTCTTTTGGTCTCCGGGTAAAATGGGGAATTGTGATTCCTGTAGCGGGCAGCCGAAAAGGTTAGTTAGCATTAAATGCGCTAGTTAGGGGCATAGTTATCTTCTAAGTGATAAGTTTAGCAGTGAGAGGAAATTATTTCGAAGAATGAAGTCGAAATCAATGCCTCTTTGCTCATATGCATCACTTTCGACTGGAGGGCTTGATGATGTACCCTCCGAATAGCTCAAAGGACACTCCTTCGAGACGTGTCGAAGCCCTTCTATTCGAAGGCCCAAGTTAGGTCTCCAGAATATTCATAGGCGTCAAACCATTCGTTATCACCAAGGTTACCTCAGGGGAATTCGCCATTCGAAGCCCTAAGCCCTTCGGGGTACGGTTGACGAAGGAGTAATGGATAGGAAAACCTCCTGACTTGGTCAAACCCACGATCTCCCTCTCTTTCCTGGCTTCCCCGCCAAGTTTGAGAATGTAGGTCACTAAGCCCTAGCGGTTACCCACAAACATGGGACGCCCCCATGATCTCCGACATTCACCCAGAAGTGCCTCTAACCCTATTTCTTCTACTATAAATAGGTTGGATGGACAATATGCTCATTTTACACTCATCTCTTTACTTACACACACTTATACAACCATAACTCATACTTACTCTCACGCTGGAGGTGGTTCGCAGTGTCCTACCCCTGCGTAATCACTTAAGGTAGCGTCTTCGTATTTCTTATTCTCAGGTGAAAGACAAGTCTTGGCTGGAACATACACCCCTCATACCTTTGATCATCATCGAATCCTGGTAGTGCAATCTATTGTACAATTAATAAGACTCTACTAAACTAGGATATAATGCTTGTGGAATGGATGTTTACAGATTTTCTGGAAAATTAAGACCTGGAAAATTCCAAAAATTTACAAGTAGCTCAAAAAACAAGAAAAAGTCATAAGCTGCTTCTGCTCCTCCTGACGCCGTCAGGTTGCGATCATGACGCCATCAGGTTATCTGACAGGCCAGTCTGCGATTTTTGGAAAATTTATATCCTTAGAATCTGGAAAAATTTCCTGCAAAACATCCATTATGACTCGATACAAGCATTTGACTCGAACAAACACACATGTATATCTTTTAATTAATTGTAATTCTCATGTTCACGCTACTTTTGAAAACGTGTGTAATCCTCCCTACACTTATCCCTTATGTAAAATACCTTTATATGTAATTAAGACGAGGTTAAAGACAAAATAAAGCATTTTTACAAATTTAAACATGAGAATAAACAATAAATATAAGATACACGACACACAAACAAGCAAACAATTAAGCATGGGTTGCCTCCCATGAAACGCTTTTCTTTATTTTTGAGTCTTGTAGCTAGACTCGAAGTCGTGCCCCTAAGTACCGATATAAGTAAGCATATCCTCTAGAATGTCATAAGGATCAAACTTATCATTTAAGTTCCTAGTAGTACGTTTGGTTCGATATGCCTTTTCAAATTTCTCTCCATCAGGGTCATAGATCGTTATCCTAATGTGCCACTCACCGTTACCATCACTAGGCGGTCTATCCGAATCCCATTTATGTTTAGGCTTATCGCTCTCAACTTTCCACTTATACATGACAAGGTTGACGGGTAAGCTTCCTAGGAACTCGGTCATCTTCCTAAATACTAAGGCGTCTTCGAACGGGTTCACTTCCATCTCCCTAGCCATTTCTTTTTCATGGAAAGTTTCTTTACTAGCAAAGGCTTCATCTAGGTAAAAAGGTCGTTGGGGACCTATGAAGTTCTTATCAATTCAAGGTCCGTATCTAGATGGCGCTCTATCCAACCTAATCTCATGTGGGATTTCCTCTTCTTTGTAGTAAGTATGCTTTTTGACATCGTAAATTGACCTAGCACTCCCCTCTCCTACCACTATTTTGGACATCTTACAATCAATGATGGCACTAGCGGTAGCTAAGAATCCTCTTCCTACTAGCAATGGGCATGTCGGGTCCTTATTCATGTCTAGCACATGGAAATCCGCCAAAAGAGTCAATTCTCGCATGTGTACTACCATGTCTTTTATTATCCCTACCGGATATGCAATACTACTGTCCGCTAGACCTAAGATGGTTTCTGTTGGTTCAATCTTACCTAAGCTAAGGCTTCTATGGAGGGACAACGGAACAAGATTGATGCATGATCCTAAGTCGGCTAGAGCATCGAGAGGTTCGGAAGTTCCAAGCCTATACGGAAGAGTAAATAGCCCGGGATCATCTAACTTCTTAGGTAAATTATTTCGCACAAAAGTGGACCCATGTTTTCCAAGTTTAAGTTCTAGCTCATATTTTTCTTTTAAAGCATTATAATAAGGTGCATGAGCTAAGACTTCAAGAACCGGTTTTTCTTGATGGAGTTCCTTGTACTCCTCCTCTAGATTAGGTTTGGGTTCTTGGTTGACGGGTTTCTCAAGAGTAGGTTCTACCAATGGTGCGGGGCCTTGGTACCTCATTTTGGATTACTTGAAACCCTTGTTGATAGCGTTTATCGAGTGAACCGTTGGGTGTGAGGGGCATGGATGCGCACTCTCCTATGGTGAACAAGAACATGAAGTCGATGAAATTGAACACACTTTTGGGTTCTTTATAGTATCACTTGGGAGTGCTCCAATTTCCCGGTCATTAAAGGCTTTTAAGAGGGCATCAAGCTTGTTTGTCATATCGCCTTGTCGTTGCTTAAAATCGGCTTCAAGCTTAGTCAATCGAGTTTCTTGAGATGACATGAACCTAGATGCAATTTCCTCAAGACTAGTGGGGTTCCCGGTGTTTGGAGGGTTGAACCTATTGGGTGTACTAGATGAGCTTTGGGGTATGCTTGAATTTTGGTTCCACTTAAGGTTAGTGTGATTCCTCCATGAGGGGTTGTAAGAATTTCCAAAGTTGTTTTGTTCGGGCTTGAAAGTTTACCACTTCTCTCCCGCTCCGTCGGGTTGTGAGTCAAGGGAAGGCAAGGAGATTGCCTTTACGGTTTTGGGCAACTCACGAGGGTCATTCCAACTTTTGTTGTCATAGAGAGCAAGGTCCTCTATTATACCCCACGATTCTTCCGCGGTGAGATCACTAAGTTTTCCACCGGCCGCTTGGTCAATGGATAGCTTAGTGGGGAAATTGACATGATCGTAGAAGATTTGGACTTAAAGCCAGAGATCAATGCCGTGATGAGGGACTCTATGGAGTAAGTCCTTGAATCGAGTCCATGCTTCGTAGAGAGATTCACCTTTACGTTGTTGGAACATCAAGATATCATTCCTAAGCTTAGTAGTTCTCCCCGGTGGGAAAAATTGAGCAAGGAAACGAGAGGTAAGATCATCCCAACTTGAGATGGAGCCGGCGGGAAGTCGCTCAAGCCAATTACTAGCTTGGTCCCGTAGAGAGAATTGGAAGAGACGTGAGCGTGGTCTCCCGATTAGTAGCATCGAGGTCGATGGAATCGACAATTTTAAGGAAATCCTTAAGATGCTGATTAGGATCTTCAAAACGAAGTCCATGGAATGCACATCCGTTTTGCACCAACCAGATGGTGTCGGATCGCAGGGCCGTAGTTTGGGCTTGGTCGGGAAGCTCAATGGTGTTCCTATAGCCTAGGTGTCTTGGTCTCGAGTATTCACCAAGAGTACGGCCTCTTGGCGGGTCATTTGGTGGTGGGTTGATGAGTGGTGGTTGGTTATCACCTTCCATGATGAAAAGTGTTGGGATTACTAACAAAGATCACGAAGAAGGGGGATAGACTACGAGGAAGCTAAAAATGGGAAAAAAAAGTTTACTTGATAGGAATCAAGCAAAGAAACCTAAATGAGGTGGACTCCTAACTAGCTATTCTATTCCCGGCGGCCAAAAACTTGATACGCTACACAGCGTTCGGGGTCAAAGAAAACTTCCTTTTCGTCGAGCAATTTTTTCAACACCCTAGGCAGTGAACCTAATCGTTGTAGTGTAGTATTAGGGTAAGCCACGGGAATTGATATCGTTCTCTAGGGGAATAGGAATGCTAGTGAGAAGTTACTACGCTAAGGTTGGGGTTGAGGAAGATTATTTTTTTTATCTTTTTATGTTTTTTAGAAAATTAAAAGGCACGAATCTCGGGGTTTGGATTTGGGGGTTGGTATTTCTATCGATTACTTCTACTATCTAATTATCTAATTAACTAAGGTGATTCTATGTCTATTGTTGTGTGCTCGTATGATGATTAAAAATGTATTTGCTTAGGCTTTATTACTCCCTAGTTATCTCCTATTGATGGTTGAATTGTCACGTCCTTATTCTTAATCGCGTTGTGTCTCTAAGGTCGTAGGGTATGCGTTTATCCCTAACTCTTTAAAGCTACCAAAGGTTAATGACTACAAAATCTCTAGGATTTATAAACTTTAACTTTAAGGTATTCTTTGGATGTATAGCCTACAATTACTCTAGGTGATTATAAACTAAGGTTCAACAAAGATTAATCAAGCATTAACAACACAACGAATGACCTATTGCAATACTAGGTCAATCACAATTAAGATAAGAGACAACCAATCAATATTCAATAACTAAGTTTCATATTACCGAAGCAAACACACAAGTAAATTAGCCAGACATGGGGAACATGCAAGCATACAAACAATCAATTGAAGACATAGTTAAATTAATGAAGTAAAACACTTATCTTGATGTAAGATAGGGTATGGAACCCTAAAATACTGTACAAGACAGCCTTGGTTCGGTTTAGGTTTTTACTCCACAAAACTACACACTAAAAACTGAAAAATTCGGATTCTATATATAAGGTTACAAGCGACGGCGCGTCACCCTTTAATTTGTGACGCCGTAGGGTCGCCGTCATTAGGGTTTCGTCTTGGCCACGTTATCATTGTGACGGCATCACCTTATGTCCGTGACGCCGCCTTGAGTCTCGATGCCGTCTGGATCAAATCTAGGCCGTCGACTTGCGGACGCCCTACTCTTTTAAAACCGATCTTTGTCACTTGAAAATAAGCAATTTGGCTCTTGTATCATCACAAAACTTGTTCCGGCGGCGTCACAAGTATAACCTGACGCCGTCCCCTTCAGTTTCAGCAGCTTTAGTGTCTCGATTCTTGACTTCAGCCATTTTCATCGTATATTCGCGCCTTTTCGTCCGAATAAGTGTCATTCGAGCAATTTGCCTTCAAGAGACCTAAAAAGTGAAAAGGAACGATATTAAGTAATAACGGATACAAAAGTGATCAAATAAGGGCTTAAACGACCCCTCAAAAAAGTACATTTTAAAACCTTATCACTATCGTTGAAAGGTTTCTAAAGCTATATGTTTTAACATGTGAGGGATTATGTGTGAGTGTAAGAGCGGAAGAGTAATGAGTTTTGGTGAGACGATAGATCTACAGGTGTTTTGAGTGTGATCTAAGTGAGTTATGTGTGAGTACAAAAAATTTACTCAACTTGATAAGGACTCAATTTGTCTTAAGGCATTATGTCTTAGCTTAGTGTGAAGTAATCTAAGGACATGTTTTGAAATATGATGATTGCAATTGCATTTCTGTTTCCCGGATCCCACGGTTCCCTAAGAGTAGGGATCCGTCTAGCACAAACTTTGGGATCCGTCTCTCTGCTAAGCAGAACCTTTACAAAAGGTATGCAAGGGTTGCATAATGCATCATATTTCAAACTTAGGGTTTTTCAAAGAAGTTCTAACATTAGTGTAGAGATATCAAAATGTAAGATGTCTTATTTCATGAAGGAAATTACTTTACATTGATAAAGCATGGATACTAAGGATTGACCCTATTTTAAAAGAAAGCTAAGTTCTTTGAGCGTTTTCGCTAGATGGATCATCAAATGGTTGATGAGTGTTCGCCGATTCGGGAATGAAGAAAGTTTTCATGAGAGATGTGTTTAGAGGTTCCATCATCTTGTTCACAAGTACGTACAATGGACTTTAAAATTGAGGATGGAAGTACATGATGTGATGATAAAGTCATGTGAAGAACATACCATAAGGGATTAGTTTGTTCTTAGAGCCTTGAAGATTTAAAATTCGCCTTGCGAAGAAGTAGGCGAGATTGTATGGTTGTTGTGTTAGCAAACAATACATTATGTGAGCACAACAGGCGGGAAGGATTTCTTGATTTCCCCTAAGACTCCAAACATTTTCACGTAGGATGAGTGTAAGAGCCTTGTACTCTTCTCGAATATCTCATGTATAGATAATTTTTGGATCAGAGTAATGGGGTTTGCATATTATGCGAGTCAAGTCTTCCGGGAAAGGTATGTGTGAACAATATGGACTATTTTCTTCACGAAAGTTGAAGAGAGAATCAAGAGACCAATCTTCAGTGAAGGCACATTGTCCATGATTTAGAATTCGAAGGATGTGAGCAAATTGCCCAAGGGTTAAAACAAACTTTTGGTTTTTGATCCAAAACCAAAAAGATAGAGAGCGATCCTCGTTATGAACGAGTTCAACTTGATGGAAGAATTCCAATACAAACCTTGGACATATTTTCTGGTTAATTTAGAGAAGACATTCTATTCCTATGGTTCGGAAGGAAGTATTGATACTTTCTTCGAATTGTAGAGGGGTGTCGACAATACGTCATTCGTGGAAGTGACAGGTTTCGAGATTATTGAACCTACGGACATGATTGCCAGGTGTGTTGGGCTCAAGAGAGATGTTAGGAGTGTAGAGGCTAGTGAGTGAAAAATCAAACTCATACTCATGCGACATAGCGAGACCAATAGAAGAGTTAATAGGATGTGACGAATTACGGGAAAAACAATGATTACCTAACGTTTTCACAAGATGTTTATTAACAATGGTAACACACTTAATGTTTGTCATTTTAGTGGAATATTTCTTTTAGGAATAAAACGGTTTTTATTTTGCATGAAAAACTGTTATCCAGAAGGACGGTTCTCACGGTTCCCTCCCATAAGGGATCGGACTAGTATATCTACAGGGATCCGTGGATCTGTAGTGACAGAAAAAGGTTTTGAAGAAAAAGGATTTTTGCATCTTATATGTTTATACAAAGGTATGTATTTTAGTCAATTTTTACTATACCATGCATTGTTGGTTTCAAAAGTGTCTCAAGATCAAAAATAACGAGAGATATAAAGCAAGAAAAATGACAAACACATTATGAGAAATTAACTAGATAAACTAGAACATTAGTAATATTTCATTTCAACGCTAAGAACGATACAAAGGATTGGGTATATAACACCAATGTAGATTAACAACACAAAGTATATATCTCCAAACATGAACTTCATCATAGGAAACACGAGAGCGATGAGTGTTAGGACGATGAGTACGAGGGCGATGTAAACCATGTTGATGACAAACCTTCTTGGTTTTGGTTTGAGATGAGATGAAATGAAGAGGAGGATGAAGTTTTGAATGAGAGGTAATTTTTGAAAGTGGAAGATTTGAAAAACTGAGGATTTGGTGGAGTGGACGTCAAAGGGGTTTTTATGGGGAAGGAGGAATTTTTGAGATTTGTGTTTTGTTTTATTATTAGAAAGATATGATTTTTGGATTAAATGAAATAAAACACAAATTTTATAAACCTCGACTTTAGACGAAAAAGGTAACACGTATGCGAGAAAGACTTCCTAATGAAGCTACATGTAATATATGAATATGCGCAAAAGATAATCATACAAAAACCTATGTAAGCATACTTATTTATCAAGCTAATGTTATTTAGAGATCAGTGGAAATTCATACCTCTAATGCACTTAGGAATGTCTTTACAAATGACATAACAAATGTCAGTAGACAATTCTAGCTCCTTTGTGTTTAAGATGCCTTCTTAGGGAAGGTATTCTTGTTACCAAGCAATTCCTATAGCTTGGTAGGTATGAGCTTTAACACGACGTGACAAAGAAGATTAGTACAATTAAGTAAATAATAAGAAAAAAAATATTGTCATCTAATCAACATCCAAACAAAGAGTTTTAAAAACATGGTACTTATTTTTATAAAAGACCTTCTTTGTAGTTTTCAATTAACCACGGATCGTATCAATTTTTTAAAGTACAATATAGTTTAAGGAACTAGGTAACGAAGCTCTGATGCCAATTGTGGAAAACTAGAAGGGGCGTTGAATAGTTTTACCGATTAAAACTTTATTTTAAACTATTTAGATCGACTTTTGTCAATCTATTTGGATGTATGTTGGATGTTGATAAACAAACATATAGAAATATAAATATGTAATGAAAAGATAAAGAGCAAGGAGCACAAAACCACAACGCGAGTATTTATAGTGGTTCGGCTACAAGGACACCTTCCTTGCCCTACTCCACTCTCCGATTCACCTACTCGAGAGTTCGTAATCACTACACAACACCAGCTCCTTATGGTGGAGAAACCTTCACAATGTTGCCTACTCTTTATCCGGTACAAGGCTAGATACCAGGTTCTATCACGAGGTAGAACCAAACCTAGCATAACGTCGCCTACCTTTTATCCAGTACTAGGCTAGATACCGAGTTCCATTACAATGGAGGAACTACTACCAAACACTACACCAACACCTAACCCCAAAGGAGATCTACTCCTTATAATAACATCATCAAGGATAACAATATCCTTTGACCCAATACAAATCTATCATGTACATCGAATCACACCATATCGAATGTACACCTTAGGCACCTTTCACTAATGCCTTTGACTCGATGTTCAAGACACCCTTCACTAAACTTTTGAATCAAATATAGTATAAACCATTGCATTTGCTAATCTTAAAGCAAGGATGCATTTAACGCATTACGGCATATAAGGCCAACCCCTTAATATCACATAAGATTCCGCAAGATTAATGGTTCATTATAAATCAAGTTTCATCATTATTAGTCCGGTTGCTTTTTCTTGATCAAGCGTGTCATAATATGTAAAGTGTTAAATATAGTTTATGACTATATGAAAGACCAAGTATGTATCAAAAACATAGACATCAACCACATAGAATATAAACAATGTAATGCAAGAATAAAAGTAAAGCGATAAGTAAAAGGATAGACAAACCAACACGAGGATTTATAGTGGTTCGGCTACAAGGACACCTTCCTTGCCCTACTCCACTCCCTGAGTCACCTACTCGAGAGTTGCTTCACTACACGACACCAACTCCTTATGGCGGAGAAGCTTTCACAACGTCGCTTACACTTTTTCTGGTACTAAGCTAAACACCGAGTTCTTCCACGAGGTAGAACCAAATCTATCACATTAAGCCTACCCTTTATCAGGTACTAGGCTAGATACCGAGTTCCATTACAAAGGAGGAACTACTACCCAACACTACACCAACAACTAACCCCAAAGGAGATCTACTCCTTATGACAATATCAACAAGGATGACAATATCCTTGTGACCCAATACTAATCTATCTTGTACATTGAATCACACCATATCGAATGTACACCTTAGGCACCTTTCACTAATGCCTTTGACTCGATCTCTAGACACCCTTCACTAATGCCTTGTGACTTGACTTCTAGGCACCCGTTATGTTTTGTGGCCCAACATAACAAACCTTGTGTTTTATGGCACAAACACATAAACCATCTAGTCTAGTCATAGATGTACGACACATCCATGATACCTGTTATGTTTTGTGGCCCAACATAACAAACCTTGTGTTTTATGGCACAAACACATAAACCATCTAGTCTAGTCATAGATACAAGAATATGATACTAGACAATATCCAAGACTATGTGTCTAATGGATATGAAGTCCTAAACTAAACATCAAGAACACAAAGCATGATGTAGTTAGTCTTCTATGAATGAAGATGAAAAGTTTCCCAAGCTTGTTGTAGAAGATCTTCATGTGCTTGTATGCTTGTGATGGGTGATCACTTTAGTAGGTAAAGATGCAAGATCTCTAAGCTTGCTTTGGAGGATCACTTCGGGAGTATGCTTACAACAAATAAAATTTAGAAGCATTATGATCATATGAGATGAGGGTGATTTACATGTTTTCTAATGATCTAAATATCCTAGAAATGGTGGTGAGAAACTATGTGTGAAGATGTAAAGAAATGGTAAGAAGTGGCTTGTTATTTATAGGCAAAAAGGCCAAAACCATGTTCTGCCCCAAGGATCCCTTCTGGAAGGATCCGGCCCTTGTAATTCCAAGGGATCCATGGGACATTTGAGGGATCCGTGTACGCTCCTCTTTACCCATAGTTTATGGGTTAAAACCATGGGCTATGGGTCATGGTTTTGAGTTCCCACCAAGGTACAATGTATCTAGACATTGGGTATGGGTCATGGGTTTTACCCAACACATTTACTTATGTTTATGTATTTTATAAAGTGTGTAACTAAACATGTTTAATGGTTTGTTAGGGGTTTGATCATAACGCAACATAACAAACATGTACGAACCTGTGTTGTAGCATATAAGGACTTGAGTCGTCGAAAGGTGTTGAGAGTATGTTGAGACAAAATATAATTACAAGTAACTTATACATTTTATGTTATGTATTATAAGTTACATGTTTGTCATCAACAAAACAAATGAGAATGTATAGATTAAATATCGTAATATTTGCACTAACAATCTCCCCCTTTTTGATGATGACAAAATATATGTAAACGTAATAGATAGGTAAAATGTCAAAGTTACTTTTGTCCGTACTTCCTATATATTACCTTCTCTGTTTACACTCTTCTCCCCCTTTTGTCGAAACAAAAAGGGTGTGTTCTTTAAACTTAATTTCTCCCAAGAATGTCGAGTTTGCATCATCCCTAGTGAAGTTAAAATAAAAACACCTTATTGCTCCGATTGGCACACCACGCCAATACCTTCAACACGAAACACTAATGACGAAGCTTAGCAACTCATGACGTTGAGCTTGCACGTCTTCAAGAGGTGTCGATCTCGCTTTTAAGAGGAACCTAAAGAATCACACACACAAAAATAGAAAGATCCTTTGAATTATAACCATTGTTGCCAACGGATTAACGGATCAAATTTTTGAGGCTTAACCTACATCAAGGTTAGTGTTAAAAAAAATTAATAAATGATGAGAAAGAAATCTCCCTTTTGTTGAAACATAAAAGAATTTTGAATAATGAATGTGTGCATGCTCCCCCTTGACGGTTGCTCCCCCTTGTTAAGGGCATCAAGTATTTTAGGAAGGCTAAGACAAAAGTATTGCAAAATTTGCAATGTTTTTGCTTTGACCAAAAAACTCCCCTTTATTGAGAGCGTCAAGTTCTCCTAGTGTGTTTTGAAAATCTACGAAACAAAAAGTTAGTGCAAAATTATATTCATCCATGGACGAGTAAGTCATATGATGCACTTTGTAAATGCTAGACAGAAGCTCCCCCTAGCTCGAGGGCGTCAAGAAGAACCTACAATAAAAAATAAGTAAACCTCGTCCAAGGACAAGTGCTCCATATACAAACCCAAGTATATGAGTGAGCCTACAAAGAAAAGAATTAGTGTAAAATTTCGTCCATAAATAGACGAGAATCCCATACACATCAAAGTGTATATATATGAACCTACAAAGAAAGGATTAGTGTCATAAAGAGAATAATCCTACTACTTGCTTCATCATGGTTGGTTTAGAGGTTGTAAGGTTTGTTCAAGGTAAGACAAAAAATGTGCTTAGGGATGAGACACATTTCATTACGAAATTCACTTGGCTTTTGACAACATAGATGTTTGTGGAGGATGGTTGAGCGACCATGAATAGTAATGTTAGTGAGACACTTGTAGGATGTGGTTGACACAATAAGCTTGTGGTTTGAGGTTATGGTTGACACAAGTAGGATGTGGTAGAACATGAGACATACTTCATCACGTAGTTCATGAACTAGACCTTGGACACGGTGATAATGATAGAAATCATCATTATGACTTAGAGAATGATGCAAGATTAGGAATATAAAAAATGTGCGAATGAGCACGACTAGACTTGATGATGAAATCGACCATTGTCATCCTACAATAATCCAAAAGAGTTAGTACAAAAGGAAAACATTTATACAAGTGGATAAATTGGTCACATAAAATCATGAAACGAAAGGAAAGAACACGTAAAGAATCATATAAATGCAACTCATTTATAAACATATAAGAAAATGATAATCCTAAGTGTTGAACAAGTGCTTGTGTGGAAAAAGGAAATTTTAAATGATCGTCTAAAGAGATAATGTACCTACTGTTCCACGGTTCCACCGGTTCCCTCACTAGAGGGATCCGGCAAGCTTAAGTCTAGGGATCCGGCTACATATGAGGTGAAAAAGAGGTGATTGGGTTCTAGAAAGGTCTAGCACCTACATATCCTAAGTTACTCAGTCTATTAAGTGTCTTACATGAAGATGGACTTAAATGATCAAGAGAAAATGATTGACGGTAGCTAATGATTTCCTTTTATGGAAGGAAATGGGGCTTTATGAGCACCAGTGGATGATTAAAGATGACACTAAGAAATTTGAGAGTGTTAAGTGGTGTTAAATGATCCAGAGATGGGATAATGACTTAAGAGAGATTTGGAAAATTCCTTAAAAATCATAAGAAATTAAAACTTGTTTTGGCCTATTTTGAAGTAAGGATGACTAAAATCAATTTGCTAAAATTGAGAGAAATATCAAACTAGGTGTTTTGAGATGATAGGAACAATGTGTAAACATTGGAGCAGAAAGATGTTGAGTTTTGAAGTAATGATAAATCAAAAATACTTTGAATTTGATCTTAAGTCATCCATGAGTGAATGTGAGATTGACTGAGCCTAAGGAAAGTTTAAGTGATCCTAATGTAGCATGTTTAACTAGTCCAACAAGGTATAGAATGTTGGATTGATTCAAGAAGGCTAAAAAGGAACTTATGTCCACCCGGATCCCACGGATCCTTCACTTGAGGGATCCGTCTAGTTACATCTAAAGGATCTAGCGTCTGAGACAGATTTTCTTAACATAATAGTTGCAGAATTTTGCTCTATGTTTCAAATTATGAAACAAATTGTTTCTACGGCAAGCATATATGTATACACGTTAAGCAAAGCAAGGAGAGCATGTAGAGATCACATATAGGAAATCAAATGAGATCGAGCTCACAAATAACACAAAGGTTTAGCAAACTTAACAAGCACTATTCAAGAAGCCCAAAACAGATTTATGGTCTAGATTAGTAAATCATTTACACTAACAATGACATGAAAGGTATGTGTCTAGAAAGAAAAGAGCACATGATGGTGTTCAAGACAAAAGAGTTGTTAGGTGCTAGTTTAGGACAATCTAGTCATTACGGATGGTGATTAGCATACAATGAGCTTCGTCCATGAAGTCATGTAGCTCTTCTCGATCAAAGCAAGATAATCACTTGATGAGGCAAGTGGTATGATTAACTAAAAGAAAAATTAATTTTACAACTTGTTTGATTAGTAATCCTAAGACAATGCAAAGTATTTCCATTGTAAACTTACTTTAGGAAAACATAGGAGTATAAATTTCTCAAGTGAGAGAATGAATATGAGACTATTACTAGCGGTGCTCAATTACGGCTAAACACGACCATTTTTACGGGCGATTCCACATACCTAACTTCTATCAAGGAAGCAATTCAACGGTTAGGTTAAATTGAGTTTCTAGTGAAATAAGTTCTCCAGTATTCATTCTCAAGTTAGGAAAATTTATATTCCTACAATGTCTTATCGAAGAGTAACAATGATGATACTTTGTTTCGTTTTTATTAATATTATACTTGAAACAACTAAGGTGACGAAGGTGTCAAAAAAAATTAAAAGTTGTCCATATAGTGAACAAAAAGATGGTTGGATGAGTTAGTTCAACATATGTTGTTGGAAAGCTCGAGTTTGGACTTTCGGATATGAACAATTATATTTGCGTTGCAAAATAATTTACTTGAGTATATCAGATGAAATAATCAAGTTGTCAATCCTACTATAAACCTTGGAGAGCGATAATGAAAAGAAAAACGGGAGATGACATCATCAACACAAGTGTATGTTATGATCCGATGTACATTCTTGTTGTTTTTAAAAAACGATGCAAAAAAATATGAAATCAAGAAATCAAGCACATAAAACATTTATGTTGCACACATGACAAACTCAATCAAAAAGCCATTTAGTGTGTTATATGTTTTAAACATTTTTCAACTTATAAAACTAACATTTTCGACACAGCTAGATGTTATCCCAAACACTCCTTCAAGTAGCACATTGATTAGTAGAAAATTACTAACTCGACAAGCAAGAGAATGAATAGCAAGGTAAGGAAACCACATATGTTATACAATCAAACAAGCACAAAAGCTATTTGAGATAAGCAAATAATCAAGTAATGCAAGGAAGATAATTTATCATTTAGCATAGCATAAGAAAGTTCTTTTCATCGCTTTGTGTTAAACATGTATACCAATCTTGATTAGTTTCTTTTATAAATATGATCAAAACCTTAATTTCAAAAGAGGACACATTGTTATTCAAAGACTAAACCATCCATTTCCAATTAGATCAAAAGTTATGACCGAAAAATGACTTTCTATTATAAATCAATGATTCTGTAAATTTTTGTTTCGAATCAATTTATGAAATCATTTTTAAATGAAAGTATTTAAAACGATAGGTGGCACGACTTCTAACGAGTTACGGTTAATTAGTTATGAATTTTTGAAATTCAGACATAAAACTGTCTTCTGTACCACGGATCCCTTGCTTAAGGGATCCGTCCAGTGTAACCGAGGGATCCATGGATCTGACACAGAATTACATAAAATGTATGTTTTGACTGGACGAAAAAGTTTAACCTTTGTAGACTTTTTAGTGAAGTTATATTACCCATTTTTACCTTTATTCAAGCTTGATTAACAAGATATCTAACAACAAAACTTCTAACAAAAAAAATCAACAAAACACTTTTCATATTATGCTTGACTTCACCAAAAATTTGATACAAGGACCTTACTCGTTTTGAAAACCATTTGTTTTAAAAACTAGGGCCAACCCGCTCTGTTGAAACTGTAGACCTTGATAGATCTTGAGCACTCGCAGATCGTTAGTATTACTTATGTAATCACAAGCAAACTAATAGACAATCTCTACGACTTATATTCTTTAGCAGAAAATCAAATATAAGCACAAACACAATAACTAAGAACTCGTTGATCCTCTATGGATCTTTATATTACTAAAACTTTGTTTTTCAATTCGTTCCATTAATCATTCTATTGTGTTCCTTTTATAAGCAAGGAACCCTAACTTGTTTCCTAAGAAACGTATAATCATCAAACTAAATAAGATATACATTATCACTTCCTAATAAAGCTCATGCATATCCTAACTAACTACATAAAACACGGAATAACTATTTCCGTAGAAACAAACTACGTACTATACTACTTTAGCAGATTCTGTTCTTCAGCAGAAACCTTGTACTTCAGTAGAATTTCTTCAGCATTAACATCAGCAGAATTAACTTAGCAGAATTCCCAACAATCCTCCCCTAAACTGGAATTTGACTTGGTTAAGTTCCAGTTTCTTGATAGATCTTCAACGTTCCAGAGGATTGTACTCGAACATCAGCAACAAAAACACCAAACAATGACACCTCAATGATGACAAATCTTGAAAGTTCCAGGTCGGTGCAGTAACAAATGACATAAGGTACATCAAAACATTGGAGTTTCATACTATTCTCATCACATCCAGGTGTGTTAACTCCTGTGAGAGGTGAATCATTGAAAATAATGGATTTGATGTCTCTTTACCAATAGCCATCACTACTTGAGTAGCCAAATGTTTAAGTTCAAAACTATGGTACACGATAACCATCTCGATTTATTAGCAAATCCGCAACTATATAAACGGATTTGATATGTCTTTACCTGTAGCCGTTTGCTCAGGACTAGTGAATTCTTAGGATTGGTGAACTGATTACCAAATATGGTATTCCACTGCCTTTACCACAAGCCATATACATGTGGGCTAGCCAATTCTTGGATTCCAAAAATAAATAAACCATGGTGAATTGATGACCATACAACACTCAGCAATTAAGCATGGGTGGTTGCAAACCCTATGATTTTGAGCAAACCATTACAGCTATCAACAGATTTGATGTGTCTTTACCAAAGCTGTACCCTTTGGACTAGCCAACTCTTTGACATACACAAGGTATATCTGGTGAGTTAATAACCATCAAGCATATACAACAAACCTGCAAGAAAAGTTAGTTAAACAAAGAATATACATAGTTTTGTTTTTTTTTTGTTTTACTAAGAAACAAACAAATAAACAAATATTACAAACCATACAAATTTACCAAAATCAAGATGAGGTTCTATGTTGCAGAAGCTGATTCTTAATAATGCCAACACATTGTTCAGCATCCAACTTATCATTTCCAACTGGATCCGGAGGAACTTCCAACTTCTGAATAAGCATTCTTTCCATAAGCCTCATAGACAAGGGATAAGTCCTCTCAAAGGAAACATCTGACAGTAATTCCACCCTTTGTCTCCACCACATGCACACGAGGCAGAGGATAAAATCGCCAAGACTCAACCCTCCACAGATGAGAGTTCTTCCAAATAAAATGTCCTTTACCATTGGGAGATTGAGAATCAAACAGAACATGAAGATCTCCCAATAAGAATATCCCAAAACCCTGTGGTGCATGATAATGGTAATACTTAGTGACAAGGGTATACAAAGTAAGCAAATCTGCCCTATCTACCAAATGCAATATCTCCTTCAAAAAGTTGAACTGCATAGTGGATTGATCCAATCGATGAATGATGTTAAGCTCATTATCTTTCAAAGACCAATTAATCAACACATCATGAGATCCCTCGGGAAAATCAGCAGCAGATCCTTCTCGGATAAAAGTTGACTCAGCAGCCGTTAAATCCACATAAATCTGCTTGCGAGATGTCTCAACCTTAATATTCTTGCGAGAGGACTAAATCCTAGCTGATCTCACAGATCTCCTTAGAGAAGAGAATTTTCGTTTAGCCATCCTCTTCTTCTGCCTACCAGGTATATAGATGTCCAAAGAAGGAACTTCATCAGATTCTTCATGAGCTTCTCTAGAAACACCACCACGTAATGCATTCATTCTATCAGCACCTTTCTCGCCTGTTTAGATTTGACAGCTGTCGTTTCAACTTCCTTAACCATATTACCTCCTTCTTCTGTATCGTAGATGCCACAAATGGAGTTGAAACTGGCACATCAGGTGTTTCAGAAGAAATCATAGAAGGTTCAGCAGAATAAATCTTGTCAGTTGAACTAGTAACTTCAGTAGTCGCTTCAGAAGTAACAAGAGAAGGTTCAGCAGAAGAAATCCTGTGAGGTGAAGGAGTAGCTTCAGTAGTGGCTTCAGAAGTAACCACTGGAGACATCACCTTAGGTGGAATATCATCAAAATTTTCCACAATTTCAACAAACTTAGGTCTTTTGACCTTTGGAGCAACTGTATTGCCAGCAATCCTTTTCAAATTGGAAGAAGGTGTTGAAGAAGATGAAGAAAACTTCATGATCTGATTATACTTATGAATCAGAACATGATCAGGCAAAGCCAAGACTTGCTTCATTGTTAAACCTGAGTCACCGAAGAACTCTGATTTTTCACCACCATTCTCATATTTGCTTTCTTATGAGCTTCAGTTAGTGGTTTCTCTCTCTTAGCTTTGTTCTTTTGAGCAGTGATAGCTTTCTTCTTTGCAGCTGCTTCTTCCTTTCTTTGTTGTCCACGAGCCACCATTTGAGCCACAAAATTGTCACTATCAAAATCTGCACCCAAGATACTCTGAGCCAGTGTAGGATTAGAAATAGCTTGCTGAGTATAAGCATCCCAGTGTGCATCAGGAATCTGAGTAGCCATTGCATCCAATTCTTTTCGTCTTTCAGGAGGCAATTTAGAAATAGACTCAGCTTCAAGCTGTTTAGCCAATTCATCTGTTTTCTTCAAATTGGCACATTCATCTAACAGTCTGTCTTGAGCTAACCTTTCCTGTTCACTAACCAGATCTGGACCAAGCTCGGTGTCAACCATTACTCCTTTCTCTTTATCAGTAGATTCAAAAACAACATCGGTGGGAGTATCATTAAAAGGTACTTCAGAAGATTCATCCAGATGTGCATCAGAAGAAACATGTTGAGATAAATCTTCAACAGGTGTTGAAAATACATCAGCTTCTGGATTCAAATTAAAATTCCTTCCAGCAAGGAAAACTTCAGAAGTATCAGCTGAAGGTATAGAAGCAGGTTGTGCTTGCACAGATGAAGCTTGACCAAATTCAATAGCAATTTCCATCAAAGGAGTATCAGCAACAACATGTCTTCAGTAGTTGAAATATCCTCACTTTGCAGTGTATCCTTGCTTAAAGATTGCTTTCTCCTCCTTCTAGTAAACAAAATTGGCTCCTTTTGCTATCTGAGATGTATCAACCATTGGAGTAGAAACATTAGATTCTTGAGCCACATTAGCCAACATATCAAGTGACTTAAACTGAGCATCCACTTCCTCCTCATCAGAAGAAACATCCAATCTTCTTTTCTACTCGACCCATTGTACTTCCAAATCCTGAACCTTTCTTTTCAATTCTACAATCTCACCACCAAGATTAGATTTAGTCTCTGCAAGCTCCTTCTTGAGATCAAGTAACTTCACTACATACACGTTCACTAGAGCATACAAAGATGTAAGTGTAATAGGGTCCTTAGCTCCACCAGCAGATTGCTCTGTGGTAATGGGAGCATCATTGGGCCTTTCTGAAGAAATATCAACATGCTCAAAGAATGGAACACTATCATCAACTGAATCTCTAATAGGACTAGGAGTGGTCAGCCTATTAATCTCAGTCTCATCCTCATCATGAGGAACCTGTGTAGGTGGTGGACTAGAACTAGGTCTAGGTGAAGATATGGGTAAAGGTTGTTCAGGAGAAACAAGAGGTGCTTAGCAGGCATTAGAAGGACCTTCATCCATTGTGTGATGGATTCCCATCGGCAGCGATAGTAGAAGGTGGAGAACCAACAACATTCCTCTCATCGTGAGCCTCATTGCCTTGAGGCAACATAGCCGCTAGCAAAGGATGATGTCCCCCTCATACTTAGTTCTCATTGAAGCAAATAGTTTAGAAGTTAAAACTCCTATGGGACAAAAGGCTTGGGCTTGTGTGGTAATGTCTAAAATCATCTGAAGAAACCTAGGGTACATCAAGAACTTATGCTTTTTCCTATCTATATTTTCAACCATATTATCAAAAATAAACTTAGAAAAATTATAAGTCAACCCCTGAGAAAGACAAACAATAGCACATCCATTCGTAGAAAATTGATCCCATCCTCCGATTTATTGCTTATACACTGAAGCAATGTGTGAACCAAAAACCTCCACATTGGACATAACTGATTCTTTAACCACATATCAGTCCTTGTGCCCTGATATCCAAAAGCTCTTAACCCAGCAAGAATATCGACAGCATTAGAATGATAAACCCCATTCTCATCGTCCAAACGAAGCTTACTTCTAATCAACTCCTTTGTCACAACGTACTCTATTCCGTCAATCATAGCTACTATCTCTGTATCACTCCTCTTTTCAGCAGTTGCCCAAAATTGTGTAACCAAAGATTCATAAACAACTTCCGGAGAATGCGTTAAAGCGTAATGAATCTTGGATCTTTTCAGAAACTCCACCATTGGCTTATACAATTCATCACCCTTTGCTTCTCCCAGAAAAGCAACTTTGTTATGATCTCTCTTCAATTGAAGCGCCATGAGAGAAATTGTTAGTTAGGGTTATGATTCTTGCAAATGGAAGTGTTGTGAACTTAAATGAAGAGGGAATCGTTTAATTTGAAGCAAAGATATGTGTATAACGGGTTGGTAGAAGTTACCCAAAATATAGTCAAAAATATCAGAACTTACGTTGACCATATCTTACGTGTATTTTAACTTTAACCACGAGGTAACCACGAGGTAACCCTTCAGCAGAAACACAATCAATCTGCTGAAGTAATACACTTCAGCAGAAACAACTCAAGATAAAAGATTATCCTCAGTAAATATCTAGAGCGTTACTGTGCCACCAAACTCACATTAAATTACATTAAACCTCGAATCCGTTTATATAATGATCCCAATACACACTTCACATACATCATTTATCCCCAATTCTCATCTCAAAACCCTAATTTCATCACAAAACACAATCAACCATGAATACCAAACCAGAGGTTATAGATCCAACCTCTTCTCCATCATCATCATCAACTGATGATACTAACCTTTGGCGACTCTATATTCCTCCACAAACATCACGACCAAGAAAATCACCCTTTCTCCCTTCTTCTGAAGATGATAGTGTGGTGGATCCAAGTGAGTCTTCTGATGACTCTGAGGAACCCACTACTGAGATAACTTCTTACTCCCAACCTCGGCACCTCCACCTAAGCAGGTGGTGTTCGCTCTTCCAGCCATGGTGCGGTGCTTCATCTCATAACGTAAAAGGGAAGGGTAAAAGGAAGATGGATTGATTGCTTTTTGGTGAAACCAGTAGATGAAGCACAAAGGACAATATGTATTCATCTTCATCATCTATGGTTTCCTTAATCCATCCTTCCCATTTTGATCCTTAGCTCGTCGTACTGGTCATGCATATCATCATGCATATCCAACAGCTGAAGTAGATGATATGAGCTAGTCGATGATAGGAACATAGTATAGATTCAGTAGATCATGTAGTTATAACTCTTGTATTTCCTTTTGAAGTTGATTATATGCAATGTAAGCTGTAACTTGAATGAATGAGCATCTTTAACTTCAGTATTTGCCTTCAGTAGATACAATGTGCTCTCTTCAGTACTTTGCTTTCAGTAGAAACAAACTTTTAAGCTTACATGTCCATCTCTAAACTTAATAAACTCCAACTTATATATGCAAACTGCAAAACAGACACAGAGAAACACACAAACCAAACCAAAACAAACTAAAAGAACATCAGTTGGTTAGTGTTAGCAAATACATAAACTAATATACAAAGTTTACATCCAAAATCCTCCCCTGAGGCATATGCCTCCCATGAGGCCTATGCCTCCTTAAACTTTTGCAAAATAGGGTTAAGCATACCAATATGAACCACAAGGTATTGAAACCTTGGTCCATCAAAAGCCTTAGTTAACAGATCCGCCACATTTTCATCAGTGTGAATTTTAGCGACTTTTATCAAATGTTTATCATATGCATCACTTATAAAGTGGTGCCTGATTTCAATATGCTTAGTTCTCAACGTGAAAAACTAGATTTTTAATAATGCATATGGTACTTTGATTATCAATAAAAATTGTTGTGTTCATGAAGTTATACCCATAATCCAACAATTGATTTTGTATCCAAAGAACATGTCCACAGAATTGGCGCAGTGACAACATACTCGCTTCATAGATGAGGTAGCCACTATTGTTTGTTTCTTGCACTGCCAAGAAATCAATCTCTTTCCAAGGAATTGGCAACCTCCAGGTTGTGGATCTCCTATCCGTTTGCACCGGCATAATCACTATCACTATATGCTTTCACTTAAAGGAGACTCTCTTGGGTACCAAAGGCCTAAATGAGGTTGACCTTTCAAATACTTAAAATCTTCTTCACTGCATTTAGATAGGAAGCAACTGGAGTGACTTGATGTCTAGAGCAAGCACTCACAGCAAAAGTGATGTCAGGCCTAGAACCTGTTAGATACATCAATGAACCAATCATAGATCTGTATAAATGAACATTCACAGGTAGATCTGTTTCATTGTTTGTCTTTGACTTTGGAGCTTCATAAGGTGTGGTGGCAGTCCTGACACTCTCCATACCAAACTTTTTCAAGATGTCCCTCACATATTTTTCCTGACTGATAAAGATACCATCGGTTTCTGAACTTGAAGACCCAAAAGAAAGTAAGCTCCCCATTGCACTCATCTGAAACTCTCCTTCATCGCTCCTCAAACTCCCTGCACCAAGCTTCTTTAGTGGACCCAAATATGATATCCTCCACATAAACTTGCACAAGAATAATGTCTGTGGAATTCTTCTTCAGAAAAAGTGTTTTATCAATGGCACCTCTTCTATAGCCATGCTTCAGCAGAAATGATGAAAGCCTAGCATATCATGCTCTTGGTGCCTGATGTAGTCCATAGAGAGCTTTAACTACTTTCTAAACATGATGTGGATGATCTGGATCTTCAAATCCTTTAGGTTGAGTGACATAAACCTCCTCTTCTATTTCACCATACAGAAATGCACCTTTAACATCCATTTGATATACCATAAAACCCATGTAAGATGCATAAGCCAAGAATATCCGTATGGCCTCTACTCTAGCCACAGGTGCAAACACTTCATCATAATCAATCCCCTCCTCTTGTCGATACCCCTAAGCTACTAATCTTGCTTTGTTTTTAATTACAACACCCTTTGCATCTCTCTTATTTTTCAATATCCATTTTGTCCCAATAGCATATTTCCCTTCAGGTAGTGGGACCAATATCCAAACCTGCTGATTTTGGAACTGTTGCATCTCTTCTTGCATAGCTTCAAGCCAACTTGAATCTTCCAAGGCTTGAGTAACACTGGTTGGTTCCACTTGAGAGAAAAGCGGCAAACAGACAATGATAATAGTCTGTGTGATTGTCTCTTTGTTGATTGGAGACATAAGAGATAAAAGCCACTTGACCATATTTAGAACTTGTTACTGTGCCTCTAGTTCTAACAGGTGCATGAGGATCACCAATAATATTTGATTGTGGATGAGAAATGTTGATCCTTTTAGTAGCAGTGGTGTTTACATCAATGGAGGTATCAAGATTAGTCACAGTTGGTTCAAAATCAGTATCATAGGAAGGTGAGGTGAAGACTCCAGCTTTGGGTTGATGATTACCAAGATCTGAGGGTCTTGGAAAACGTGTATAAGGATCTCTAAAGTCTGTAGACACTCTAGTAGAAATGGGAGTAGAAACAGCATCACCTTCAGCAGATTTGGTGATGATAGGAGAAACAGGATTACTTTCAGCAGAATTGAGGTTTCCACTGATTGCTTCTCTTGCAATCTCCTCAGCATTCCTCTCAGCATCTAGATTAGCTGCATACTCCTGCTTCTTAAGCCTAGCAAGGTCCTCTGCATAATTGGACTCATCTTCACTCTCATTAGAAGGAATTTTGGAAGTGTCACCTGCAAAATTGTTAGGAGAGAAAGAAGGTACAATAATAGGATGTTCATCATCCTCAAACTCACTATCAGAATCAGCATACATGGTAGCGAGTCAGTGGGAGACACTTGTATATCTGCATTTTGATTAGCCACATGTCTAGAATAACCCAAATAGTCAGTTAAGTAATCAAGGTCAAAAGACCAAACATGACCTTGCCCTTGAACATTAGGTTTGTCTTCTAGATATCTCAGGTTTAAAGTCTCCTCTATCTTCTTAGCATTCAAATTGTATACCCTATATGCTTTACTATGAGCCGAATAACCCACAATATAACCCTCATCAGCCTTCTCATCAAATTTACCCAGTGGATCACTAGTATTCAAAATAGTCACTTGGCAACCAAAAGGTTTAAGGTAATGAATAACAGGAACTTTCCCATAGAGAAGTTCATAAGGTGTCTTAAAGTGAGGTCTAGTGATAGAAACCCTGTTTAGAACATAACAAGCTGTGCCAACTGCTTCAATCCAAAACATGGTGGGTAACTTAGAGTCTGCAAGCATAGATCTTGCTGCCTCTATCAGGGTCCTATTCTTTCTTTCAGCCACCCCATTTTGTTGAGGTGTTCTTGGAGTGCTATAGTCCCTTTTGATTCCTTTAGACTTACAGAGTTCTATCAAAATAGCATTCTTGAACTCTGTCCCATTATCACACCGGATACCTTTAACCTTTTTTCTCAGCTGGTTTCAAGAGTAATGTACTCTTTTAAAACTGGAGAGGTTTCATCTTTAGTCCTCAAGAAGAATACCCAACAAAACCTGCTAAAGTCATCATAATAACCAGACAAAACTACTTGTGATCTATGCTTCTGACTTGAGTTGGACCAAAAAGATCCATGTGAAGCAACTGAAGAGGTTCTGAAATAAGGCTCACTGCATTAATAGCTTTGTATAAGGCTCTGTGTTGCTTTCCTTTGTTGCAGGCAACACAGTTATGTTCATTGGTGAAAACTTTAGAAGGAAGTCCTTCAACAAGACCCAGTTTAGATAGCTTGTTAATGGTCTTGAAATTCACATGTGCCATCCTTCTATGCCATTTTGTAGACTCATCCAAGGATGCTTTAGCCACCAAACAAGTTAAATCACCTTCTGGTTGTACATCATTTAAGTTGAATGTGTATAAATTGTGAGTACGAGGAACTCTCAGCAAAATAGATGTATCTTCTGGAAGTTTGAAGTCTTTAGACAACACAAGACATTCATCCTCAGAGAAGAGTACTTTGTTCTTTGTATCACGATTTGTGAGGCCGAGAACAAGTTGAAGCATTGTAGTTCCTTGACATAGTACACATTCTCAAAGTCCAGTTGAGGTGTTTTGATGGTCCCTTTCCCAGTGATTCTACCATCACTTCCACCAAATGTCACATTTCCTCCTCCTTCAAGGGGTACAAAATCATGCATCATATCTCTGTTTCCTGACATGCTTCTAGAGCAACCACTATCAACAATGCCAACTTCCTTATGCTTCAGAGGATGATCCTACAACAACAACAAAAAATATACAAAAATGTTAGTACACTATTGAGGCTCAAGTCATTACTGACTTGAACCTGCCTTGTGGATCTTTAGATTGAGGCCATGCAGATTTATAAGATCCACCATTGTTCTTGGGTTTCCATTGAAATTTAGGTCCCCTTTGTGGCCAAGAACAACTCTTGAGGGCTTCACAGCAGTATTCCAATAACCTTTCCCATCATTCATTGAGTCAACATATCCAGGCCAATAACCATTTTAAAGTATGAACTAGTTGGTTGCACATATGGTCTAGCTACAGATCTTCTCCAAGGAGAAGGTTTATGAGTAGCTTGTGGAATATATGGTGGTATAGCATTAACATTAGTCCACATTGGTCTTGATTTCCCAAGACATACACCCATTCTTAGTTCATGAAAATCACAATCCTTAATTAAATGAAATTTACTTCCACACACAAAACATGTCTTCTGTTTAGAAGATTTATTCAAACCAAAAGATGTTCTATTACACGAAGTATTCAAACCGGAAACATTAAAGGAATTGTTTTTAACATTATTATTATGCAAAGATTTAAAGACAAGTCTTCGAGGAAATGGCTTGGAAGATGAAACTTCAGCAGCAACTCTTAAAGGCTTGTAGGTAGGCTTGGGTGCAGGCATAGGTGAGGTCTTGGGTAGGTCGACTTATCACTGAATCACTGTGGCATAAGAAGTAGACCCTTGATCGTAAGATTTGTCACCGTCAGAGCAAGAGACAAAATCATTAGATGAAGAATCAGGGTCTGGCAAGTCTTTTGACTTTTGGCCATAAAGATGGTGTGATCCATCAAAGTCAACAGTAATGGAAAGGTTAACTGGCATAGGTATTCCTCTTATAGATCCACGACAGACATGTAGGTCACCTTCTTTAACATAATTAGCTAAGCCTGCCGGTGTAGTTTTACGCCCATCATGTCTAGCTTCTAATCCTAAATACTTTTTAAAACCTAAACCAATAGCAGAGGTCTCAGATTGACTACCATAGATCTCTCTAGCTAGATTATCACCAGATATTAACCATTGTTTATGTCTAGCTATTTCAGCATCTAGTTTTTCTTTCAACACATGGTTCTCAGACACCACATCAGCTCTCAATTTCTCAGACCTTTTTAATTCATTTTTTGTACACTCTAAATCACATTCTAGCACCCTAATCTTTTCATCATAAGCAATTTGATTCTTCTGAAACCAAACCTTTTGTCTTTCTAATGTTTTTAAACTATGTTTATAAGCTTCAACTTCAACATAGCATTCATTATATTTAGTTTTCAAAATATCATATGCTTCCTTAAGTTCATTATAACGCTCACTACAACCAAACAAACAATTTTGTACCTGAGATATGCCCATCAAGGCAATCTGATCATGCCTATCTTCTGAAGTACAGCTTGCTAGCAACCCAAGATTATCACCACCAGGGACCATCATCATTCTCGACTCATGTGACTTCCAATCGACATTGGCATCCAAAGTGACCATAGTCTGCTGAGGATCTAGGCTTCAAAGTTCCAAAGATCCCTTTGATTCTGCTGATAGAAAGAGTATCTCACCTCATCTCCAGCCTTCCTATCCTTGCACTCTCTGGAGAAATGACCCATTTGATGACATGTAAAGCACTTGACCTTCTTCTTGTCAAACCTTCTTTGGATCTCTTCCTTGGAAACTAAACTTCCTCCCAGCCTTACGTTCAAATTTCTTGATGTCCATAGATAGCATAGCCACTTGCCACTTCAACTTCATCTCTTCCATCTCCAGTGGATCTACCTTATCAAAATCCTCATATGCAAGTTCCTGCTGAGGATCATAATCAGCAAAGAAGGATCCAAGCACATCTTCCATTATACCACTAGTTGTAGATTGAGAACTGGATGGAGAGTTAGTGTAAGATGATGATGAGTACGTAGGACTTGGAACATGAGTCATCTTTGGATTAGAGGCTCCAACAAATGATGTATGACTAGCAGTAGTTGATGAACGAAAGGGACTTTGTACATCAGGCTCAAGAGATTTAAGCTTGTTGTACAGCTCATCAAATGTAATCATATCAAGCCCACCTTTAGTTTTAAAGGCAATGCTTACTTGTAGCCAGGATTGAGGTAAAGATCGCAAAAACATGGAATTGCAATCATCATTATCTGGCTTTGCCTTAAGCTGATTCAACTGACTTAATATCTTGTGAAACCTGTCATAGCCTTTGTGAATTCCTTCCTCTTCAGAGATTTGAAAGTCTTCAAACTGTTGTCGCAACATCGATTTTCTCATTCTCCTAGACTCCTCATTCCCTCCAAACTTGGCCTTGATGGCCAACCACATATCCTTAGCATCATTCATGAAGTGAAAATCACTCAAGTGATCCTCATGAATAGCTTGAAGAAGAATTGTTTTAACTTTGGTTTCTCTCTGAACTGCCAGTAATTCTTCAACAGATTTGGGAGGAACATGAATAAGTTTTCCATCAGGATCTGTGGTAGTTCTCTTTAAGTTGTTTCCCTTCTTCACAATTTCCCACATACTCCAATCAATGTTGGAAATCCAGTTTTGCATCTTCATTGCCCATAAATCGTATTCCTCCTTCTTTAGATAAGGAAACTTGGTGTTACTGTTCGAGAGACTTAGTTGTTGCAGATTGGTGGTGTTCTGGTTGTTGGTGACTTCAACATCATCTTGTGATCCAGGCATGCTGAATGATTTGTTGGTTGTATGAGTGTTTATAAAAGACTGTTCTTAGTATCGTAGAGACTCTCTCGAGGCTCTGATACTACTTGTTGAAACTGAAGACCTTGATAGATCTTGAGCACTCGCAGATCGTTAGTATTACTTATGTAATCACAAGCAAACTAATAGACAATCTCTACGACTTATATTCTTTAGCGGAAAATCAAATATAAGCACAAACACAATAACTAAGAACTCGTTGATCCTCTATGGATCTTTATATTACTAAAACTTTGTTTTTCAATTCGTTCCATTAAT
Organism: Chrysanthemum makinoi; assembly: GCA_910596185.1. Classification (NCBI taxonomy): domain Eukaryota; kingdom Viridiplantae; phylum Streptophyta; class Magnoliopsida; order Asterales; family Asteraceae; genus Chrysanthemum; species Chrysanthemum makinoi. Next base: position 73,798,542 of record OU343216.1, on the reverse strand, counting down.
CATTCTATTGTGTTCCTTTTATAAGCAAGGAACCCTAACTTGTTTCCTAAGAAACGTATAATCATCAAACTAAATAAGATATACATTATCACTTCCTAATAAAGCTCATGCATATCCTAACTAACTACATAAAACACGGAATAACTATTTCCGCAGAAACAAACTACGTACTATACTACTTCAGCAGATTCTGTTCTTCAGCAGAAACCTTGTACTTCAGCAGAATCTCTTCAGCATTAACATCAGCAGAATTCTAACTTAGCAGAATTCCCAACACGCTCTGATACCAATTGTGAAAACGTAGAGGGGGGGTGAATACGTTTCCGTTTCAAACTTAAAACTTTTGTATCAAATATAGTATAAACCATTGCATTTGCTAATCTCGACGCGAGGATGCATTTAACGCATTACGGCATGTAAGGCCAACCCCTTAATATCACATAAGATTCCGCAAGATTAATGGTTCATTATAAATCAAGTTTCACCATTATTAGTCCGGTTGCTTTTTCTTGATCAAGCGTGTCATAATATGTAAAGTGTTAAATATAGTTTATGACTATATGAAAGACCAAGTATGTATCACAAACATAGACATCAACCACATAGAAAATAAACAATGTAATGCAAGAATAAAACTAAAGCGATAAGTAAAAGGATAGACAAACCAACACGAGGATTTATAGTGGTTCGGCTACAAGGACACCTTCCATGCCCTACTCCACTCCCCGAGTCACCTACTTGAGAGTTGCTTCACTACACGATACCAACTCCTTATGGCGGAGAAGCCTTCACAACGTCGCTTACACTTTTTCTGGTACTAAGCTAAACACCGAGTTCTTCCACGAGGTAGAACCAAACCTATCACAACGTCGCCTACCCTTTATCCGGTACTAGGCTAGATACCGAGTTCCATTACAAAGGAGGAACTACTACCTAACAGTACACCAACAACTAACCCCAAAGGAGATCTACTCGTTATGACAATATCAACAAGGATGACAATATCCTTGTGACCCAATACTAATCTATCTTGTACATCGAATCACACCATATCGAATGTACACCTTAGGCACCTTTCACTAATGCCTTTGACTCGATCTCTAGGCACCTTTCACTAATGCCTTTGACTCGATCTCTAGGCACCCTTCACTAATGCCTTGTGACTTGACTTCTAGGCACCAGTTATGTTTTGTGGCCCAACATAACAAACCTTGTGTTTTATGGCACAAACACATAAACCATCTAGTCTAGTCATAGATGTACGACACATCCATGATACCCGTTATGTTTTGTGGCCCAACATAACAAACCTTGTATTTTATGGCACAAACACATAAACCATCTAGTCTAGTCATAGATACAAGAATATGATACTAGACAATATCCAAGACAATCTGTCTAATGGATATGTCCTAAACTAAACATCAAGAACACAAAGCATGATGTAGTTAGTCTTCTATGAATGAATATGACAAGTTTCCCAAGCTTGTTGTAGTAGATCTTCATGTGCTTGTATGCTTGTGATGGGTGATCACTTTAGTAGGTAAAGATGCAAGATCCCTAAGCTTGCTTTGGAGGATCACTTCGGGAGTATGCTTACAACAAATGAAAGTTAGAAGCATTATGATCATATGAGATGAGGGTGGTTTACATGTTTTCTAATGATCTAAATATCCTAGAAATGGTGGAGAGAAACTGTGTGTGAAGATGTAAATAAATGGTAAGAAGTGGCTTGTTATTTATAGGAAAAAAGGCCAAAACCATGTTCTGCCCCAAGGATCCCTCCTGGAGGGATCCGGCCCTTGTAATTCCAAGGGATCCGTGGGACATTTGAGGGATTCGTGCACGCTCCTCTTTACCCATAGTTTATGGGTTAAAACCATGGGCTATGGGTCATCGTTTTGAGCGCCCACTAAGGTACAATATATCTAGACATTGGGTATGGGTCTTGGGTCATGGGTCATGGGTTTTACCCAACACATTTACTTATGTTTATGTATTTTGTAAAGTGTTTAACTAAACATGTTTAATGGTTTGTTAGGGGTTTGATCATAACGCAACATAACAAACATGTACGAACCTGTGTTGTAGCATATAAGGACTTGAGTCTTCGAGAGGTGTTGAGAGTATGTTGAGACAAAATATAATTACAAGTAACTTATACATTTTACGTTATGTATTACAAGTTACATGTTTGTCATCAACAAAGCAAATGAAAAAGTATAGATTACATATCGTAATATTTGCACTAACAGCACCCTTTACTAATGCCTCTAGCCTTGACTTCTAAGCACCCTTCACTAGTACTTTTAATACGGACGATCGACACCCTTCACTAATATCTTCGTCTTGACACTTGAGACATCTTTCACTAATGTCTTTAATACTACACTTCTTATGAGAAAGAAGAAAACTATCAACAAGAGAACCTCAGTAGTCTTGATGATAACGAAGCATGGCAACTCATGGACTTGAGCTTGCTCGTCTTCAAAAGATGGTGATCTCACCTTTAAGAGGAACCTAAAGAATCACACGAAAACAAAACTACATACATAGATCACTTGGATCTGAGGTTAGAGAATTTATAACCCAAAGAGAAAATATGTGATAAAGGGGTGAGAAACAATGAAGAAATGGCTCACTATTTATAGAGAGAAAATGTCTACTGTTCCACGGATCCCTCACTTGAGGGATCGGTCCAGTGCAATACTGGGGATCCGTGAGACGCTCCCCTTTGCCCATTGGTTTTGGGTCATGGGTCATGGGTTCTGGATCATGGTATCAAAGTAGATACAATGTATCTCCAAGATGCAATGCATCTAGTCCATGGTTCATGAATTAAAACTACGGGCCATGGATTAAAACCATGTATGACTTAAGCATGATGTCATGCAATGGGTTATGGGTCAAGCTCCATGGGTATGGGTCATGGACTTTGGGTTGTACCCAACTATATTCAATGTATTTATATTACCCATTATAATACATACTAGTTATGTATATATTTGCCCAATATGTAAACACTAGTTGTTGTACATATGTATTATTAAATCATAGAATCACTTATACTTGTTTTATGTGAAAAGGTAAGTGTGTTAGAAAACTATTGGCTCAAACCATTTACGTATTTTATTTGTTTCGTTAAAATGATTTTATGTTTGTTATCGACAAAACATTAGAAGATCGTAAGATATAAATAAACGTTTTTATGACTTATTTGTGTTAACAACGCTCATACCCCATATCACGAACAACAGAAAAGAAGCTAGGAGGAGCGAACTCGTCCACCATAACACGACATTCATCAACATCATCGAGAAGCGAACTCTTGGTAACATTCCATTTCGGAATATGAACACCAGACAAAGAACTAAAGTCCGGATCATCAACAATACGAATGTCCCCAGCTGAGATATCAAGGTTATCAAGAATTGGATGAATACCGCCGATAGGAGAAAAGCTATCCGGAAGAGAATAAAGAACATCCACTCAACCCTTCCCCTTCTCAACAAGAAGGACAGTAGTAATGACGGCATCCGTCATAACGGACGCAGGAGAACTGCAAATAAACAAGTAAAGAGCAAGTAAATAAAAGGGAGGAAAAGTAAAGGAATTACGAAAAGACAAAAGCATAAACAACAAACCTGGGGGGAGAACCATCAAGATGGAGCAAATCAAAATTAGATTCAGTGGATGTTCCAGCTTCATGAAGGGGAGTAGTTGATAATAAAGGACAAGAAGAAGAATCAGTGGGCAAAGCATTTAAACAATATTCAAGAGTTTGTGAACTTTGAGCTAACAACTTTTGAATGGACTTCGAAGACTTACCACCAGTAGAGGCCCTACCAGAATCATTAAGGTCGCTCCTCACCTTCTTAGGGGGATGAACAAGGTTGGTGCAAGCTTTCCTCTTCTTCCTCCCAGAATCGGAAGTCACTCCACTATCAAAACCAATATCAGAAACCGAATAGTCAGGTCGCAGGACTATATCACCACGCGGTCTAGAAGCTCCGATTTCCGAATGGATAGCTACGCGTCCAACTTCACCAGAGGAAGGAGGGTCAAGAGAAACAGTACGACCTTCGGTCAAGTTTAGCAAAGGAACCTCATCCTCCTCCCGTGGCCGAGTGTCAACAAGCAACTCCATAGGGTTCTTCTTTTTAACCAAAGACAACAGATCCATAACTGCAGAGAACAAATGAAGAAGAAACACAAATCAGGATGAAACAAGAATAAATTACCAGAAGGAAAAACATAGATATGGTATACCCACACCGATTCTCTTGATCATAAAACACAGGGTAAAATTCATTGCCCAAAGTATAATTACGGCTCAACCCAACTAAACAAAGGAAAGGCTCGAAACTTAACAAAGAAGAAGCATTAGTAACAAGGGAGGCAACATGTCCAAAGATCAAACTCAGATCCTTAGGAATATTTCCCCCAACAAAGAAAGGATGAATAGAGGGACAAGCAAATGAGTCAACCTAGAAAAAGTGATCGTTCCAACTCTTAAGACAATCAAGGGGTTTGGTATAACAAACGCCAAAGCTATCAACACATTTACTAAAAGAAAGCCAGCCATGTTTTCGAGACAAAACATAAAAACATCTAAATAAACCAACTGAAGGTTCAATACCAAGCGCAAAACAAATAATCTCAAATTGAGAAACTTTAGCGGCACCGATGACAGAAAGTTGCGATATATGAATATGATATTAGTCAAGAATTGAAACAAGAAAAGAAGACAAGGGGAGCAAAAATTAGCAAACTCGAAGAAGCGGGTATAAACACCGATCTTCCCATTCGGCGCTTCCCGAATACTTTTGTCAGGATTAGGCAATTCCGGATGAACAAAGCGCGGAATTGAATAATCAATACAAAAGCGGTCCAGTGCCTTTTGTGATAGTTTAGATTTGGTAGATGAAAAAGTGCCCATAACGGAAAAAGAAAAAGGGAATCAAGAACCTAACCTGAATGAGGAACTTGGAAGGCGATAATGACCAAAAGCAAAATCGGATTAATGAGCAGTGTTTGCAACAAAAGAACTGTAAAAAGAAAAAATGGGTTAAAACCAAAATAAAGGGTATTTATACAAACGGAATGATGATCACTCAAGAAAACCCTAAGGGAGGACACGCGTCCAAAAGCAATCTAATCCAACAATCCAAATCAAAGACACGAGGATAAGGATGTTAGAAAACCAAGATCCCACGGAGTCAAATCAACCAGAATACGAAAAGTTGCCAACTGTCAAAGTTATAAAAAACAATTTCCAAGAAAAGGAGCATCAAGAAAATGCTTCAAGAATGCGGAAGAGAAAATGATCTGAAGGAAGTAGTCTAAGTACATCCACCGCACAAGACAATATCCGCACGCAGTGCACATACTAGACTGGGGGGACAGGATGGTATAGCAGTTCCTAAAAGTGAAGAAGCATTCCAAAAAGAAAAAACGCACGGAACGGCATAACGCTTAGTCAACTCAAGTCTAGTGACATCCACCGCACGCGACAATATCCGCATGCAATGAACATACTAGACTGGGGGGACTTGATGACGTATAGTATGTAGAACAGGCCCACTAGGCCCAATACATACTATACACACACTAGGTTCAGGCCCAATGATTACAAAGCCTGAGCTTACAATAAGCCCAATGACGAGATTGGCTATAGCTCAGACCTCAAGACGCACGAGAGATACATAATGGGCTGAACCTTCAACCGTTAGACCTCTTATGACCGCGTCCGCGATTAACACGGAATCCTTGTCCGCCAAGGATCCAGCTTCGGAAACTAACCACTACATGTGAGAATCCAGGAAGCCCTAGCGGCAAACCTCGCCTATAAAAGGGGCTCTAATCCCCATACAAGGTAGAACTTTCTCTCTCATAATTACACGCACGTACTCCTATTTTCCCTCTCAAGAATGTGTACTTACTCTCACGCCAGAGTCTAATCGTGGGGTCCGTCCCCATGGTAAGGCTAACGGTTTACTCTTCTTGTGCAGGAAAATCAATCAAACTACTTGGATTAGTACAAGACCAGCCCATTAGAGGCTTGTTGGCCTAGTCCGGCAAGCTATATTCAGGCCCATTATAACCTGTCACATAAATTGTACTAACAAATCTTCAATTTGATCTTTGCAGCATCTGTAAGACAAGTATCAGCACTCCATGGTTGTTCTTCAATTCTTTTCAGCAACATTGACAATATGTACATCAATTTATAGAGTTTCATACTATTCTCATCACTTCCTAGTGTGTTAACTCCTGTGAGAGGTGAATCATTGAAAATTTATGGATTTGATGATTCTTTACCAGTTAGCCATAATTTTGCAGTAGCCAATGTTTGGTTTACTAACCATGGTACATTGATAACCATTTCAACTCTTTGTACATGAAACATGGTGAGTTGAAATACCATATGATTTTTAGCAAATCATCAGCTATCAACGGATTTGACTTGTCTTTACCAAAGCCGTACCATTTTGGACTAGCTAATTCTTTAGTGTACCATCACCCTGGTGAATTAATAACCAGTTATGGTTTTTCCACAGCCTTTACCACAAGCCATACTCTTGTGGGCTAGCCAACTCTTCACTATCACAGATATGGTAATTTGATTACCATAAAAATTTTGGCAAATTGTAGCCATAAACGGATTTGAGATATCTTTACCAGAGCCGTTTGATCATAGATTAGCCAGTCCTTTTGTTGGTTAGACATGGTGGACTGATTACCATTTTTTGTGTCAGTGCAAAGCACCTTCACCAAGTACAACCTTCTCAAAACCCATTATACTTATCAACACACTAAACATACTCAAAAATTTAGAAAATTCTTTCAAACATCTAAAATTATTGTTGTTGAGCTTTTGATTCAACTAACCTCAAGAGCTGAAAGCATGCATCATCCTTCCTTTCTCCCAGTAGCTTCTTCTCAAGCATAGCTTTGCAAACTCTACTTGGGAGTGGATACTCAACCTATGTCAACATCTAGATATCAGCAGTTTCCAACGTTAAGCAATGCACTGCACAAGTGTGGAAATATCTCCATCTCACCACTTGTTCTTTACAAGCCAACTTCCAAATTTCATCCCCTGCATTTGGTGTCTCAAACATTGTCTTTAAGTCTCCCCAAAGAACTCTTTCATATTCTTCTGTGGGTCTGCTAGCACCATGTTTCTCCATAATCAGTATGTAAAGCTCCTTGGGTCATCGTTTTGAGCGCCCACTAAGGTACAATATATCTAGACATTGGGTATGGGTCTTGGGTCATGGGTCATGGGTTTTACCCAACACATTTACTTATGTTTATGTATTTTATAAAGTGTTTAACTAAACATGTTTAATGGTTTGTTAGGGGTTTGCTCATAACGCAACATAACAAACATGTACGAACCTGTGTTGTAGCATATAAGGACTTGAGTCTTCGAGAGGTGTTGAGAGTATGTTGAGACAAAATATAATTACAAGTAACTTATACATTTTACGTTATGTATTACAAGTTACATGTTTGTCATCAACAAAGCAAATGAAAAAGTATAGATTACATATCGTAATATTTGCACTAACAGCACCCTTTACTAATGCCTCTAGCCTTGACTTCTAAGCACCCTTCACTAGTACTTTTAATACGGACGATCGACACCCTTCACTAATATCTTCGTCTTGACACTTGAGACATCTTTCACTAATGTCTTTAATACTACACTTCTTATGAGAAAGAAGAAAACTATCAACAAGAGAACCTCAGTCTTGATGATAACGAAGCATGGCAACTCATGGACTTGAGCTTGCTCGTCTTCAAAAGATGGTGATCTCACCTTTAAGAGGAACCTAAAGAATCACACGAAAACAAAACTACATACATAGATCACTTGGATCTGAGGTTAGAGAATTTATAACCCAAAGAGAAAATATGTGATAAAGGGGTGAGAAACAATGAAGAAATGGCTCACTATTTATAGAGAGAAAATGTCTACTGTTCCACGGATCCCTCACTTGAGGGATCGGTCCAGTGCAATACTGGGGATCCGTGGGACGCTCCCCTTTGCCCATTGGTTTTGGGTCATGGGTCATGGGTTCTGGATCATGGTATCAAAGTAGATACAATGTATCTCCAAGATGCAATGCATCTAGTCCATGGTTCATGAATTAAAACTACGGGCCATGGATTAAAACCATGTATGACTTAAGCATGATGTCATGCAATGGGTTATGGGTCAAGCTCCATGGGTATGGGTCATGGACTTTGGGTTGTACCCAACTATATTCAATGTATTTATATTACCCATTATAATACATACTAGTTATGTATATATTTGCCCAATATGTAAACACTAGTTGTTGTACATATGTATTATTAAATCATAGAATCACTTATACTTGTTTTATGTGAAAAGGTAAGTGTGTTAGAAAACTATTGGCTCAAACCATTTACGTATTTTATTTGTTTCGTTAAAATGATTTTATGTTTGTTATCGACAAAACATTAGAAGATCGTAAGATATAAATAAACGTTTTTATGACTTATTTGTGTTAACAACGCTCATACCCCATATCACGAACAACAGAAAAGAAGCTAGGAGGAGCGAACTCGTCCACCATAACACGACATTCATCAACATCATCGAGAAGCGAACTCTTGGTAACATTCCATTTCGGAATATGAACACCAGACAAAGAACTAAAGTCCGGATCATCAACAATACGAATGTCCCCAGCTGAGATATCAAGGTTATCAAGAATTGGATGAATACCGCCGATAGGAGAAAAGCTATCCGGAAGAGAATAAAGAACATCCACTCAACCCTTCCCCTTCTCAACAAGAAGGATGCAGAGTAATGACGGCATTCATTATAACGGGCGCAGGAGAACTGCAAATAAACAAGTAAAGAGCAAGTAAATAAAAGGGAGGAAAAGTAAAGGAATTACGAAAAGACAAAAGCATAAACAACAAACCTGGGGGGAGAACCATCAAGATGGAGCAAATCAAAATTAGATTCAGTGGATGTTCCAGCTTCATGAAGGGGAGTAGTTGATAATAAAGGACAAGAAGAAGAATCAGTGGGCAAAGCATTTAAACAATATTCAAGAGTTTGTGAACTTTGAGCTAACAACTTTTGAATGGACTTCGAAGACTTACCACCAGTAGAGGCCCTACCAGAATCATTAAGGTCGCTCCTCACCTTCTTAGGGGGATGAACAAGGTTGGTGCAAGCTTTCCTCTTCTTCCTCCCAGAATCGGAAGTCACTCAACTATCAAAACCAATATCAGAAACCGAATAGTCAGGTCGCAGGACTATATCACCACGCGGTCTAGAAGCTCCGATTTCCGAATGGATAGCTACGCGTCCAACTTCACCAGAGGAAGGAGGGTCAAGAGAAACAGTACGACCTTCGGTCAAGTTTAGCAAAGGAACCTCATCCTCCTCCCGTGGCCGAGTGTCAACAAGCAACTCCATAGGGTTCTTCTTTTTAACCAAAGACAACAGATCCATAACTGCAGAGAACAAATGAAGAAGAAACACAAATCAGGATGAAACAAGAATAAATTACCAGAAGGAAAAACATAGATATGGTATACCCACACCGATTCTCTTGATCATAAAACACAGGGTAAAATTCATTGCCCAAAGTATAATTACGGCTCAACCCAACTAAACAAAGGAAAGGCTCTAGAAACTTAACAAAAGAAGAAGCATTAGTAACAAGGGAGGCAACATGTCCAGCATCAAACTCAGTATCCTTAGGAATATTTCCCCCAACAAAGAAAGGATGAATAGAGGGACAAGCAAATGAGTCAACCTAGAAAAAGTGATCGTTCCAACTCTTAAGACAATCAAGGGGTTTGGTATAACAAACGCCAAAGCTATCAACACGTTTACTAAAAGAAAGCCAGCCATGTTTTCGAGACAAAACATAAAAACATCTAAATAAACCAACTGAAGGTTCAATACCAAGCGCAAAACAAATAATCTCAAATTGAGAAACTTTAGCGGCACCGATGACAGAAAGTTGCGATATATGAATATGATATTAGTCAAGAATTGAAACAAGAAAAGAAGACAAGGGGAGCAAAAATTAGCAAACTCGAAGAAGCGGGTATAAACACCGATCTTCCCATTCGGCGCTTCCCGAATACTTTTGTCAGGATTAGGCAATTCCGGATGAACAAAGCGCGGAATTGAATAATCAATACAAAAGCGGTCCAGTGCCTTTTGTGATAGTTTAGATTTGGTAGATGAAAAAGTGCCCATAACGGAAAAAGAAAAAGGGAATCAAGAACCTAACCTGAATGAGGAACTTGGAAGGCAGATACGACCAAAATCAAAATCGGATTAATGAGCAGTGTTTGCAACAAAAGAACTGTAAAAAGAAAAAATGGGTTAAAACCAAAATAAAGGGTATTTATACAAACGGAATGATGATCACTCAAGAAAACCCTAAGGGAGGACACGCGTCCAAAAGCAATCTAATCCAACAATCCAAATCAAAGACACGAGGATAAGGATGTTAGAAAACCAAGATCCCACGGAGTCAAATCAACCAGAATACGAAAAGTTGCCAACTGTCCAAAGTTATAAAAACAATTTCAAGAAAAGGAGCATCAAGAAAATGCTTCAAGAATGCGGAAGAGAAAATGATCTGAAGGAAGTAGTCTAAGTACATCCACCGCACAAGACAATATCCGCACGCAGTGCACATACTAGACTGGGGGGACAGGATGGTATAGCAGTTCCTAAAAGTGAAGAAGCATTCCAAAAAGAAAAAACGCACGGAACGGCATAACGCTTAGTCAACTCAAGTCTAGTGACATCCACCGCACGCGACAATATCCGCATGCAATGAACATAGTAGACTGGGGGGACTTGATGACGTATAGTATGTAGAACAGGCCCACTAGGCCCAATACATACTATACACACACTAGGTTCAGGCCCAATGATTACAAAGCCTGAGCTTACAATAAGCCCAATGACGAGATTGGCTATAGCTCAGACCTCAAGACGCACGAGAGATACATAATGGGCTGAACCTTCAACCGTTAGACCTCTTATGACCGCGTCCGCGATTAACACGGAATCCTTGTCCGCCAAGGATCCAGCTTCGGAAACTAACCACTACATGTGAGAATCCAGGAAGCCCTAGCGGCAAACCTCGCCTATAAAAGGGGCTCTAATCCCCATACAAGGTAGAACTTTCTCTCTCATAATTACACGCACGTACTCCTATTTTCCCTCTCAAGAATGTGTACTTACTCTCACGCCAGAGTCTAATCGTGGGGTCCGTCCCCATGGTAAGGCTAACGGTTTACTCTTCTTGTGTAGGAAAATCAATCAAACTACTTGGATTAGTACAAGATCAGCCCATTAGAAGCTTGTTGGCCTAGTCCGCAAGCTATATTCAGGCCCATTATAACTCATCACATAAATTGTACTAACAAATCTTCAATTTGATCTTTGCAGCATCTGTAAGACAAGTATCAGCACTCCATGGTTGTTCTTCAATTCTTTTCAGCAACATTGACAATATGTACATCAATTTATAGAGTTTCATACTATTCTCATCACTTCCTAGTGTGTTAACTCCTGTGAGAGGTGAATCATTGAAAATTTATGGATTTGATGATTCTTTACCAGTTAGCCATAATTTTGCAGTAGCCAATGTTTGGTTTACTAACCATGGTACATTGATAACCATTTCAACTCTTTGTACATGAAACATGGTGAGTTGAAATACCATATGATTTTTAGCAAATCATCAGCTATCAACGGATTTGACTTGTCTTTACCAAAGCCGTACCATTTTGGACTAGCTAATTCTTTAGTGTACCATCACCCTGGTGAATTAATAACCAGTTATGGTTTTTCCACAGCCTTTACCACAAGCCATACTCTTGTGGGCTAGCCAACTCTTCACTATCACAGATATGGTAATTTGATTACCATAAAAATTTTGGCAAATTGTAGCCATAAACGGATTTGAGATATCTTTACCAGAGCCGTTTGATCATAGATTAGCCAGTCCTTTTGTTGGTTAGACATGGTGGACTGATTACCATTTTTTTGTCGGCAAAGCACCTTCACCAAGTACAACCTTCTCAAAACCCATTATACTTATCAACACACTAAACATACTTAAAAATTTAGAAAATTCTTTCAAACATCTAAAATTATTGTTGTTGAGCTTTTGATTCAACTAACCTCAAGAGCTGAAAGCATGCATCATCCTTCCTTTCTCCCAGTAGCTTCTTCTCAAGCATAGCTTTGCAAACTCTACTTGGGAGTGGATACTCAACCTATGTCAACATCTAGATATCGCTTTCCAACGTTAAGCAATGCAATCGCACAAGTGTGGAAATATCTCCATCTCACCACTTGTTCTTTACAAGCCAACTTCCAAATTTCATCCCCTGCATTTGGTGTCTCAAACATTGTCTTTAAGTCTCCCCAAAGAACTCTTTCATATTCTTCTGTGGGTCTGCTAGCACCATGTTTCTCCATAATCAGTATGTAAAGCTCCTTGAGATCATCCCTGGAAAGATCACTTAGTAAAGCTGGAAAGTTAACATAAATAACATCAGTATGATCGTCCCTGATTATCTGGTATACCCCTTTGTTTCTAGTTTTAATGATCTGCCATTTGACAATATTTGCAACAGGTTTTGAACCTTTAGGAATGGCTCCCATAGTAAACTCTTTAGAAGAGGGTTCATCTACTTTATCTTTCATATAGGCTTGCACTTCTTCCTTAGTGTCAGATTTATCCTTTCTCATTCCTTTCTTTGCAGTAGACTTTCTTCTAGTCCACTTTATAACTGGATTTGGAACCTCAGCTTCTTCCTCTTTCTTTACAAACTTAGGCTTAGCAACAACTTCTTCCTCTGCAACCTTTTGCTTTTTGGCTTTCTCTGTTGAAGTGTTATCCCCTGCCTTTTGAGCTTTGAAGCTTCCAGTTCTGAATCCTTAGGCACAAAGCTTTGGACTTGTCTGACTACCTTTTCAAATTCAGAATTCAATTCATCAGGCTTTAATTTCTTCAGCTGAATCATTTTCTAGTTTGGATCCCCTTGACTCTTAATGTAATTCATCATGTACTCTCTCTGTTCACCTTTGGTCAAGGGTATGTTCCTTCTTTCCCTTTCTCTTTGCTCTCTGAGAAGTCTTTTCTTTTCATTGACCATATCAACCATCTTTCTAGCATAATCTTCACTACAAATATCAGCTAAGATGTCTTTGTTGACCTCCAGTTTAGCCCTTATAGTATCCCAATCCTCATTTGTATAGAACTGTGCAGCTTTCAATAATCCAGTTTTTCTCTTCTTTTGTGCTGTTAGATATTGGATTTCATAAACACATCACATAACACAATATGGTTTGAATAAGATAGAGTTTTAGAGAGTTAAAGTGGAAGATGGGAGCCTTTCTAGAGAGAGAAAGTAAACAAAAGAAAGAAGGTTGGATTGAGTGAAAGGTCCAACCCTCTACCTTGGGAGGTAGAGGGTATTTATAGTTACATACTACACGTCCTCCTTCGGACTATGGATCAGGCATACAATGGGTAAAGACCCGTCCGTCCTCCACGGTGTTGCTTTAAACTAAATAACTAATAACTAAAGTAATGTCTACGAGCTAACACATGCTAGACTAGAGTTGGGGTGACCGACTCTTCACTATGGATTTTCCAACTCCTAACAATCTCCCCCTAAGGGAGGTCACCCCATGATTTACATTTTAAATCCTAACATTCTATCTTTTACTTTGTGCTCGAGCTCGTAGACTTCAATTCTTCAATGTCCACAGTCTTTGTGCTTTAGCAGTGATTCTTCAAAGTCCAAGTGGTTTGTACTTTTAGTGGAGGTCTTTTTGCAGATCCACATTTTGATGATCTTCGATCTTTCATTGAGATCATCAGCCACAGTAAATCTCCAGATCATACTTTATTGTGTTGAATCGCCATGTGAAGTTGTGACTTTTGAACCGACATGCTCACACTTTCTGGATCATGACATCTTTCCATCAGAGTATCGGAAGCTTTACTGGTTCATGATATTTGCAGTAGCGTAGCAGAAGCATAGTATAGAAATATCAGAGCCAGATTATGTAGATATGCACCAGTCATGATTACTTCAATTAAGTGTCGATGCTGTGAGCATGCGGCTTTGGATTGACTTCTCAATTCTGATCAGCTGCAACCGTCCAAATGTACCTACAAACAACAGTTAGCAATAAACACATGAAAGTGTCTTTGATCACTTTCGTTGAATTGAGGTACACGGCCCACGGTTCCCCGCTGATTAGTACAAGTACGCACGTGATCGTAGGATTCCTAAGAATCTCCTTGACAGGTCGCACTGTTCTAGCCGTTCTCAAACCGAACGCTTCAAAGAAGACAACACGGAGTGAGTGAACCAAAGAAATTAAGATTTATGATTGATTCAAAATGATTTGAAAACAATCGCGTATTGCTTGAAGAAAGAGTTTTGCAATACGACGAAGGTTTTATAAGAAAAATCAATTTTCAATCATAAATACCCTTTTAATTTTGAATGATTAATACACAGTCGACGTGCTAGAGAAAAGACTTTTTTAGCACAACGACCGGTTTTTCAAAGGTATCCGTCAATCCATTTCCTGGACCAAGGTTGATTTACGAGTGAATCGCCCCATCGTTTCTATCCGGTTGTCACAAGCTTGATCTTACGAGAAGATCTCACATGTCACCCACCAAGAGCTTGTTAGATGTTGGCTCTAGAAGGATTTCCATCTTCATTGTGAATATTTACATATCACTCGGATGTTCTGGCAATACCACAAGGATAATGCGTAGGACTCTTAATATATACTCACTTTTCACATTGTGTGAAACAGCAAGTCTTCATTAATTTTGTGTCCTAATGAGATATTGTGGATGATCTCTTGGCTCTAGACTCAATTGTGCACATTTGGTTCCTATGCCGGAGACTAGGGAGAGGGTCTCCTTCTTCAATATCAACAATCTCTAAGTGAAAGTCAATAGATAATATGGGTTCCCCGTGAGAATGAAACAAGCCCTTTTAAGAGGAACTTGAGTAGCTTGGGAAGTTGTAGTGCAGTGCGTCACTTGGTCCATGACGTCTTGTCTTCAATACCGATGTTACCTTGGTAACCACCAGAGCATATGAATTGAACCTAGTTTCTGCCCTAAGGTTGAATTATTGGAGGGCTATTTCTTTTCACCCTTTTCTCATACATTTCTTTTTCATTCTTCAACCCCTTCAGTGCTTACCGAGACTTCATAACTAGAACCTTGTTGGGTTAATTCCAGTACTAGCTCTGTCTCAGTCCGCACTCTTCCCATATCTCACTTTTCCTCCTTTTTTTTCATCATACCTAAGGACTCTACACTATCTAGTGGATTGTCCCCGGTAGATCCCTCCGTTCTCACGGATCGTGGGAACGAATACCTAACCTCACCATCCTTATAACTCCATGCATAAAGTAAAATGGTCGGTCTTTTGGTACAGTTCATTCCCTCTCGAAACCAATTGAAAAAATCATTTGGAAAATCAATCAAGGTACTTGTGATATAAAATCAAAGCATTTTGTACCTTAATTGTTTTGATCATTTAGAAAACCTCCCCCTCAACATGTGCATATGATTTAGAAATTGTTTAGCACATGGAGGCAAGAGGACTTTGAAATATTTTCTTTGATCACAATTTTCATAGAAAAAGCCATTTGATTTTCTTTGGTAAATTCTCCCTCTCAATATGTGCATAGGATATTTGAAATCATTTTATCACATAGAGGAAAGAGTTCTTTTGAAGTACATCCACGATCACAAAATCCATTAAGAAACCAATTAGAAAATCAATCAAGGTAATGCTATGTTGAAACATAGAAATCGTACCTTGAAAGTTTATTTTCTTTGAAATGCTCCCCATTAATATGTGCTTCGAGATTCGAAAGCGTTTAGCACATATGAGAGAGCAGCATGCACACTTGAATCAAAACGATCACCTTTTATCAAATTTTATTATTAAATCACAAATTCTCCCCCGATCAAGAATATCAAACCCTTTGAGATTTTGGATCCCAAGTGATTTAATAAGGTTTAGAAAACATAGGAGAAAATGTGGCCTGGTTTAAATACTCATCTTGTTTTTGGATAAATGCTCCCCCTCAACGTGTGCATAATGTATTAGAAATCGTTTGGCACATGGAGGCAGGAGTGCCTTTAAAGGACTAAAACTAATTCCATTTAAACAAATTTTAGATTTAAATCACGATCTCTACCCCGATCAAAAATATCAAACCATTTGAGATTTGTGATCCCAACTGATTTAAATCATTTAGAAAAGTTTGGGGAAAGACATGGCAATATTTAATTTTGAAAAATGATGGATAAGGAACAGTTTTTCGACATTAAAGATTGTTAGTGTCAGGTATGAAAGTTTTTAAGAGATCTTTGTGTCAAATAAAACAATTTCACAATCAAACAAGAACAGAAAAAAATTTCATTTTGAAAGATCTTTGAGTTTTAAAGAAAATCATACCATGACATAACATTAAATCTTTAGATCACCACATATTTTTGTACAAACGGACTTGATAGATGAAATATCGTTTGAAAATATTTAATTTGAATCACTTTCCCCCTCAATCAATGACATTAGTCGTTGATTGAGTGACTTTAGTTTAAAATGAAGTCCGGTTGATTTCCAAAATTTGAGTTCAATTTATTTTCAAAAATAATATTTTTCCATTTTCAAAACAATATTTTCAAATTTGTTTTAAGAAAAATGGTATCATCCACTACTTTTTCCCGCACAAGATTCGTTAGGTGGTTGAGAAGCTTATGTTGTTGCTGTAGGGCTTGAAGAAAACCGTCATCACATGCAGTGAGACTTACGTTGCATATTAATGCCAACTGAGGTCAAATTAAGCTCCGTTTCTTCATTTGCTGATGAAGAAAACCATATGCTGATGCAGTGAGACCTCTTACGTTGCATTTTCTCACGCCAGCTTTCCATAGAAGTCCAATTAAGCTCTGTTTCTTCATTTTTCAACCCAAGATATAGTTACCCTTTCCTTTCGGCATCCAATCATCTTCACTTGTGGGATCCGGATCGGGAACATTCTTATATACCAATATACCTGCATACGTTAGTGAACACACATACAGATATATGGTGGTCGACATCACCCAAACAACAATCGACTAATAAAAGTCAATTCAACATATCAATCAGATCATACATAGGCATGGGAATTATATGTTCATCAATCTATAATCATATAAACCTAACAATCACATCCTAGAAACCTAGTCCTTCAACATAGGCAATTATATTTTTCAGATAAGCACGTAGGATGATTAAGAAAGCTCGTTAGATGATGTAAATTTGAAAACATTCTCCCCCTCAATCAATGACTCTTTTTATGAAAAGTTTAAAAGCACTGAAGTCATTGATTGAGTTTGCAAATTTAATAAAAACTCTGAAACTGATTGTTTTTAAAGCAACTCATTTACCACCATTTTGTTAAAACAAATATTTTTCTGAAGAATTTTTGAAGGAAAAATATTTGAGTAGGAACAGCAGTCCTTCGACATACTTTCCTCATTTGTTTTAGGATAAGTACACGAAATATTTGAAAATTGGTTTAGTGTAGCACTTTCCTTTCTTGAAGAGCGGGTTGCTATCTGAAATAATAGCAAGCCATTGTTTAAGCAGGGGTCATAGTCTGAAATAACTGTAAGCCTTTTTTTTTTTTAGACATGTTTTGAAAAGAATATTTACACCTCCTGCTCGAACTTCATCTATGGTCCCGTGCCATTATTGAATGACATTTCTAAGACCGTAGATGTTATCGATACCAGAAGACATGTCTTTGAAAAATAATATTTTTTGTATTTTTTAAATTTTCCATTTTTTATGGGTTTTTGAAGATTTTATATTTTTCTATTCTCTTTTACTGGTTTTATATTTTTGTATTTTGCTTTTTAATAAATATTTACAAAGAAGGATAATTTAGTTTAAGAGAATGATGAAATGAGTACCGAGATAAGGATATCGTATAGCACGTTGTAGAAGAAAGAAATCAACATCTCTTAAACTTTCACCACCAAAGCTTTCGAGGCTCTTGAATCGTCGTCAGAACTTGAGCCTTCAAAAAGTGAATCTTTGGTAGCTTCCCCTCAAACCGACAAACTAAGAATAAAGACCATTTCCCCAAGAAGTAGAAATGAATGAAAACAGTCTCATTGAATGAAGCTCTGCACCCCAAAGAACACGAGAACACCAAAGTAACAAGTTGAAACATTGATCGTCTCAGTGGTTATCAAACCGAATAATTGATGAAGTCCGATCACATGAACCTGCAAGCGCCCCCGATGTACACATTACTCTTCGAGATTGACCAGTTGTCTATTCAGGGAACAATATATCAACATCTTCATTTTACTGTGCATTCCAGCTTATCTTCCATATAACCAATCAGCCCAAATGTACTCAAGTACCCAACCAGAGTAGACACAACGACATCACAAGAATCGGTTGAATAACTGATCTTCTCTCGCGGATATCAACTCCGAATAACTACTTAATTAAGCTCGATCATGTGAACATGTTGTGCCCCTCGATGTACACATATCTCTCCTCGATGGTTGCGTCTCATTGGAATCATCATTACATTGTGTACATGAAGCAATAACCAGAAGCACTACCATAAACCATATAGAAGATGTCGATAAGCAATATCATCTCACGCCCCAAATATTCTTCTCATATTTCTTCCTACTGTAAGCTGAGTTAACACATACCAAAAGTATCCAGAGACCATTTCCCCCAAATAGTTGGAATAATACACCAAAGGCTATGAGTTAAACACTGAGTTTCACTACGGTTATGACCATTGTCTTTCCGGGATAACTTCAATCAGGTAGAAGTGTTAAGTTCATCATGTGTACTCGTTGTGCTTTTAGATATATGTCTCCTTCCCCCTTGCTGGTTTTGATACCTCAGAATCAACAAAACATAATCTACCCATTAACATGAAATTTTGTGAGAAGAACTCAAATAGCCCAAATGAATCCTGTGAGAATCAACTGCTACGTAAACTCTCTCTGACTATCTTTATCAACCCATATGTAGACAATTTAAAGTGACCATTGTTGAAGAAAACCCGATATACCAAACTAGAAACCAAGTCGACCCCGCATTTGTATCTTAAGCTTGCACTTAATGATGGAAGTACGGTGTAAAGAATTTATGCTTCAAGCAAATCTCTAAGTACTCACTACTCAAACAAAGTATGATACATTAACACCTCTTGCGATTATCCACACCGTCATCTGCGTGTGACACTGAGTAAAACAACGTAACTCCTAATAGTGATAGTTAACCAGGTCTTCAACCATCCACCCCTGCTCACGGTAACTAGATAAACCAAGTCCTCAACTCAAATTCTTAAGCCCGAGCAAGTTATCAAATAAGAACACGCCTTTGTGAAAGACAACTTCAATCTCAAATTAGTGATAAGTGATTAACTCCAAAGTGATCAACTTGTGTCAAATGCCCAACACGTGAATACAACATACAATCGGATGTACATTGACCCACTGAATGAACCGCAACAAATGATTCCTCAACATCAATGCATTCTTCCTAAAAGTATACATGTAAAGACTGATCTGGAAGATTCACCAATAACTTCGAGCGGATGAGGTAGTCATTTTCCTTAATGTTCATGTGGTTGATTTATAGCATGCACAATGAGAGGAACAATAATCCGTGAAGATTTGGCAAAGGAATACCAAAGAGCGGATCATTATTCAATAGTGCATCTACAATATCATGATAGTCATTATCAACGCCTTGTGAAATAACTGGAGGTAATGTTTCTTGAGGATTCCGAGAAGTACTTCTTAGATGGTGAACCAGTTGAGTCGTAGGGAACCGGAGCATGAGCTTCAAAAACTAGATGAACCACATTCGTTGGAGGTTGGAAGTACTCATCAAACATATCTTGAAACAATGAATCCCAAGCAATGAATCCCAGTTATCCTTAGTAAGTGAAGCATTAGGCGTTGAAAGAGAGTCATATGACCATAATTCAAGCATCCATCAACATGTAGTATATGTAGTCTTTTCCCTCAAAAATTGCAACCGAAGTTGCCATTTTTGATTTGAACAAGTGAATAAGAATATACACCAATGAACGTAGATCCACTTGAGGGTTGAAAGAGCATGGAAAAACATGAAGCTTGTTGATGAAGAATACCAATGAGAATGGTCATAAACATGAAGATTTCTCTTCTTTTGAAGATAAAGTGCACTGAAGCGTACACCTTTCTTTCTTTGAGGAACGGGGCCTGAAGTGTTATCTACAGACGCCATTATGATGAAGTACGAGGCCTGAACTAATGTGAACAGACGTCATTGCCAATTGAATATCAATGTTGAGTAACTTGAACCCGTGAGTTATGAGATATCAATCCTTTTGTTATCCATAATTTAAGCAAGTCCATGTATTGAAGGATCGAAGTATCTGCAACTGAGTAAGGACTACCTGTACTAATAGTACAAACTTGATTGCATATATTTTGGTTAGTGACATCAGTATCCAAACCCTTTGGGGTTTCACGGTCAACTTTGAGATTGCCATTGGTAAACATCTTTCCTGTAGGTATCCACCTAAGTCCAGCATCCTTAAAATTCTACCAGATGGTATCCACTTATGGCAAGGTCTAGGATTGTTAGGCTTCTTATGCATAGTGAGAGACTTATCCTTATTCCTAGTTTCCAAAGATTTAGCAGTTGGTAACCATCTAGGTGAGGCTTTTGGTTTCATTTGCTTCATATGCACTGTGGATGACTTAGTGTAAATCCTAGACTTAACAGGTTGTACCATTGCATGAGCATTTACTTTCTTCAGGGATTTTGTGAAACATTTATCATGATTAGCATTAAAGATACATTTCAGACACTTTGAGCAAACAGCTTGTTTGGATTCAGAAATAGATCTAGATTTCGTAGAGTGATTCAAGCTATGGGTATAACTATAATCGAAATGCAACTACTAGCAGTGCCTTGAAATCTCGAAGAATTCATCATCCTAGGCCTTGCACCTAAAATTCCGTCTTTGCGATTTTGTGCCTTCTTTCTAGCCATTTCTGGATAAGAGTTCTTATACAAGTCATTCATAACAATTTTCCTAGGCAAGTGAGGTGAAGTGACTAGTTTTGTCAAAACTTGTTTCGCATCAACTTGGGAGGCAAACCGCGTTTTTGAAAATTTTGGTCGCTCGATCTAAACGATTCGGTTGTCTAATAACCGTTTCCCAAGTTTGATGGTTTTGAAAACTTAGTGTTCACACTATTCCCTGTTGTTTTTCTGATCTCATTTTTTAAAGCAACAATAGCGAAACTCTTTTCCTGAAGTTGAGCTTTGAGTTCATCAATTTTTCCTATCAAAGAGTTTGTTTGTTCCATTGACTTAGTTCTAGTTTCTTTGACAGAGTCACTTAGTTCCATGTGATGCTTTCTCAAAGACTCATTTTCCTTTAGCCACACAAACCGCTAATTCATCATTTCTCATTTGAATATCATCAATAGCATTATCATCAGAATTACTTGTAACCAAATAACTTGTCACATGCATATCAGAAATATGTTTCTTCAGATTGTAAATGGTTGAGTCTTTGTCTTGAAGCTGATCTTTCAAAGTGTTAATTTCAAAAAATTCACGGAATTCAGGAAGTTCTGGATTTTTACATGGTTTGTTAAGTTGAAAACTTTCTTCTTTACTCTGTATTGCAATTTCAAGTGAAATGCAATGTTTTTCAAGATTTGAGAATTTGTTTGAAAGTTCATCAAAAGCCATTTTATTAACCATATCTTTTGTTTTAAAACACTTAATCTCAGACTCCAATTTCGCCATGTAACATTTATCAAAGTCATGTTCAAAGATCATGATCAGCTTTGATTAAGTACTTTATCGATGCACTATGTTGAACAAAAGGGTACCTCATTACATGACACTGCTCAATTTCTGGTCGATATCGATCCACATCATGTGTAACAAGAGTCACCAACCATCGGTTGTTTCAAGCTTAACTGTCTCTCGAGCCTCAGTATTCAGTGTCAACTAATCCATCATCTGATGCTTTACCCATCTCAACACTACAATCTCTTGATTGCATTTGACATTCATTCACCAAACATTCATTCACCTCTCTCGACATCGTATCCACATCATGTCTCGACATGAGTTATGAACAATTTGTTGCATTATTCTTTGTTGTCTCTGTATTCTCATTCAGAACATCCGATCTTTCAATCGATACATTACCCAACTCATCACAACAATCTCTTAACTACACCGCACACACATCCACTTTTTCATCTTTCCGAGTAACTTCCTCAATATACTTCTCCACATTATGCATGAGATGAATAAGTGTCTTAATGAACATGCTAATTTCCATTCCAGTGTGTCTCTTGAAAGATATTTCACCAAGTCTTGATCATAATCGATGAATATTCCCCATTGATGAATGGTGAAATTGTTTGTGGATCACATGAAGTGCAAAGACTGAAACAACTCCTTTGAACCTTTTCTTTATCAAGTTGTTGTTCTAATTGTTCTAAGTTTAATAGTAATGTTCCCGTTAATGTGGATAAATCTTGACGTAAAAGGGCAATGCATGTTCGTTCAATAGTTGTAGATGTGAGTAACATGAGGTGTGAATGAAGTTGTCGATAAGGTTCAATGAAAATTTCCTTACCTTTTGCAAGAGCATTTTGTAACCTTGACTGGTACATTTCTCTCTCTTTAGATTCTAAACACGGAGATTTCACATCCTCATTGATTGATTCCATCATTTTTAACCGTTCAGTGTAGCATACATTATCATTGTTGTCCACAGCATCATACAGTTTAAGTACTTCCAAAATGACTGGGTCAGTAGAGTAAGACATGATGTGGTAGAATGCACGGGATTTTACAAGTCTATGATTTAAACCGAGAAATAGAATCTTTCGCGGGATTTTACTAAAATCAAGACCAAACCGTTAAGCAATGGCCAATGAAATGTGTTAAGATGACTGATGGATCGACACAATGATAGAAAATTGTGTGTTAGGACATATGATTGCTTATAGGATTAGCAGAGATGTTGTTTGGTTGAGATTTGGATTGGTTTATGCCCGTTTTTACTGAGAAATTTAGGTCTAAAAATATAAAAACCTCAATAACTTCTGTTCGGAGTGGAATTAGGCCTCGAAGATCGACTTTAGTTCATTAGGCGTGCCATTCTCCTCATTCTCACGGTCGTTTTGATGGGTAGAACGCTGAAGACGGAGTTACGGTTCAAAAGTTATGGCCGTTTGAAGTTTTGTCGGGAAAAGTCAACAAGTCGCTAAGAATTCTTGAACCAAGTCGCTAAGCCCAAGTCGCTAAGACCCAAGTCGCTGGACACAAGTCGCTAAAGCACCAAGTCGCTACATAGTCAAGTCGCTAAAGAGCAACTCGCTAAGGTCCAAGTCGCTAGTATCAAGTCGCTAACAATTTACACTACAACTCGCTAACAATTTCTGAAGCAAGTCGCTAACCTCACCAAGTCGCTAGCCGTAGTGGAGAATCCACTAACTTGTACTATTTGTCGGCTTGTCTCAATAGACAAGTCGCTAGGCTCAAGTCGCTAACAACTAACACTGTAACTCGCTAACTTTTACTGAAGCAAGTCGCTAAGATGAAAAACACAACGAGAGCCAAGTCACTAGCAAGAAAAACTTCAAAAACACACTTTTCAATCCAAAACAAGCTCAACCACAGTGATTCAAGCTTTCTAAATCAAAACCCAAGCACTTATGATGATTCTAAATACAAAAGTACAATCAAAATCCAAACTTTAACACTAGAAATGATCCAAATGATGCAAACCACTCTAAACTCATTCAAACTCAAAAACCTTATGAAAACCACTAGAAATCCAAGAACATGAAACATGAGTGATCAAACCATGGCTCTTGATACCAATTGTTAGATATTGGATTTCATAAACACATCACATAACACAATATGGTTCGAATAAGATAGAGTTTTAGAGAGATAAAGTGGAAGATGGGAGCCTTTCTAGAGAGAGAAAGTAAACAAAAGAAATAAGGTTAGATTGAGTGAAAGGTCCAACCCTCTACCTTGGTAGGTAGAGGGTATTTATAGTTACATACTACACATCCTCCTTCGGACTGTGGATCAGGCATACAGTGGGTAAAGACCCGTTCGTCCTCCACGGTGTTGCTTTAAACTAAATAACTAATAAATAACGTAATGTCTACGAGCTAACACATGCTAGACTAGAGTTGGGGTGACCGACTCTTCACTATGGATTTTCCAATTCCTAACATGTGCTTCAGTTAGTTCTGGTTGCTCCTACAAGTTCTTTGCAATCAGTTCATCCTTGAGCCTTTGTTCTGCAAGTCTATCTTCTTCAGCTGCATCTTTTGCCTTAATTCTTACCATTTCCGCTAAACTTGCTTCTTCTTCTCTAATCTGCCTTTTAGTCTTGGCAGGCTTAGGAATCTCTTCCAGTATTCCTTTACCTTTTCTCGGCGGAGGCACTCATCACCAAGACTAACTTTAACACTAATGAACTAACTCTCCACCACCAAGATCTTCCTTATCACTACCAAGATAAAATTTGCACCAAGATAACATCGTCAAAGCCGTGATTATCTTCAAAGAAAGACAAACTTAACTTCAAAGACCACCGGACTTATCAACAACACTAGAACTAGCAGCTTCTCCATCTAGTTTCTTTCTAACAGATTTCTTCTGACTGGGATCCTTGACCAGAGTTTCAGCTGCTTCCAATCCTTGAGGATTGACACGTGTATCCTTAGAGGATTTCTCCTTTGTAGGTATCCTAAAGGTTGATTCACCCTCCTTCAAATTCCTCCTTTATTTGGAAGATTTTTCTGCTTCCTCACCCTCTGAGTCAGTAAGTTCTATTCCTTTTTGTCTGCCCTCCAGCTTATTAACCCTTTTTTATCAGTTTTAGGACAGATGTTCCAAATGTCTCTTCGGTCTTCTTTAAATCTTTCTCCAACCCATCTATCCTAGTAAGGAGTTGGAGACCAGTTGAATAAGTGCATCCATAGACAAAGAACTGGGTTCTAGAGTGGGACTTGGAGTATGGGTTTAGGGAATCACAGGTGGTTCCTCTGGAGTTGGAGGTGAAGGTAGTTGTGGTGTTGGTGACCTGTGCTCAAAAGTTAGCTCCTCTTCATCATGTATTTGCTGAGGTTGAGCTTCAGATGGAGCAGATGTAGTGGGAATGGATGTACCTGCAGGGTTAGTAGTAGCAGGCAACATAGCAGGTAATAATGGCCTATGGACCCCTTCAAAACCCCTTCTCATATTTCCAAAAATCTTTTTAGTGAAAGGCACAGCTATGAAAGGGTGTTTGCTTTTTGTTTGTACATCCAAAATTATTTGTAGAAAGCGGGGGTACATTAAAAACCTTTTCCTGCTATTCACATTGGCAACCATGGCATCAAAAATCATTTTTAAAAAATTAAAGTCTGCTAGTGGAAAGACAGATCAATGCAGTAGCAATATTGCTACCAAACTGATCCCATCCACCACTTGTAGAACTCATACAGTGTAAAATATGATGCACAAGAAATCGCCATTGTGGTGTAAAGTAACTTTTCCAAAAAGTGAAAGATCCATCAGTTGGATATCCCATATTACCCATTCCCTGTAAAAGTTCATCATTTGGCAACATTGATATCCCTGAGGCATCATCCAATTGAAACTTGCTTCTGACTGACTCCTCAGTGATTGAATACTCTAAAGTATCAATTGTTGCTTGTAGTTCTAGTGTCCTATCAGCAAGAGTTATGGCAGTAGCAGTCTGCCAGAACTGTTTGACTAGGGAATCATATATAGTGGGATTATGTGTGAGGGCATACCTTATGTGAGAGCCCTTCAAAAAGTCCACTATCTATTCAAAACATGTGCTTTCTGCAGGCTTCTTGAGAAACCCCACTTGGTTGTGCTTATCAACGAACTTTAATTGTGCCATTCTTTAGTTTAATCAGTGCGCTCAAGTTAGTGCGCTCGTTTAGGGTTTAGTACTGGTAAAGATTTTTAAGCGGAAGAAAAGAATTTATACTTTAAAGATTAAGATGAAGTAAATTAAGGATAAATATGAATTTAAAAAATAAATATTATCCATATATATACTCGCCACTAAAAGTAGGTAACGGTACTATTTAAACAAGAAAAATTAATTTTCCCTCGACCAGACTAACGTAACATTTTTGCACTACTGCAGACTTAAAATAGTCAAGAAGACTTAAAGATGACATCACAGTAATTAACTCAAGATTGTTCATCAAACATCACAGCTTCCATTCATCTCCCATCCTTGAAGATCCTTGTGTTTCCTGGAAAAATTTGTCTAAAACCAAGAAAAACACTACAAATGTCTATGGAAACCAGAATTAATTCTATACCTACCAGGTTTAACTATCAGATTTAACTTTAAACCTATCAGAATTAACTACCAGGTTTAACTACAAGAAATAACTACCAGTTCTAACTAATATTAATACTCTTACTACAAACTATACATTTATCCTCCCCTTAAATGTAGCTACGGGTTCATCATGCCAATATTAACCACTAAGAAATTAAATCTAGGTCCATTAAAGGCTTTAGTTAATAAGTCTGCTACATTATTATCAGTGTGAATCTTTTCCACTCTAATCAATTTCTTTTCAAAGCAATCTATAATAAAGTGATGTCTTATTTCAATATGTTTAGTCTTAGAGTGGTACACTGGGTTCTTTACTATACAGATACTACTTTCATTATCAATGTGGAATATTGTATTCATGAAGTTAAGACCATAATCCAGCATCTGATTCTGAATCTACAAGACATGTCCACAGCAATTTGCAGTAGCCACATACTCAGCTTCAGTTGTTGAGGTAGCCACTATAGTCTGCTTTTTGCACTGCCATGAAATGAGTCTCCTGCCAAGGAATTGACATCCACCAGTTGTGGATTTCCTCTCAAGGATTGCCCCAGCATAGTCACTATCTGAATAGGCTTCCAGGTCAAAATATGATTCTTTAGGATACCATAAGCCCAAATTGGGTTTGCCCTTAAGTTATTTAAAAATCCTCTTCATAGCATGAAAATGTGAAGTCTTGGGAGTCACTAGAAAATGAGAACATACACAAACTGCATACATAATATCAGGCCTAGAGGCAGTTAAGTACACGAGAGAACCTATCATGGATCTGTACAAGTGCACATCCACATCGTCAGCTTCCTCATCCTTTGTTAATGCCACTTTGGTCTCTATTGGTGTCACTTCAGTCTTTACACTGGCATAGTCAAACTTCTTCAGCATCTCAGCAACATACTTTTCCTGAGAAATAAACAGTCCATCTGGCATCTGTTTAACTTGCAGTCCAAGGAAGAATGTGAGCTCACCCATAGAACTCATCTGAAATCTGCCCTTCATGAGGCCTTCAAACTCTTCACACCAAGACCTATTTGTAGAACCAAAGATGATATCATCTACATAAACATGCACCAATATGATATCCTTCTTTAAAAATAGGGTCTTGGCAATAGTTCCTCTCTTGTATCCATGCTTCTCAAGAAAAGTAAAGAGTGTAGCATACCAAGCTCTTAGAGCTTGATGTAGTCCATACAAGGCTTTAATCACCTTATACACCTTCTTGGGATGAGAAAGATCCACAAAACCTAGAGGCTGAGCAACATATACCTCCTCATCAATAGTGCCATAAAGAAAGGCACTCTTCATATCCATCTGATAGACTGTGAAGCCCATATAGGAGAAAAAGGCCAAAAATAACCTGATAACTTCAATGCGAGCTACAAGAGCAAAAACCTCATCATAGTCAATGCCTTCCTCCTGTCTATATCCTTGGGCCACCAGTCTAGCTTTTTTCTGACCACAACACCTCTTTCATCCTTCTTATTCCTGTAGACCCATTTTGTACCAATTACCTTTGAACAATTAGGGAGATCTATAAGAACTCATACCTTTTGCTTCTTAAACTGCAGCAGCTCCTCTTGCATTGCTTCTACCAAACTTTCATCTGTAAGAGCATTAGTGATTTTGGTAGGTTCCTTTTGAGAAAGGAAGCATGCAAATAAATAGTGATGGTGATCTTTGTGATTGTTCTTTTGTTGCTTCTGAATAAAGCCAAAAAGTGGATAAGCTTCAGATTGTTTCTGCACTTTGCTTTTGGTCTACACAGCTGACTTAGGATCACCCAGAATCTGACTCTGTGGATGAATGTTGTGAATCCTAATAGTAGAAACAGGACTGACATCTATCTTTGTAGGGAGATTGTTGAAGTCAGTAATCACCCCTTCATCATCATAAGAAGCTTCCTCAAATATCCCTTCAGCAGGCTTATCAAAGATGTTTAGTTCTGGCATTGCTGATTCATCAAAATCATTATCAGCATTTCCAGAATTAACAAGTGCACTACCATTATTATTTGAGTTAGTACTTGTAGCTTATTACTTTTTCTCGTTTTCTGAACTACTTATGAATTTTTGGAATTTTCCAGGTCTTAATTTTCTAGAAAATCTGTAAACATCCATTCTACAAGTATTATATCCTAGTTTAGTAGAGTCATATATATATATTGTTACCGCATTTTACTAAGGTTTCGCTTTGTTTTCTTCTTGCAAGTGTGCGGTGTTTAATTTATCAAGAGGAAGATACATAAGATGAGAAGGAGCTTTTCACGCAAACATTCTTCTTGAAGAAAGATGTAACCACCACTTCACACGGATCCTACTGAGCTAATCAGGGGAGTACTAGTTTCTTTCATTTTTTTCACCTTTCATTATCATAGCTTTGATACTTTCGGG
>OU343216.1:73577015-73769280 GCA_910596185.1 Chrysanthemum makinoi | reverse complement strand
TGTGTGAAGTTTTGTATGGGCGGACATGGAACTGAGTGGATTCACAATGCCTTCCGTATAAACAATTTCATACATTGAGCCATGCACTATTATGTGAATTCATTTGACATCATGAAACATTAACTCCCATATTCGGCAAGGTTGTGAACAGCTGGTTCCCAATGAGTTTTGTATACGGACTTGAACCGAGGTGGATTTACAATGCCTTCGCTACATAAAATTTTGAAAGTCTTTACATTTCAACGTTTACAATGCACCTTCTTTACCATGATTTTTGAAAGGCTTTACATTTCAACTCAAACTCTATGAACTCACTCAACCTTTGTGTTGACACTTTTAGCATGTTTTATCTCACGTATCTAAGGCATACACTTCATGGCATGCATTTGGACACCTCATGGAGTCGCAGGTGACGGCGTCTCACAAGGTTTTACATACTTTAAAACATCGTTTGAATTGTAACAACTTATTTCCGCACAAGATGATTTTCAAGTGGGACCTATGTAAACTTCGATTGTTTTATTAAATCAAACGATGTATTTTCCAAACGACACTTTAGGTCGTTCAATATAACTGTGATTGTGATGCTATGACAGTCAATCCCCAGGAATTCCATTCCGCTGCAAAACAGGTAATTTGGGGGTGTGACACCATGGTTAGAAATAAACTAGCTAGTTACCCTTTAGTTACTTACACACTACATGTAAATACCCTAGCCACAACTAATTACTTGCACATAAAAGTTACACATCAACCATTTACCTTGAAGTTTTACCATGGTCGGGTTGTGGGTAAAACTCTTGGCGAGTTTTACACACATTTCATGTCCCTTGAGATTATGTACCATCCATGTGTATTGAGACACATCACCTTGTCCCTTAACTTGTTAGACAAGGTGACATAGCACCTTAGAAAACCATGCACCTTCTCCCCTATAAATGCCCCATCTCCCCTCTTCATTTCAACCACCACACATCCACACCCCTACTCATATAAATTTTGATTTCAACTCCTCAAGGTCAAGTGGGAGGAAAAGTCTTGATCCATTTGAAAGCCAATATAGTTCTATTCAAATCCCAAGGTTGTAAAGTTTTTAAACTCATTCCATTTCGTTATAACTCTTAATATTGGGGCATACTATTAAAAGGATTTTATAAAAAGTGTAGCAATTTAAATCACCTAAAACGAGTACACGAAATAAATTATGACCAAATGTAGTTACCAAAAATGTAAAACCCCCAGGACGTAAGGAGCATAATTGAAGTTTCGTTGGCTTCATGAAAAAAGTTAAATCCGAAGTTGTTCGAACGACATTTTCTACAAAACTCGGGAGAAAGGGTCTAGAAAGCGATAATCTAACTCATAATTTAATAAAACCCAACAACAGTATATATATATTACAAAAATGCCAAAGACCCTACTTGCGCCCAATTTATTTGCATCATGTCAAAGGTATTAGGGTCAACCAAAGTACCGTTGTAAACACCACCTAGGATACTACTAAACGCCCCCATAACCAGTTAAAAAGCCTAGTCGTTGTGCTTAAAGACATCCCTTCATTTTGGCCAAAAGTCCTAAACACCAAAAGCTTCTTACAACGGGTATGTGGTAAAACACGGGATTTTTGATAAATTTGATTAGGAACTATATTAGAAGCATTAGAAATGGGTAAAACAACATTTCACAAAGTTGCATGCAAAAGATATAGAGTTTTATGGTTTAAAAACGAAAATTGCAATTTGGCAAGAATAAGCCCTAAGTAGCCCTTTAGTAAATAATATTTTGTTAATTAAAGGTTTCAAATACGAGGTTTACACTTTCAAGGGCTCACACGAAAGATTTAATGCCCCAATAACTTCTTTAAAGCACTTTTAGTCTATTTTATAATTAACCACAAAGAGGGTGACTTCGAAGGAATTTTCATAAATAAGCCTTGTGTACACTTTTCAAAAATTGAGTCGCGGGAGTTATAGGATGATGGGAAATAACTTAAAAAGAGTTAATAAACATATTACAACGTCCCTAGATGACACCGTGAAAGTTAACGAGTTAAAAATGAAATTTTCGTCATTAATAGTGGCGGCCATGTTAGTGGACTTGTATCTTTCTAATAAAAGAGTAGGACAGAGACCTATACCATTTAGAAGAGGTTACAGACAAAGTTTTTAAAGGGTCAGAAACGTGTAGAAACTCTAGCTTGGTGTAAAATCTGCCTCTTGTTTATCCACGGTATAAACCCAAAAGCAACAAAAACCCCTACTTTGAGAAATCATTAGCACCAAAAACCGTAAGAGCTTAAGACTTCTAGTTGGAACCGTTAGAAAGATCACCGGAAAAACTCTTGAAGGGATCAAGAACGTAGTAAAAACCTTTTAAGACCCTGCTTTTATTCACACTTTTTTTTGTCAATTTAGGCCTAAAACAAGTGAATATTTCTTATAAAATTACAAGTATAATAATTGTAATTTTTGAAAGATAAAGTTTTCTTGGTCTAAAAATGTAATTTCTTCAATGTTAATTATACAAGGGCTGATTTTGTCAATAATCCATAGTTGAGAGTTTAAAGTGTCATTTTTGAAAGTGCAAGGTAAAAAGCACATGTATATTTAAAATTGTAAATATAACATTTGGAAACATAAAATATTTAACAACTTGGATTTCGATAAAAAATTTATTAACAATCATTCGAGCCATAAAGATAAGTACGATAAGTTATTAATTTTTGAAGAGACTTCATGTTATCTAATTATCGATAAAGCATTAACATTGTATAATTAGAATACTAAAAACATGACATACTAACTCGGTCACGAAGTGGGAGAAGTTTATTCACATTACTTAATTTGTTTTCCATCCAGACCTTCATGTAATATGGTGAGTCATAGCCCCTCTTTTCCTTATTTTGAATGCTTTGGGGGAGATACATGCTCAAATATTGCTTTATATTTTTACATTTGTTTTTAAACTCTTCTGAATTCCATGAGTTTCATATTTTACTTTATGTGTTTTATACTATTTTTGGAGATACATGCTCAAATACCTATTTTACTACAAGTATTCTAAATTTTTCAAATTAACGTGAGTCATAGCCTCTTTTTCGTTATTTTGAACGCTTTGGGAGATACATGCTCAAATATTTGCGATATGTTTACATTTATTTTAAACTCTGGGAATTACCGTGAGTTCATAGTCCCACTCTTATATATTTGTTTTCTAAACTCGGGAGATACATGCTACAAATCAGAACCAAGTATTTTCGTATGCTATCGATTGATATTGCCTAAATACCTACGATGCCACTAAAAGTCCCTCATATCATGAACCATTAATCACTTGCGAGTGAACATGAATATAGTGAAATAGATCTATTGGCGCTTGACTTCTTTGTGTTAGCCGGATGGGTAACTAAATGCACTTTATTTGAGAATGCTAGAGAATGGCAACCTCCTACCGGAGGGCATTGTTGTCACATCATTATTATGATGTTTGTAACTTACGCTCATTTATATGACGCTCGTGTTAAGGTTTGAGTTCGCGAGACTTAAGGCAATATATCGCGTGTTGCAATGATACAAATCTTAACTCGCGTTACGAACAACATTAACAACGAAACTTGTGTTCAACTGATTACTAAACAAACGAACTATGGGTGTATAACAACATAGCCCACTACTTATTTCATCGATATTTGTATTTATTGCAATAATCAAACTAATGAACTCAACTGTTTTTATCTATAAACTCTATGAACTCACCAACCTTGTGTTTGACACTTTTAGCATGTTTATCTCAGTTCATAATTTACGAGGATGGCTTACGGATACTCAAGAAGGCTATATTATCATTCAAAATCTTATTTAATAAACTGTAAAACCACTGGGACCTCATTTTGTCTTCGATATTTATATAAATCGAATGATAAATTTTTTAAAACTACTCAATTTGGGTTCGTTTTCTATTGATATATTGCATACCATGAAGGAAGTAACACCAACGAATTCAGCTGCAAGTATCCGCAAGTGGGGTTCTGATTATTCATGAGCCGCAGCTTATAGAGAAATGGGTCTTGTTGAGGTCCGAACCATAAACTATTTTACAAACAAAATTTTATATAGCTCTCAGTTGCCTTTCATCCTCCAAGCGCAAC
This sequence comes from Chrysanthemum makinoi, assembly GCA_910596185.1. Taxonomy (NCBI): domain Eukaryota; kingdom Viridiplantae; phylum Streptophyta; class Magnoliopsida; order Asterales; family Asteraceae; genus Chrysanthemum; species Chrysanthemum makinoi. The sequence goes on along the minus strand of OU343216.1, from coordinate 73,765,133 downwards.
ATACTTCAGATTTCTGGTAATTTATGCTACATTTCTATACATTTAATATATGCTTAGCCATACTTAAGATACTTTATATAAATAAACTTATCGTATGCCTATTTTAAGGCATTACGACACCATTATTTCCCCAACATGTACCTACTTTATACTTTTGAGATTTATAAAATTTTCCTAAGACATTGTAATTAGGTTTTAATCATCTCTAGAATTTTTCACGACCTCCATAATTCATAACCTAGTTGTGATAAGTACCATTATATTTAATAAAACTCTATGTTTATCTATCCATGATAATCACAACCTTTGTCTAGTTATTTTATAGTTATTATAATAGTTATTAACTATCCTATATAGGGTTTTCCCCATGTATTATAGAATATACTCTGTCTATTTTAGTTCTCTTGCCGCCACCTAGGATTTTATATCTTGTCATCCTATATACTATCATTATATGAGTAGATATTTCTTGTACCTTGAAAAGTTGTTTAGGCCGCCATTTATAAAAGCAAAACATTGAACATCTAAAACTTTAGAAACATAATACTAATTTGATGAATCAAGCATCATCATTTGTCCTAATTATACATAGCCCGATCACCTATGTCTAATTTAGGAAGAATCATGTCATGAAAAAGTCATCTTCACGTTTCCAAAACAATCTTCATTCAAAAGCAAAACTTAAACGATAACTATTCATACATCCTTGTAATCAACATCCATTGATATCCACCTTTCCCAAACTTCAACCAACACAGACCAGAATCTCGAGGATGAGATTCAATTTAAGGTGAGGCTATAACTCTGGGTAATTTCACCTTGATTAAACTAATATACTATTCTAAATCTAAAGAATATATTCATTTTCTACGTTCAATTTTTTTTAAACGATATCCTTTTATTTGATCACAACAACTAGTGATGAAACTCACATCTTTAATAAACATAAACATCTTTATATGTAAGACTATAAAGGTTCTCAACATTTATTTACCACTTTACGTTATTTCGTTAACGCATAATTATTAAACTTTCAAACTAAACGCTAGCCATTTATTAGAGTTTTCACAGAAGCCCAATTTATTTAACTATGATTTTACAACTAAATCATAATTACTAAAGTACAACATTTTATAGGTACAAGTCATTTAAAGCACAGAACCTAGCTATACTTTAATTTCGTTACAAGCCTAATATACAACTATGATTTTATGTACATGATATATTTTCAAAATATTAATGTACAAGTCTTTCAAATATGTTACAGTCTTAATGCATCTGAAGCTTAATACTACATAAATTATATTATAAACCTCAATGTACCTATTTTAAGCACAAGGTACAAACCTACTAACGACAACCTTAAGAGAGGGAGGTGTGGTCCTAATCTACAGGGTGCCACATCACCTCTATCCAATAAAACTTTCCAACCAAAACCAACCAATTTTACCCTAACACTACCCTAAGGTGGAGGAGTGGTACCCTAATACCGATTTTTTTTTTATATTTTTAATAATAATATATGATGAACTTAATTTATATTTCTTATTTATTATTGAAAATGATGAGTACATATGATATTTGTTTAAAGTCAATAATGCTGCATGCGCTGAAGAAGTCAATATGATGCTTCGCCTTCCTCTTCCCACACACCAAAACAACCAAAACAATTTTTTATTACTCCTCAACTAGCTAGGGCTAGTCTTCCTCCTCAAACGCTCCAAAGTTTCAAACCCCACAAACAAGCTCGGACTCCCAACTCTGATTTTCCTATCCAGTTCAGGTACTCGACGGTCTGGTGATTAATACCCTTCGGGTTCATCTACTGATCAAAGACCAGCTCCACTCCCTCCTCCCTAACAATATATTTTCTTTTTAGTAAGTACAACAAAACAATGCTAATGTACAAACAATAATGCAATCTAAACTTAAGCCTTTTCTTTTATTTATTACATCTAAATTAACCTAAACTAGATTTTGTCTAAAATAAATTAGCAAGCTTATGGTACTTACCACCATTTACACACAATAGGTTAAATATAAAAGCTTTAGGAATTCACCCCTAGAAGCCCCCTCTTTGTCACCATGGTTAGAAATAAACTAGCTAGTTACCCTTTAGTTACTTACACACTACATGTAAATACCCTAGCCACAACTAATTACTTGCACATAAAAGTTACACATCAACCATTTACCTTGAAGTTTTACCATGGTCAGATGAGATAAAACTCTGAGTTTTACCACAACATTTCATCCCCTGAGATTACATGTACCATCCATTGTATTGAGACACATCACCTTGTTCCTGCTTGTTAGACAAGGTGACATAGCACCTAGAAAACCATGCACCTTCTCCCATAAATAACGCCCCATCCCCTCTTCACATTTCATCCACCACACATCCACACCCCTACCATATACATTCGATTTCAACTCCTCAAGGTCCAAGGAGGGAAAGAGTCTTGATCCATTTGAAAGCCAATATAGTTCTATTCAAATCCCAAGTTTGTAAGTCTTTTAAACTCATTCCATTTCGTTATAACTCTTGATATTAAGTCCTTTGTTAAAAGGATTTTATAACAAAAGTAATTTGAATCACCTAAAACGAAAGTACAGTCAAAAGTTATGACCAAAGAAGTTACCAAAATCAGCCAAAACCCCACATTATGGACCGTGATGGGAACCGTATGATTCGAAGCTTTGGTCCGTTTCATGAAAAAGTTAAAACCTACGAAGTTGTTGAACGGCGTTTTACAAAAACTCAAGAACGCGGGTCTAGAAAACGATAAGCAACTCATAATTTAATAAAACCCTAGCAACAAGTATATATATATTACAAAAAGCATTAACTGCGCTATTTATTTGCATCATGTCAAAGGTATTAGGGTCAACCAAAGTACGCTGTAAACACCCCTAGGATACTACAAAGCGGTTAAAAAGCCTAGTCGTTGTGCTTAAAGATGACCCTTCATTTTGGCCAAAAGTCCAAAACACCAAAAAGCTTCTTACAACGGGTATGTGGAAAAACACGGATTTTGATAAATTTGATTAGGAACTATATTAGAAGCATTTGAAATGGGTAAAAAAACATTTCACAAAGTTGCATGCAAAAGATATAGAGTTTTATGGTTTAAAAACGAAAATTGCAATTTGGCAAAGAATAAGTAGCCCTTTTCCGTAAATAATATTTTGTTAATTAAAGGGTTTCAAAGTACGAGGTTTACACTGCTTTCAAGGGCTCGCTGCAAAGATTTTAATGCCCCAATAACGTCTTTAAAAGCACTTATAGTCTATTTTATAATTAACCACAAAGAGGGTGACTCGCGGGAATTTTCATAAATAAGCCTTGTGTACCTTTTTCAAAAATTGAGTCGTGGGAGTTATAGGATGATGGGAAATAACTTGAAAAGAGTTAAAAAAACATATTACAACGTCCCTAGATGACACCGTGAAAGTTAACGAGTTAAAAATGAAATTTTCTTAAGCAGCGTGTGGCCAAGTGTATGTTAGGTGGACTTGTAACTTTCTAATAAGAGAACTAGAGACCTATACCATTTAGAAGATGTTACAAAGAAAGTTTTTAAAGGATCAAAGCGTTGTAGAAACACTAGCTTGCCTCAGGTAAAATATGCCCTTGTTTATCCCTCATTGCTCGCCCAAAACCAACAAAAGGCACCTAAACCCCTACTTTGAGAATCATTACACCAAACCGTAAGAGCTTAAGACTTCTAGTTGGAACCGTTAGAAAGATCACTGGACAAACTCTTGAAGGGATCAAAGAGTAAAACCTTTTAAGGCCTCGCTTTTATTCACCACTTTTTGTCAATTTTGGCCTAAAACAAGTGAATATTTCTTATAAAATTACAAGTATAAAATTTTAATTTTGAAAGATAAAGTTTTCTTGGTGAAAATGTAATTTCTTCAAATTTAATTATACAAGGGCTGATTTTGTCAATAATCCATAGTTAAGAGTTTAAAGTGTCATTTTTGAAAGTGCAAGGGTAAAATCTGAAATATTTAAAATTGTAAATTATAACATTTGGGCTTATAAAATATTTAACAACTTGGATTTCGATAAAATATTATTAACAATCATTCAGACCATAAGATAGATAAAGTATTATTAATTTTTGAAGAGACTTCATGTTATCTAATTATCGATAAAGCATTAACATTGTATAAACTTGAACTCGAATACTAAAAACATGACATACTAAATCAGTCACAGTAGGAGGTTTATTCACATTACTTAATTTGTTTTCCATCCGGACCTTGTAACATGAGGTGAGTCATAGCCCTCTTTCCCTTTTTTGAATGCTTTGGGAGATACATGCTCAAATATTGCTTGATATTTTTACATTTGTTTTAAAACTCTTACGAATTACAGTGAGTTTCATAGCCCCTACTTTTATGCGTTTTATACTATTTTTGAGGAAGATACATGCTCAAATACCTATTTTTACTTTCACAAGTCTTCTAAAAATTTTCATATTACTGTGAGTCATAGCCCCTCTTTTCGTTATTTTGAACGTTTTGGGGGAGATACATGCTCAAATATTGCTTACCGTGAGTTCATAGTCCCACTCTTACATATTTGTTTTCTAAACTCGTGGGGAGATACATGCTACAAAAACCGAACACAAGTATTTTTCTGTATGCTATCCTCATTGATATTGCCTAAGTACCTACTGATGCCACTAAAAGTCCCTCATATCGTGAACCATTAATCACTTGCAGGTGAGCGAATATAGTGAATAGATCTATTAGGCCCCATTTGTGTTGCTTGGATAGGTAACCAAATGCACTTTATTTGAGAATGCTAGGAGAATGGCAAACTCCTAGGGGCATTGTTGCTAACATCATTATTATGATGTTTGTAACTTCACGCCATTATTATGACGCTTCGTGTTGGGGTTCGTTCATGAGACTTAAGGCAATATATACTCTGTTGCAATGATACAAACTGCAACTACACTAATTTGGGTCTGCAACAACATGGCCCAACCTTGAAACTTGTGTTCAACTGATTACTAAACAAACAAACTATGGGTGTATAACAACATAGCCCAATACTTATTTCATCGATATTTGTATTTATTGCAATAATCAAACTAATGAACTCAACTGTTTTTATCTATAAACTCTATGAACTCACCAACCTTTGTGTTGACACTTTTTAGCATGTTTACCTCAGGTTCATAATTTCTGAGGATGGCGGAAAGGACGACACTCAAGAAGGCTATATTATCATTCGAAAACTTATTTAATAAACTGTAAAACCACTGGGACCTCAATTTGTAAACTCTGATATTTATATAAATCGAATGATAAATCTTTTAAAACGACTCAATTTGGGTTCGTTTTCTATTGATATAACTTGTTGTAGCCATGAAGTAACACCCAGCTTGAATTCCGCTGCGTATCACGAAATTGGGGGTGTTACACGCTCCCTTTTGCCCATGGGTTTTGGGTCATGGGTCATGGGTCCTAAACATTGGACCATGGGTATCCAAGTAGATACAATGTATCTACAAGATGCAATGCATCTAGTCCATGGGTCATGGGTTAAAACCATGGGTCATGGATAATATCCATATATGACTTATGCATGATGTCATGCAATGGGTTATGGGTTATGCTCCATGGGTATGGGTCATGGACTTTGAGTTTTACCCAACTACATTCAATGTATTTGGTCAATGGGTCAAATACTTTAGTTTCTACCTATTTATATTACCCATTATAATACATACTAGTTATGTATATATTTACCCAATATGTAAACACTAGTTGTTGTACATATGTATTACTAAATAAAAAAATCACAGTTACTTGTTTTAGTGTTTTATGTGAAAACGTAAGTGTGTTAGTAAACTATTGGATCAAGATATTTACGTATTTTATTTGTTTCGTTGAAATGATTTTACGTTTGTTATCGACAAAACATTAGAAGATCATAAAATATAAATAAACGTTTTTACGGCTAATTTGTATTAACAATCTCCCCCTTTTTGTTGATGACAAAACATAAAATTATTTAAGGGAAAACCAAAATTCGTAAAAGTTTGAATTGCAGTTCTTACTCTCTTCTCCCCCTTTTTGTCAAAACAAAAAAAGCGTCGAAAAGAAACTAACACAATGTTTTAAGAAAAAACATGTAATGAGAAAAACAAAATATAGAGAACAAGTTATGGGAAGAGTTCTCGTCTTAACTCCCCCTTGACGAGTCCATCCCTTTGTGAGGGCCTCAAGTAAGAAAAATTACTAAGCTAATGCATTGCAACTATGTTTGCAAATGGTTTCGTCTTTGATTGAAACTTTGCAAAGGGACGTAATGAAATGTAATCCATATGAGGATTATATTGCAAATGGTTTTGCAATGTATTGTTTGACACAAAGATCCCCCTAGCTTAGGGTGTCAAAGTCTTCATGTGTATTTTGAAAATCTACAAAACAAAGGTTAGAAAACAAGTATATAATGCATAATTTCCTACAAATGAGACTCAAGTTAGTAGAAAAAGAGTCTTTTGTTGCACGGATCCCACGGTTCCCTCCTTGGAGGGATCCGGTCCTAAGCAAAACTCAAGGATCCGTCTGTCTGAAAACAGAATCCAAAGAATAGTGATGTAACAAATCATGTTAACATCAAAGTTAGATATGTATTCAAGCAACAAACATATACTCAAAATAAATATGGCATATAACATGTAGCTTCATTCAATAAAACTACGAGAAATGATCTACAAATCTCTAAAACTAAGAGAATGATTAAACATGAAATGTGATTCCTAAACGATCTAAGTTAAGACTAGGACACCATTTTAATCCTTAAGCTCATGGTTGTTTAGGTTTGTTGACCTCATCAAAACGTTCGAGGAGGTGATAAAACATGAAACATTGCTCTTCACGTTGTTCATGTATCAAGCCTTCAACGTGTTCACAATGATAGCAATCCTTGTCATGGTTTTGAAAAGGTGGTGGTAAAAATTGAGCGGCTTGATGTGGAGGTTCAAGTGAAGAAGGTTGGGGATCCTCAAATGAAGGAGGGATTGGTGGAGGCACATTTAATGGTGGCTCAACAAGGGTTGATGGTGAAGGTAGAGATGTGTCAACTTCCATATGGTCGGGTGGTTGACTTTGATGTCTCCTCATAATCCAAAATGGAACATTAGAGGGAAATGGAGAAATGGACATCGGTGCAAGTGTTGATTCAACACCTTGGTTTTGTTGCACAATCTTCTCTATTGAAGAGTGTGTTGGTAATGGTGGAGGATGAGATGGCCTAGGGGGTAAGTCCTCTAAGTTGTAGGAATATGGAGATGATGGTGAGGTGGTAAATGATATGGCTCTAGGCACCAATGATGTTGGTTGGGTTGAAAAGGGTGTGTTTGGTTTAGTAGGAATTGTGGAGTTTGGTGATGATATGTTTGTGGTAACAATCCTCTTGGGGATTGGTTTGATTGGTTGAGTTGGTGAAGGAGAAGTCCTAGCATTTGTGGATTTAACGGGAGATGATTCGGTTAAGGAAATTTTGTGTACAACACGAGCAAGTTTCTTTGGTGGTTCTTGGGTGGATAAGTTAGCACTAGGAGCTTTCCTCATGATGAAATGACTAAGGAGAAGGTTTCTAAATGTTGAGAATTATGTTGTGGTTGATGACTAAGAGATTCTAACAAGATGGTGATAAAAGGAAAGGATTTACAAATGCATTCAAGAATTAAGCTACTAAGATCCTTTGGAATGTGATTATTAGCATGCACAAGAGTCAACAATTTGTAAGATCTAGGAACTTAATTAAGATGAGATGGAGTGTTCAAGTTAGCAAGATGAGCTTGAAATGATTGTTTTAACTAGAGTTAGCATGAATGTCATCACGGATCCCACGGTTCCTCTCAATGAGGTCCGTCTTAGGCTAATCTAGGGATCCGATTTCAGCAACTAAGAAAAGGAAAATAATGTTTGTGAAGTCTAATACCTATACCTCCTTGAGTGTTTCAGTCTTCCTAAGTGTCTTAAATGAAAGAGTACTTAAATGATCAAGGGCAATGAGTGATGTAGCTAATGATTGCCTTTTATGGAAGGAGAATGGGACTTTATGATCACCAATGGGTGTTCAAGGATGTCACTAGGGATTTTAATGGTGTCAAGTCATGTTAAATGATCCTAGAGATCAGATGTAAACTTGGGATAAAATTTGAAAAATCCTTAAAAATTATAAGAATTGAAAAACTAGTTGTTGACCCATTTTGAGGTAGAGATGACTAAAATCAATTTGTTAAAATTGAGAAATTTATAAAACTAGTTGTGTTGACATGTGATAGATGATGTGTGAGTGCATGAGTGGAAGGATGATGAGTTTTGGTGATATGATAAATTAAAAGGCACTTTGATTGTGATCCTAAGTGAGCTATGGGTGAGTGTGCTTTCTAAGAAGAAGAAGTGGTTTAAGGCCTTATGTTTGCTAGTGTGAAGTGATCTAGTGAGTGTTTTGATATGTGGGATTCGCATTGCTCATCCATCATCACGGATCCCACGGTTCCCTCAAAGGAGGTATCCGTCCCTAGTGCATTCTTAGGGATTGACAGCTGCAGGTCGATGCATCACGAGAAGGATGCGCTTTTGCACCATACTATGTACACTAATTTCTATTAATCTCTACTCCAAAGAACAGCAAAACAAGCATGATATCTCATAAATCATAACATAGATAAGAGTAGTAATGACAATATCCAACACAAAACAAACTAGTGTGCTTCACAAACATAAGCATTCATTGTAAATAGATAAACCAAATGTCTAAAATCAACCATAATCCTAATGTCTCTTTTGTCAATCCTTTCTTTTCCTCTTTCCCGACTTCATGACGTAGTTAGCTAGGCATTGGAACATACCCTTTATTTATTTGAATTCCGCAGTCTCGTTTGGAAGAGTTGGAAGTTGTTGATAGTAGGTAATGGGGTCCAAGTCGACGTTCGCCTCGAGTTGACATTTACTTTTTCTTCGTTCGAGGAGTCTGGGAGAGCCTTAGGTTTTCTTTCATTGACCATGAACCGTTTAGAGGGTTTTTCGGTAAGAGGTACCATGACGTGATCGGAGAGGAAATGATCATCATTGATTGGAGATGGTTCCATTGCACTAAAATACTTACGGAGTCGTGTTAGGAGCATACCATACGAAAGTACCATGTTGGCAACTTTGAATACCCTGGCCATTCTCTTCACCATGTAATGGCTTTTGGTGAATGAGGCAATAAATCATTTGCACAAGACATGCATTTGGATGGTCTTTGTTTCCGACCAAACTAATGACATTTTCCCTAAGAATTTCTTCCCATTTTCTAAATATGGGTTGCATTTCGAAGAGTTCCATTTGAAAGGGATCACGGTGAATGAGCTCTTTGTTGCGGTTGAAACGAGATTGGTCAGCTCTAGTTTTGAAAATAGTGTCTCGAGCAGTTCTTGGGGTCATCAAGAGGGAGTATTGTATATTGGTTTGGAATCAATTGAGTGGTGCCCAATCTTGGGGTATACAAATTCCTTCACAAGAAATCTAGAAGGATTTGAGCAAATGTGTTGAGAGGTAGAGTGAAGTTTTGTTTATTGATGATAAAGGCGATTGAAATGCTATCATTGATGTTTCGAATGATCCTAACCCTTTTGTAGAATTCAAAAATGAAAGCCGAACAAATTTGTTCATCAATATCAAGAAGACAATCAAAGTTGATTGCCGAGAAGACTTGACGAATGTCGGTATTTTCAAGGAAACCTTGACCACCACGACCCTTTGGATAAGTCGTTTTCAAGTCTTTTGAAGACTGTGATCGGTTTTTGACTCCTCTTTTGATAGTATTGGGTGAGGTAGTGGACGGTATGGGTGGTCTTGTTGGGTGGCTGAAGGCATGGTTGGTCTAGAAAAACAAATATTCCAATTAGGCAAAATTTGTTGAGATGGGTTTATGGTTTTGTTTTGTATTAACAATGTTGTAAGCACAATGTAATCTTAGTTATGTGAGAACCTTTTCTAGTTATCAATTTTGCAAAACCTAATTTTATCAATTGATTAAACAAAATTAAAAAACCATAAACCCTAGGATGAAGATGATGAAGATTAGAACATATTAGTGTAATTACTTACAATGATGTTCTAGAGAAGGATGTGTTAGCCTTAATAGTTTTTATTAGAAGTGATGGTCATTCACATTTAGGAACTTTATATCGTGTGTTAGACATCGTGATAGAATAGTCAACGGGCTCGTGGATTGGACTAAGCTAAATGGGTATTAGTTTAGTTAAGCTTTCCTTATATCCAATCCAACCCATGTACAAGCCCACGAAAGCCCATAGAAAGCCTTTTAGGGCATCATGTATTCCAACTATATAAACCCCTCAAAGTCTCATTTCAGGGGTGTGCTTGAATGTGTGTGTGTGTTTTTCCTTTGAAATAAAACATCTATTGTTTTCACCTCTATCTTCACATACACGTCGATATATACATCAAAGTCACCATCTTTTCTCATCTTTATTTCTTTCATCTTCCGCATAGTTTGTGTTTGTGTGTAATGTGATATCGTGTTGGGTTTGTGATAAGGTTGATAAAAGTGTGGTCTTACAATTGGTATCAATGCCCTAACAATGGTTTAGGAGTGTTTGGTTGAAGCTTTTTTTTTGTAGTGTTACAGCCGTTATCAAGGGTTTTTTCACGCTTAAAGCTTTAATTTGTGCACTTAAAAATTCAATATTCTTGTTGTTTAAGGTTTATTTGGTGCTAAAGTTTCGCTTTTTTGCAAAAGTTCAGAAGCTTTCACGTGTTTTCTTCATTTTAAGCTTCGTTATTTGGTTCATTGGTCATTTTTAAGCTTTCTAAGCACTTTGGAAAAGGTCAAAAGTTTTGTGTTCGAGTGTTTTAAGGTGCATTGCAAGAGAATCGTTTGAATCCTCGGAAATTTTTTGGCGTAGGTCAAAACCCTAGTTCTCGCGCTAAGAAAGTCCTCTGTCTCGCGCATAACTTCCTCGCGCATAACTTTTTGGCTAAGAATCTTCGAGCATCAAAGGTTACTCGATGCTTCCTCACTTGGATAAGGTGTGGAACACGCCGACATTTGGATATCTTTTACTTTGTGGCGGTGTAAAGGATTTTTGGTTCCGTTTTACGCTAAAGCAAAAGCCTCAGGCGTAACAATCATATAAGTTCCACTTAAGCATAAGCTTCAAGCTTGCCTAAGCATTAAGTTTAGCGTGAATCTTGGTCTACAGCACTTAAAGAGATCCAGCATACAAAGAATCCTACAAGCACAATCTACGTCAGCCTAAGCATCCTACCGTAACTTCTGGTCTCATTTAAGCTCTTTAAAGCATAAAGGTTTAAAAAAAAAAATCAAATTTTTGGGCCTAAATTCAAATATTTCGGCCTAAAAAAATTCAAATTTTTGCGTCAAAATTGTCATAACTCAAATTTTTTTACGACCTTAGAATTGATTTTTATAGTGAATTTCAAATTTTGGGAGAAATTTTTTTTTTACGCCTAAGACCAAGGTTACTGGTATGACTTTCGAGAAAAACATCAAGCCAATCTTCATCAACCTCAACTCCTATCGTTGAATCGATCCTACATCAACTTTATCGGATCATACCTTCATCAATGGCAACTCAACAGAGGCGTTCATGCAGCGGTGCGAAAATCCTCCATGTTGGCAAAGCGTGGTTATCTTCAATGGACAAGTCGTATGCTTCGTTACATAAAGACGAAACCTAATGGGAAACTCATGATTCAATCCATTCAGAATGGACCCTTCAAGCCTCGATAAATCCTAGACCCTGTCGGCGTCCCACCATCTTATCATACTCAAACTGAATCGAATACACGAAGGGATGAAACAAGTCGATCATGAATGGCAATTCATATGTCCAACTGGGTTTACCAATAGACATCTTTATGTCGACCTTGTGAAGCCTTTCGATATGTGGGAGCGTGTTAGACGGCTTTGTCATGGAACAGAAATTGGTCAACAAGACATGGAGAACAAGTGCCCAGAATGGGAAAAGTTCCTTCAACTCCGGAGAGTCCATTGAATCCTACTATGGAAGGTTTTCACTTTGATGAATGAGCTTATCGAAACAAGCTAGCACCAGAACTATCGTTCAAAACATCAAGTTCTGAACAATCTTCCGAGAAGAATGGGGACGATATCACTATTGTCAACCTAACAAAGACTTCAGGTGAACTTTGATCAACTAAGCGATTTTCTGAAACAAAACCAAGTGAAGTGAATGAAGTCGGAAAGAAAAGATTGGCAAAATCATCATTGGCACTTATTGCAAAGACTCAACCTTCAGAATACACAACAACAACTTCATTCATCATCTTAATAACAACAACTTGAAATACATTCCACAACCACAAGTTCTCCCTCAACAACAATTCTATCCCCGAACAACAAGTCATTCAACAACCGTATCCACAATGGGAGAACAAGGAATTCTGATCTGGCCCAACAAGAAGAAGCTTTATGAAAGTATTTTCTTTATTGGGTAAAGCATTCAGAAGTCGCTATTCCACACCAACTAACAACAACCAAAGTATTTCATCAAACACTCATAGCGAGGCAAATTACACGGCCCGAGTGTGAATATGGGTAATCAAGGACAAATGGTTGGAGTTATTGGGAATCAGGCTATGTCTGGATTTCATATGGTATGGGTATCGGTTAGATTGAGAATGTTGGAAATCAGGATGGGATAGAATGTTGGGAATCGGCGATGGGTATCGAGAATAGGGAATGTTGCAGCTCGCATCGTTGGGAATTATGGAAATGTGATCGAGTGGAATCGATTAAGTGTTATAGCTGTCAAGGAATGGGTCATACAGCCTTTATCCACTAAGCGCACAAAAGAATCTTTAGTTTCTTGGAAAGCTATCTTTGTTAGCCGAAGCATGGATGCGCTTGAGTCTTGAGAAAATGATTTTTAGCTATCGTGGATGATTTGGAAGTCGAGGAAATCAATGCTGACTGCATATTCATGGCAAATCTTCTTTAGACTAACTCGACATTATCGACTCACGCGCACCTTCTGTCTAGAGCCATGCATGATCTCGAGGTACCAATCATTGATCCATGCTATAACAATGTCATATTTGATGTGTTTACTCATGTGAGCGACGATTCGTAGCGCCGGCCTACTTATGATACATACACGGACAATCCGGTTGTAGCAATACTAACTCCAGTGGATCCTAGTGGAGGCTGTGGCACAAAATACTGAGACGATGAGGAAACACGTGCTTATTTTGAATCATTAATCAATAGCGTGGCATTGAAATTGAGAAAGTGAGTGAATGTCCTTTAAGGCATGAATGTTAAATTGACCACCGAGCTTGAGTTACAAAGAGAACGCAGAGCATATGAATTTCATACAAACAAAATATCGAATTAGAAATTGGTTATTGAGATTCTGTTTTAAGAGAAAAACAATTGCAACTCAAGTATGATACACTTGACTGAATCGAACTTGAAAATAAAATCTTTAAACAAGGAAATTTGAACTAAATGATCAACTTTCTAAAACAAAAACTTTGTTTTGATCTTGAAAAAGAGAAAGCAGTTGATTGATTTTTCAAAACGAGAGATTCTCTTGATGAAATTTTAAAAATGAAACTATCAAAAATTGGATAATTTACTTCTTACACGGGTCATTCCGCTAAAACAAACAAGATGCTTTCTAATCAAGTAAATCCGATTTTTCATACTTCACATAAGATGGCTCTTGGTAACTCACCTCCTTGTTTCCTCAAGAAAGCTCGAAACAGAATGTGTTGAACAATGGAAAAACTTTGCATGAACCCATAATTGTGCATGATTCTCTTGAAACGTTGGAACTATCGAGGAGAGTAATAAGAATCAAACATCAATTGATTATAACAAATGGAACAAAATTAATGGTATTTCGTTTGTTTCTCAATCGCGTTTTCCACAACCAAGTGTTTCAAACAAAGTGTCAACACCTGTTTCAAAATCAGTTTCAAAACGAGTTGTTGTCTCCAAATCTCTTTCGAACATTGAACAAATGTCTTCAAACAATCCGTTTAACACAAGTGATCGCATGGCATTTTAGGCGATGTTAAAACTAGAATTGGGCGACTTGGTACATTAAAACTAAAACTCATATTACAACCATCTGGTTTTAATAGTTTTGATATTGAACAAAAAAGTTTTTGAAGCAGAAATTGCCTAATTTGAACCATAAATCCTGGTAAACAAGCTAATAAAGTGTTGAACACATCAATGTTTTGGAAAATTTAAATGATTCTCTCTTGAAGATGTTACTCTTTGATATTATGTCCATTATTTTGCAAACATATTCTTTGAAGATCATGAAAGACTCGATCGAGACCTCAGAAATTGTTTCAAAATATGAAAAAGCTCTTGAAAAACTTGAAAAAGAAAATGTGTCATATTTTAAAACAACTTGAAGGAGGAATGCAAATGACAATACAATGGAGTGCTTCCTATGCCATGAAAGCAAAAATGGTCTTTTGAGGGCTCAGTTGGAAAGTCAAAAAGGAAAGCGTGGATCTTGTGATTAAAAACCATTGATCTGGATAAAGCAAATGTTCCCAAACCGGTTTCCAAACAAAAATCATTTCTATGCCCTCCAAAAGTCAATGAGAAAATGTTTCATCAAAACCATTACTCACACGCCCTACCTAAACAAAATGTTGATAAAGGGCGGTTATCCCAAAAGTTTTAGCTTTTGGCCTTTTTAAGATGTGTACCACTAATGCGTCACTCCACATCTAAAACATATGGAACAAACGACATAAGTTTCTAAAAGAGACTAGGAAAGCTGAAACCACCTCCCTTCATAAAAATGTGAATCCTAATCGTAGTGCCTTACCTTACTGGGGACTAGAAAGCACCTCTAGGAGCGTGACTAAAGCCTAAGAGCAATACAAGGAACAATAGAGTCTCTCTAGGAGTAGTAGCTTGAATAAAGAGAAGAAAGTAGAAGAACACCTAGGAATTTACGCTTTTGAATAAGAAAGACATTTCATCCGAGATGTCTGAACCTATGAAACTTGCTAAGTCTAATGAATGTGTTAAATCTCTTTGTTTAACTTGCAAGAAATCTTTAACTAATGTTCATGATGATTGTGTTTCTAAGAATGAGATTGTTCGCTGTTAAGAAGAATGTTCCCAAAAGAACTTATGCTAAACGAATAGGAAGACTAGTTGTGAGACTTAGGCTTTACACTACGATAGGAGCATAATGTTTACTTTAGGGATGACATTTGGAAAACTAGAACTTTCAAAATCGAAATGGTAGAATGAGTGATGCACTGTCTTACCAATAGATAACTTCTATGTGATGGGGATTTTACCTCTAACCCAAAGGAACCAAAATCAAGCGGTTTCCAAAATCTTCTTCTACATTATTGGCGGGTTATCGAAATATGTCTTTGGATCGTCGACTTCGGATTGCTCCAAGCACATGACCGGAATCAAAGGCTGTGATCAATTTGATGAAATTCATGGAACCGTGACGTTTCGGAAATGATCATGTAGCAGTTATCATGGGTTATGGAGATCTACCTTTTGGAAATTATTTGATCACCGGGTTACTATGCCGAAGGGTTGGACACAATTTGTTTTTCAGGCTGGGTTACGTGATGCTGATTTAGAGGTTGCTTTTAGGAAAAATGCTTGCTTGTTAGAAACTTGGATGGAGCTGATCTCTTAGGTCGTGATACAAACTTGTATGCTATCGACATCAATCAAATGGCCTCTTCATCACCAATATGTCTTATGACACGAGCA
The DNA here is from genome assembly GCA_910596185.1 of Chrysanthemum makinoi. NCBI lineage: Eukaryota > Viridiplantae > Streptophyta > Magnoliopsida > Asterales > Asteraceae > Chrysanthemum > Chrysanthemum makinoi. Next base: position 73,749,322 of record OU343216.1, on the reverse strand, counting down.
TCCGGAACCGGTCCGTTTGTGGCATAGCGGTTATCCCATCTCAATTTCGACACCATCAACAAAATTGCCAAAGACAACATAGTCCAAGGACTTCCAAAGTTCAAATACACCAAGGATCACTTATGTCCATCATGCGAACAAGGAAAAGCAAAGAGCATCATAAACCCAAATGGGTACCTAGTTCGGGCAAAGTTGCATATGTTGCACATGGACTTATGTGGCCCAATGAGAGTTGAAAGCATTAACGGGAAAATGTATATTCTTGTTATAAATCGATGATTATTCGAGATATACATGGGTTAAGTTTGCGAGATCAAAAGACGAAGCACCGGGCATCATCATCACCTTCGAAGCGTATTCAAGTACTTCTTCAAACTCCATGGGGTTGAAAGGCATAACGCATGAATTCACTAATTAGGAGTTCGATCTTATTTTGAAGATGTTGGAATCACACATCGACATCGGTTGTTAGAACTCCACAATGAGAATGGGGTAGTTGAAAAGAAAAATCGAACTCTTGTGGAAGCCGCTTCGCATTGTACTAATCTATTCTAGTGCAGATTATTTCTATGGGCGTCTTGTTTTACACTTGCTTGTTTCCTGAGAACCGATCCCTAATCCATCCTAGATTCAATAAAACCCGTATGAGCTTGTGAACAACGAAAACCCGATATCTCTTACTTTCGCGTGTTTGGCATCCCTACTGTAGAATGAGAAGATCTTGGAAAGAAAGCAAAAGGTGATATTGGAATCTTCATTGGATATTCGAATAACTTCGAGGGCATTCGGGTTTATATGAAGGATTAGGAGGATCATGGAGGCGATGAATGTGAAATTTGATGAACTTTCACATAAGGCTTCGAGAGACTCGCTAGAACCCACTAAACCAATGAGACTTGGATACATCAGTTCGGACTTCATTACCTCAAAGAGCTCAATCAACTTCGTTTGACAATCATAAAGAACAAGAATGGGAGAATTTCTTTGAGTTAATGTTCGATGAATACTATGGTGGAACTTGACAAATGCATCAAACCATCATTCCAGCGCACGCTCAAATCATCCACCACCACCAACAGAAGATGCATCTACAACGGTCGAAACCAATGCACCAACTCCATTAATATCATCTACATCTACTCCGGTTCACCACGTTCTACCAGGTTGATGAGCAAAACCAAAACCGAGCGATGCAACGTTAGATGAAGACTTATTTGAAAACCGTTTGCTACGAATCCGGTGAATCTTCTTCACTTGAGAACCATCTAACTCGCATCATTATAACCAACGGTATCCTTCTAAATGGACAAAAGACCACCCAATTGAACAAGTTATTGTTGAACCTTCAAGGCCAATTCAGACGAGACGCGTAACTTATGCGGTGCGATGCATTTACTTTGCTCCATTAGCAATATAGAGCCAAAAGAACATTAAGGATGGCGAGATCCCGCATGGATAGAAGCAATGCAGGAGGAACTTCTTCAATACCGTCTACATGACTCTTGGGAAATGGTTCCAAGACCAATTGACGTTCACGTCATTGATCTCAAATGGTTATGGAAGAACAAAAGGTGAAGATGGCCTAATTAAAATAGAAAGCGTCTGTGGCCAAATGATGAATAAGAGAGGATAAGAAAGGAAGTCATTCACCGGTAGCTAGACTAAAAGCTGAAGCGAGGATTTTTTCTTAGCCACCCTCCTGGTTTATCATTGACATTAAGACCGCGTTCTTGAATGGAACTCACGAAAGAAGAGTGTGCGAAGTATTGAGAGGCTTCATAGACATGAATCATCGGACTCGTCCTATAAACTCAAAAAGGCAATCTATGGTTTGAAACAAGCTCAGAGCTTGGTATGACGGCCAATCCTCTTTCTTATCAAAAACAATTTCACCAAATGAATAGTTGATCCTACCTTGTTTACAAAAAATGCAAAACGACATTTTGATTGTTGATTTATGTGGGCGACATCATCTTTGGGTCCACTAATCAGAATCTTTCAAAACATTTTGAAAATCTCAGGCAAAGCAAATTTGAAATGTCCATGATGGGGGAACTAAAATTCTTTCTTGGTTTACAAATACATCAATCCCCTCGTGGAATTTTTAGAAATCAAGCTAAATATCTGTTGAGATTTTGAAAAATCATGGTATGGATAATTGTGATTGGTCGGAAACCAATGGTAACATCACCAAAAATGGAGCCGATTTGTTTGGGAAACCTATTGATCGAAGAAATATCGGACATGATTGGTTCTCTCTGTACCTCCACTTCTTCGTGAGATATTCATTTTGTTGTTTGCTTATTAGCACGGTTTGAGGCAAAGCCTACCGGTACACCTCAAAGGGTTAAAAGGATCTTCGACTGAAGACATCCATTCACATGGGACTTTGGTATCCGAAGGAATCCAAATTTGATCTAATTGCTTTTTGAGATCACGGACCACGGTGATCAAGTTACAGACAAAGACATCGCAATTTTGGGAGAAAAGTTAGTCAGTGGTCTTCAAAGAAACAAGATTACCTTGCACTTTCAACCGGCGAAAGTATGTGTCTCTATCTGCGTGTTTGAAGTTCTATGGATGAGAACACAACTCACAGATATGGCTTTACTTTCGATAAAATACCTATGTATTGTGACTCGAAAGTACCATATATATCATGCACCTGTTCATCACTCAAAGACTAAGCATATCGAGTCCGCTATCACTTCATCAAAGAGTACGCGAAAAATGGTGCATTTGAATTATTCTTCGTGAAGACAGTTACCAACTCAGATCTATTTACTAAAGCCCTTCCAAAAGAAGGTTTGACGATTTAATTCAACAATTAGAATGCGAAGCTAACCCGAGGAGTTAGATCGTCCTCTCAATCTTCTTGAAAATGATTTTCCAAAAAGCTTCACTGTAAATATTTTTGAAAAAACAAAATACAAAATTTGAAAAACCAACAAAAGCAAAATATAAAATATAAAATTTTTCAAAAATACAAAAGCGATAATAAAAAATCCAAAAATATTCTTCTCCGCATGTCTCTCGTATAATCGATATTCATGCGTTTCTAGAAATGTCATTCAACAATGATACGGGGTATACGGATGCTTGAGCGAGAGTTCTTTATGTTTTCAAAACATGTCATTTCTCAAAATTTCTTCAAATAATGGCTTTCATATACTTGATCTACGAAACTCGGACTAAAATGATGACTTTTGATTATTTTTCAAATCAAAACTCATGCTTTTATAGAAAAAAATCAAGTGTAGCTTGATTGCACTTTAAAATCGGTGAAATCATCATCATCTTGAGCACCTTTTCAAGATTGTTCAAAAAGATTTTCAAAATCTTTCAAAATAATTTTTGCTCAAGATAACTCCCTCTAAAACCCTTTAATTGATTATGCTTTATTAAAGGGAGTATAAAACTAAAATGTTCCAAATTCATGCTTAAATCAAATCTGTTTGTCTCCCCAAAAGATTCAAAATGTTTGTTTAATCAGTTGATATCAAAATATCATGAATATGCTACTGATTTTGAGGAGATGATTAAAATGTGATCAAAAAGTTTAATGATCGTTGTTTGAATCTCAAAAATGAGCTCGGTCAGACGAAACCAATGATTGAAAGGAATCTAAGTCAATATATGTACCATCTCGAGAAACTTGTGATAGATATGCACTTTCATGGGTCTAACCTCCTTTTCAAGGAGTGTTTACAACTTCAAGTTAGTTATTATATCTAGTTGTCACCTAAAATCGACAATGGAACTCTTTAACTAGGCAACGTAACAGTGTCTAGTGGGGAATTGTCTATCATGAGCCGATCAATTCAAAAAGTGCAAGCTCTACCCTCGATGTGCAGATTTTTGTTAAAACTCATAAGCACATGTGAAGGGGGTGTTTCACGAAATATAAAACTCGGAGTGTCTCAACATGTTTTCTATCATAAACACTCTGTGAGATTTTCTAGAAAAATGGTTTTATGGCAACATGGGACAATCATGGAGTTATAAGGTGACTAAGGATAGGAATTGATCTCATGATCCGCTGAGAGCGGAGGGATCACCAAGGACATCTCAAATAGTTAGTAGAAGTCCTTAGGTATGATTGAAAAAAGGTAATGTGAAAAGAGTTGAAAATTAAAAGAAATGTAATGAGGGTGAAAAATAGCCTCCATATTCAACCTATAGGCGAAAGGGTTCAATACATATGCTTGGTTGTCACTAGTTGACAGTATTGAAGACAAAATGTCATGGACCCAGTGGCCGAGCACTAAACCTTCTAGCCACTCAATTCTCTCAAAGGGATTTGTTTCATTCTCACTTGGAACCCTACATAATCTATCGACTTTCTCTTAGAGATTGTTGGTATTGAAGAAGGAGACCCTCTCCCTAGTCTCCACTCAGGAAAACCAAAATGCACTAATTGAGTCTAGAGCCACGAGATTCATTAAAATATCTCATAGGAACATGACATGACCATCGCTTGTTGTTCATCAATAAGGACACAAGTGATATATTCTAGAAGTCCCATGATCATAGAAAATGTAGAACATTTATGAGAAGTTTCACATCCTGATCTTCGGTGATTGAATGGAAATTCCTACCGGGTCAAAATCAGCAATTGTGGTCACTTGGTAACTCCAGGTGGATTACGCTAGGTGTGTCTCAAACGGTCCGATCAGTGAGGTGATGCTTGTGTGTACCTCATGACTCATTGAGGTGTACTTTCGGTATATCGTGTTATCTCACTTGTGGGACTCCAGCCTCAGAACGCCCTTGTGAGAATTAGAGACGTGTTTTCACACCATGTCTGTAACACCCTCGAAATTCAAACTTGTAAGTGCCGAAAATCCGCTATTACTAACCTTTTATGTTTTCTTCTTATGGAAGCTCCGGAGCGGATTGATCGCGTGAGCTCTCCACATGCTCATACCAACAACACATGAAAGTTCTCATCAAAATCAAAGGCGCAAATCAAAGATGATTCTTCGTCAATGTCAAAGAATCAAGAAAGTTTAAAGACTCAAGAACTACATCATTGGTAACCAAAAGTCAAATAGAAGTGTGAGCATGGTGGAGAAAGACGTAGAGACACCTAACCAAGAAGTTGACAAAACATTTCCATGGCTCTATACCACATTAACTGATCACAAAGCATGAAGGAACAAAGAATCAAGACTATTCTATATCTATGCACAAAGTTCAAGCTCTAGAAAAGTAAAGACCAAATCAAGTGGAGCATCTTTTGAATGACCACCCCTTAGGGGGAGATTGTTAGCCTTAATAGTTTTTATTAGAAGTGATGGTCATTCACATTTAGGAACTTTATATCGTGTGTTAGACATCATGATAGAATAGTCAACGGGCTCGTGGATTGGACTAAGCTAAATGGGTATTAGTTTAGTTAAGCTTGCCTTATATCCAATCCAACCCATGTCCAAGCCCACGAAAGCCCAAAGAAAGCCTTTTAGGGCATCATGTATTCCAACTATATAAACCCCTCAAAGTCTCATTTCAGGGGTGTGCTTGAATGTGTGTGTATGTTTTTCCTTTGAAATAAAACATCTATTGTTTTCATCTTTATCTTCACATACACGATCCATATAACATCAAGTCACCATCTTTCTCATCTTTATTTCTTTCATCTTCACGCATAGTTTGTGTTTGTGTTAACGTGATATACGTGTTGGGTTTGTGATAAGGTTGATAAAAGTGTGGTCCTACAGGATGCTTGAGGATATGGAGTCTTATGGAGATTAAAACAGCACTTGGATCGTTTTTGTGTTTTGTGAGGAGAGGGAAAAAGCGAATTGATTTTGAAAGGCTATCAAGTGGTTTTCGCCACACGTTCCCTCAAGCATCCTTTGTATAGGGATCCCGCTAGTATAATTAGAGGGATCCGACTAAAAGGGACGTAAAAAGGGTGTTTGGCATTATTTTTGTAATAAGTTATAAACTAGCTTATGGAACAAAATTAGTTTTGAGGTTTCTAATTGAAAAGATGTTTGGTCAACGGGATTTGATAATTTAATTATCAAGGATCCATTTGTGACGACGGGCGCTAGTTTGACGAGATCAAGAGGAATACTATTCCCGATGATGAGTAAGTCGGGAAAGTGGCGAAAAGATACTTTTAAGAGACTAGCAATTATTAACGTCTAAATAAAAGATGGTATCAACATATTCATGTAGATGTAACCTAGCTAGTTGAAAAGTAAACATACCTCTATGCTCTTGATATGGTTTATGGAGACCATAAGACCGAGAATACTTCATGAGCTTTTAAAGTAATCAATTGTACTTAGAATAAGTAGATTGCGATTACTTTTAGGTTCTTCCTTGAAAATTGACTTCATTATTCTTTGAATAGAAATGAAGACTTTGGAGAGATCCTAGCATGAAGAAATCTTGAAAAAAAAATGTTAGAATAATCTATCAATATCCAACATAAAAGAAAAAAAATTTGTTTTAAAAGATTTCCCTCTTTGTAGTTTTCAAACATACACGGATCGTATCAAGTTTTTAAAGTACAACATACTCTAAGAAACTTGGTAACGAAGCTCTGATGCCAATTGTGGAAAACTAGAAGGAGGGTTGAATAGTTTTACCAATTAAAACTTTGTTTTAAAATATTTAGATCGACTTATGTCAATCTATTTGGATGTTTATGTTGGACATTGATATATAGATATATAAATGTGTAATGAAAGATAGAGAGTAAGAAGCACATAACCATGACACGAGTATTTATAGTGGTTCGGCTACAAGGACACCTTCCTTGCCCTACTCCACTCCCCGAGTCACCTACTCGAGAGTTCGTAATTACTACACGACACCAACCTCTCATGAGAAGCCTTTACAACGTCGCTTACTCTTTCGGTTCCGACTAGGCTAACCACCGGGTTCTTTCACAAGGTAGAACCACACCTACCACAATGTTGCCTACCCTTTATCCGGTACTAGGCTAAGTACCGAGTTCCATTACGATGAAGGAATTACTACCCAACACTACACAACTTCTAACCCAAAGGAGACCAACTCTTTATTACAACACCATCAAGGATATCAATATCCTTGGATACAACCTATCTCTATTTGTACATCGATGCACCTCATCGATTATACAACCTTGGCATCTTTCACTAATGCCACTTGACTTGACTTCTATGCATCCTTCACTAATTCCCTTGACACAAACATTTGGCACCTTTCACTAATGCCTTCGTCTTGACTCTTTTGGCATTCTTCACTAATGCCTTTGACATAGACGTTAAGCACCTTTCACTAATGCTTTCGTCTTGACTCTTTTGGCATCCTTCACTAATCCCTTTGACACAACACTTCCATGGAGGAAGAAAGAACTATCAACAAGAGAACCTCAGTAGTCTTGATGATGATGAAGTATGGCAACTCATGGACTTGAGCTTGCTCGACTTCAAGAGGTGGTGATCTCGCCTTTAAGAGGAACCTAGAGAATCACACAAAAACAAAATACAAACTACATAGAGAGATCCTTAGGATCTAAGGTTAGAAGGTTACAATACTTGGGGAAAGTATGTGTGGGAGTGGCAACTAAAATGAAGAAATGGCTCACTATTTATAGAAGAAATTTAGCTACTGTTCCATGGATCCCACGGATCCCTCACTTGAGGGATACATCTAGTGTATTACTAGGGATCCGTGGGACGCTCCCTTTTACCCATGGGTTTTGGGTCATGGGTCATGGGTTATGGGTCATGGGTCCTAGACATTGGACCATGGTTATCCAAGTAAATACAATGTATCTACAAGATGCAATGCATCTAGTCCATGGGTCATGGGTTAAAACCATGGGTCATGGATAATATCCATATATGACTTATGCATGATGTCATGCAATGGGTTATGGGTTATGCTCCATGGGTATGGGTCATTGACTTTGGGTTTTACCCAACTACATTCAATGTATTTGGTCAATGGGTCAAATACTTAAGTTTCTACCCATTTATATTACCCATTATAATACATACTAGTTATGTATATATTTACCCAATATGTAAACACTAGTTGTTGTACATATGTATTACTAAATCATAAAATCACTTTTACTACATTCAATGTATTTGGTCAATGGGTCATAAAATTACTAAATCATAAAATCACTTTTACATATTTACCCAATATGTAAACACTATTGGCTCAATCTATTTACGTATTTTATTTGTTTCGTTGAAATGATTTTACGTTTGTTATCGACAAAACATTAGAAGATCGTAAAATATAAATAAACGTTTTTACGGCTTATTTGTATTAACAAGTTGGTCCAAATCGAGTGCTCATGGTGAGTATTTTCTGGAACGCAGTTATATATATCGGATCCCACGGATGGCGCCAACTTGTTAGTACAATTTATGTGACAGGTTGTAATGGGTCTGAATATAGCTTGCCGGACTGGGCTAACAATCCTCTGATGGGTTGGTCTTGTACTAATCCAAGTAGTTTGATTTATTTTCCTGCACAAGAAGAGTAAACCGTTAGCCTTACCGTGGGGACGGACCCAACGATTAGACTCCGACGTGAGAGTAAGTACACATTCTTGAGAGGGAAAATAGGAGTATGTGTGTGTAATAATGAGACAGAAAGTTCTACCTTGTATAGGGATTAGAGCCCTTTTATAGACGAGGTTTGCCGCTAGGGCTTCCTGGATTCTCGTATGTAGTGGTTAGTTGCCGGAGCTGGATCCTTGGCGGACAAGGATTTCGTGTTAATCGCGGACGCGGTCATAAGAGGTCTAACGGTTGAAGGTTAAGCCCATTATGTATCTCTCGTGCGTCTTGAGGTCTGAGCTATAGCCAATCTCGTCATTGGGCTTATTGTGGCTCAGAGTTTGTAATCATTGGGCCTGAACCCAATGTGTGTATAGTATGTATTGGGCCTGGTGGGCCTGTTCTACATACTATACGCCATCAAGATTCATAAAACAGCAGTACCAAATAATCCCCAGAAAGCAAATTACAACATCCTTAAAAAGCTTAAATTGAAGAAACATAAAGTTCACAAGTGAAGATCAAGTTAGGGGAGGATTGTTGGGAATGTATTACCGTGACTTAATACTGTAGTATTATTAGTTAAGTGCAGGTAGGCTATTAGTCGTAGTTAAGTCTCACAATGCGATTACTAATGCTAAGTCTGGTAGAACTAAGTTAGTATTGTTTAGTATTTTGTAGTTAAGTCTGTTTATGAAAAACAAAATAGTTTGTTAGAAATATATTAGGGAAGGATATGTACACGTTAGAGATATCTTAGGAAAAGATATCTATATTTTTTTACACGTTTTGTAGTTGCTAGGGTTTCCTTAGTATATAAAAGGAACCGTAAGGCATTATAGTTTGTACTACTACTAGCACGATTGATAATAGAAATATAGTAAAATAGCATTTGGGTTCTTCATTGCTTGTGTTAATATTTCGTGTTAGCATCAAGTACTTATTGTTAAAGAGTTCTTCATATAAGTGATTTAGATTTATTCAAGTTAATTATTTTCTTACAATGGCTACTTAGATCCATAACCTTCGACCTACAGGGGGAGAAGAGAGAAAAAACTTCTAATTTAAAGCTTAAAGTTTTTTATCTTTCTCGTAAAATAATTTTATGTTTTGTCATCAACAAAAAGGGGGTCTTTTAATACAAATAAACCGTAAACACATTTATTTATATTTTGCGAGCTCTCTATGTTTTATTGATAACATTCGTAAAATCATTTAATTGAAATAAATAAAATAAGTAAGTTTTAAGCCAATAAGTTTTCTAACTTACTTTCTTAAATAAATCATCATACGCACTTTTATAAAACAAGTACAAGTTACTTACATTTTTATAAAATACATAGTAGATAAACGTATGAAGTCTTGGACCATCCATAAACCAAAAGTCAATACCCAAAATCCATGACCTATGGAGCTTTACCCATGACCAATTGCATGACATCATGCATGACATCAATAATGGGTAAAACCCATAACCCATGACCCAAATTCCATAACCCATGACCTAAAGTCCATAGCCCATAACCCAAGATGACCTTGACATCAGGCATGACATCACCTATCCATGGACCATAACCCATAACCCAAAACCCAGTTTGCGACCTTAAATTTGAACTGGTAATACCAGTTAGCTAGACCCCTGGCTTAACACTGGCCGGATCCCATTGGGAAGGGATCCGCCAGATCCGGGTAAACAGTGATCATTTTACCTATAAATAGTGAGACATTTCTTCCTTTCTTATTACCCCTCTCTAATATATCATTTCTCCTACTAATATAGCTCTCTAACCTCTGATATATAAAGATCATTCTTGTAGCTTTCTTTTTCTTGTGTTTCTCAAGGTACTTAGTACAGAGACGAGATCACGCCTTCTTGCATACGAGTCATTCTTCTCTCCAAGTTGCTCGGATTCTACATCACCTCAAGACCACTGAGTTATTTCTTGTTGTTGATACTTCTTTGTATTTCTAAAGTTGTTGTGATAGTTGTGTTGTTGTGTTGGATTGGTTCTTCCATGTAAAGAACTCGGTATTTAGTTTAGTACCGGGAAAAGTGTAAGTGACGTTGTGAGGTTTCTCCACCGGTTAAAGGAAATTGTTGACATAGTGTTTACGAACTCTTGAGTTGGGTACTTGGAGAGTAGAGTAGAGCAAAGAAGGTGTCCTTGTAGGCGAACCACTATAAATCATAGTGTCCCAGTTCTATCCATTTTATCTCTTTACTTTTATCATACTTATTTCCTTTCTTATTAACTTGCATTATCTATACTTCAAGATCCAGAGGTTTCACATACTATCAATCTAAAGTTTTACAAACTAAATTTAAATCGGTAAAAACTATTCATCCCCCTTTTAGTTTTCCACAACGGTTATTCTTCTTGAATATCATTAGAATTATCCGTTTTGAAGATTCAGTGTCAGTTCGACCTGTGCATGATAAGGATTGTGCCTTATATATTTCAAACTTTTCCCACATTGTCCCGCTTTTTCTTCTGTCACTTGGATGTTTCTCAAAGTCTTCAGTTATTCTAATGTTGAAGAGAATGAGGGGTTCACTTAGGTATTGTCATTACTCACTGAACCCATCACCTTCTTCTTTGGCTCAAGGATCATTTTCACCAAGAACCGCCTCACTGAATGATGAGTATGTTTTTTAGAATCAGTTTCGAGCATCCTGAAGGTAATTTACTGAAAGGACTGTTCAATCATTGACTTGATTGTTTTTCTTGGTTATTTAACACTTAGGATATTTTTTATTCAAATCCTTGACTGAGATCATTGCTCACTGAATTAGACCCAACAATCTCTTCCAATTTGGATTTAAACATAGCCTACGTGTTTATTCAGTGTAAGAGAGTTAAGGTCTTCTTCTTACACTAAAAAAAGAGTTCTAGAAAGCTGATAATGAAAGACTTATAAAAGATACATCATTTAGTCATGGATTACAAAAGTTCCTATCAAACTAATACAACATTTTAAGGTTAAGTACTTAGACTTCCTTGAATCCCCTCAGTTCAAGCTTTGTCTTCTTGGATAGGAGGTTTTCTTTATCAGGTCTCTCGCTCATCATTTCATTCATCAACTTCATGAATCTGTCATTTTCAGGGGTCTTGATTGGACATACCATCATCTTATACATGAGAAGTGTTGTTGTTTCCACAATATGGATGTCACTGACCCTCTGAAAGGCTTGATGTCCAAATTCATCCACAAAGAACATCTCATGCTCAAGAGTCTCTATCACGTGATTGTTCCTGAATGGCACACCTTTAGGAGGTATCCTATTGCAGTGAAGTCCAACAGTGAACTTTTCAGGCTCCAGCTCGACTGCCTTCCTTTTCCTTTTTAGATTTGGTGTAGAGGGGTCCTGAACAATCGGGGGTAGCTTGTGATCAATGCCTAGATCTTTGGAAATCTTTTCAAGGTTCTTATACTTTTTGCCCAGGTACTAAAGTAGTTCAGGGACACACTTGTTCTTCTTCTTTCTGAAGATTGGCCCCTCATATCACATTCCTTTAAACCACACTTTGAGAACTTAAATTCCTTGTTGTGCTCATAGCCCATATCCCCTCTGATGACTGTTATTGAGAATGGCTTTGTATTGGGATGAATGATCATGTCAGTGATGACTCCTTCACCTTTGGTCTTGGTCATGGTCTACAGATACTTGTCATAGATTTTCTTCTTTCTTTTAGTGTGAACCTTGACCTTTTCATTGTGTTCTTTGATGATATCAGCCTGAATCTTGATGAAGTATTTGCCCTTGATGGGTTTTTCAACTTCTTTAATCTTTTCCTTTGAGACTTCATAGATTGTAGGTCTACTAAGCATCTCTTGTTTGATCCTTTCTTCCATTTCAAGAATCGCATCAACTTCCTCATTTTCCCCCTGAAAACTTCACCACTTTCTAGTATTATTTCAATAAAACCTTATGCATCTGGATCTTTCCTGATTTTATTTGATGCCTTGACAAGTTTGGGTGGTGAGTCATCAGTTTCTTTGTTTTGTTTGCCTTTATCAACGGCTTGGGTGTTGTGAAGGAGGACTCGGGGAAGATTGTAGTTGATGTTTCTTCTGTGACAGTTGGGATAATTATTGTTGTTGTTGTTGTTGTTGTTGTTGTTGTTGTTGGTGGTGTTGATGTTGTTGGTGTTGGTGTTGATGTTGTTGTTGTTGATGCTGATGTTGCTGTTGTTGGTGGTACTTATGGTGTTGTTAGTGGTACTGATGTTGTTGTTTCAAGATGAATCATTTGTATCGGAACTGCTTGACTGACACTTGGCTCAGGCTTTTTTGATTCTTATTCTTTCTCAGGCCCAGGCTTGATGATTTCAGTGATTCTTGGCTTAGAGACAGGAGGTGTAGTTTCAGTCTGCTCCCCCTCAGGCTGAGAGGAAGTTTGTTTATAGACAACCAAATGTTGAATAATGACTAAAATGGAGTAGTTGGTTTCTTCTTAGGCATTATAATGAATCCCTGCCCCCCAATAGTTGCTTGAGTTTCATTGGAAGCAGTTGTTGGTCCTGATGGTGAAGGTGCATACCAAGAAGATTTAAACCCATTAAACATTTCAAAGATCATGGACTTGATTTATGATGTATCCTGCTTCAGTCTAGGGACATCAGTTTGCATGGCTGATTGAGTTTCTTTGAGATGACTGAGCTTGGAAGGGTAGAAATTGACCAAGTCATTATGCTTGTTACTGAGAGTGTTGTAGGATTCTGGAAGGGTCTTATGCTGAGCATTTTGTTATTCAAGGGCTTTCAGAATATCTTCCAACAAAATTCGACACGAATATTTTTTATTGAGTCACTAAAGATGCTATTTGTAATCACTAGTCAACATGTGGCTCTGATACCAAGGGGGTGCTTGGTAGAATGTTTTTTAGGGTGAGTAATGGTAAAGGTAATGAAAAATAATACTTGGTGTTATATAATGGAATGACCCATTAACTAATAGTGGGTAATGGACCATTATCCAATAAATTAAGAGGAATGATTTTTTCTCCCTTTCCATTTCCCCACTATTATGATTATCTTTCCATTTTCCTTTTCCGAGTTTGAACCAAGCACACCCCAAGTGTTGGATCATAAAAATAGTGATTACATGATTAGTGTGTGTTTAGTGTGTGAGAATCATGTGCGCATTTTAAGAGAAGAGATAATTTATACTCAATTAACATTTGTGTCGATTGAGCCTTGTGAAATGGCGTACAAAGTTGAAATTGTACCAAGAACAAACTTAATGCCTATACTATCTATAGTGGTTGAGGCAAGAATATAAAAATGGCATTATAGTCCTTGGACTTTTCCGTAAAAACTAGATTCCTTATTCTTAACAGTCTCGCATAAACATCTAATAGATATTTTGAGTTTAATTCTTTTGTGTTGATCAGAGAGCTTATAGGATAACCAGGGCATTGCTGATCCCTGATGGTCCTTTGTCCTTCAACTTCTAGTTGTCATTCATACTAGCTGATTCCGCATAAGCTAGAGAGCATATCTTTAAGTTATCTTTAATTTCTTAACAATGTCTCAAACTTGAACTTGTTGAGGTTGGTCGCTGATTTCATTATCAACGAGTCTTCTTCTACTTTGTCTAAATGATATTTAAATCTAGTTAGAGACCATTGGGCACTAAATTAACCTAATAATTTCAAGTTTTACAAAATCACAAAAGCTTTAAAACGGGTAAACGAAGAGTAAATCTTTCGCTTGATGTACATGATCTACCTAGATATTTAAAGAAATGAAAAACTTCTCATAAATGTGTCTACAGAATGATTTAAATGTTCAAAGGTTATACAATTTTATTAATTGCTTGTCTGTATTAAGTAATCTATACATATATATGAGACTACATTGACACGTCACTAATGCTTACATGGCACTATAATGATGACATGGAAATGCTTACATGGCACAGCATTCGGCTACATATTAAAAAAGATTGTAACTAGAAAGATTCGAACTTGGGTTTGTACATGCACAAACTAGCGACTAAACCAACGGAAGCATACCACAAGTTGTGATACAAAATTGCATTCCATCACTGATATTCAACATTACTGTGTTTCCATTCAAAATTTGAAACGCATGAGTCAACTAATTTTAAAGTGGATTGAAAAGGTCAACTAATTTATTATCTTAAAAAAAATCAGCTGTCATATTTAGATTCAAAGAAAAACGCTCCATGTAAATCCTAAAAATCAATTGCACACACCAAATCAACCCTAAACAATCTCACCATCACACGATCTGGTGAATGATAGAAAACTACGATCATTGTAAGGTATGTTTGATCTTTAATTTCGCTAAATCATTCTTCTCATTCGAATTATCAAACCTTATTATCCAAAAAAAAAAAATAGGTTTTGATGATTCATGGTATGATTCATCGTTTGATGTTTATCTACTACTTGAAGTTTTAGCAATCAAAAGCCAATGAAGTATACATTTTAGTCAAGCAACTTTGAATGTAAATTATGTTTTTATGATCTGGTTTATTCTTGTGGTTTAATCTTGTGTTTGATTATATTAATTTATGCACACCATATGTTTGATAAAATGATTATGAAGCTACGATGGTATTTGTTACAGCATGCAGGGATCTACATCTCCTTTAAATACAAAGTACAAATGCTTTTGTCTGTCCCTTATGATTGATGGTTTCTTATTGTGTTATTTGAAACAGAGTTTGCGGATATTTCATGGGAAGAATTCCGCGAAGGGAGACTTGGAGCTGCCCAACACTGCTCAGCTACCAAAAAGGGCACTCACAAACTTAGTGATGTTGTCCTTCCTACAATGGTACAATGATGTAGATGAATAGCTTCTTTATTCACTAATAAGTAGTAACTACGCACATATTTAGTATCTAGATCGAATAATGGAACCTTATTTTCGATTGCTACTATTTGTGGATAGTTTCCCTTTTGTATTTATTTTTCCACCTATGTCTTTTACATAAAGTGTGGCACCTAAACATATACGATCATTCGCCTCGATTCAAGAAGCTCTTGAGGTAATTACTTTGTTCAAGTTTCGTACATTTTCTTTTTATTGACTGTCGGCGACTGGATTTGTGAACAATATGTGGATGCGTCTGCTTTTAGACACACAAAGATATAAGGTTAGTTGCGGAAGATTCTTTATGCAAAAGGCATGTACCCTTTTTTCTTTGTACATGTGGCGCTTATAACTTTCTGTTTGCTAATGCATGTATCTTTGTAGGCATCCTGACTCGGATTATGGTCTCGGCCTATGACTGTGAGAAACAAAGCCGAATAACACAGATATTTGGAAGCAAACAATTGTCAGGTTAACTCTTAAATACAAGTATCAATTCTCCGTTCCTCCAGCCATAAATTTGGAAGGTTTTGTTACTTCTAACGTTATACTTGAATTGCGAGTTATAGGTGATGATGGCCAATCGCGTTCTGATCGTTATTAAGAACATGAGCAACAACAACATTCAGCAGGCGTGAATGACAACAAAAAAATGGTCGACAGGTTGACGGAGGCATTTGGTTCGTGGGTTAGAAGCAAAGGGGAGGAGCCGCAATCTAGATCGTCTCCGCATAAGAATGGTGGAAAGGTACGCCTCTTTAACATAGTTTTATATGCAATTCTAACATAACATGGGCTAAAGTATAAAAGCAGCCTTTTGAGTCATGCATACTATGCAATGGGTTTGATATGTGAGACATAGAATCGACTAAGACGGTTCCATTGTATAAATTTTGGCCAAACATAGTACATGTGCGTTGATGGTACTGTAATATACGGCTGGTCTATATGTAGCAACGGTTTTGAGTATATTCTTGACTGAACATGGTGAGGGAGCGAGAACGGCAAAAGAAATTGTCTGTGAGGTATGCTTCAGAAGGATAATGAAGCTCGGGTGAGTTTTTCTCATTGTAGTTCTTTAACGATATATAACTCTCACCTTAAGTTTTGTTCGTATACGATATAAGAGATGGCTTGGATTATATTAATTACTTGCAACATATCGTTACAGATAGCAAACAAAGATTAGAAACAGACCCCGTCTCCTCAGGTGCCAATAACAAACGAAGTGTTCGGCCAACCACTGTAAGCGGAGTCATTAGTTTTTATGTTGTTGGGCTGATGCATACGAGATATGAATGATGGTTTAACTTATTTTAATCCTTCATGATTTGGTGTTGTTACAGGTAACAGGTGTTAACACAAGACCTGGAAAGGGTAGCATTAGTTTGTGGACGCACAATAAACACGACCGGTAGGAGCACCTACGCAAGTGAATTTATTAGTATTTGTGTAATCGGGTCGGGCCATTATCAGCCAGGCTTTTGTAGCCATTTAAATCTTTTACATAATTCGCCACTTAGTATCTAATTCTCGAACTTTTACATTGTTTGGTAGAAGAAAGGTTGCTAACGGTCTGCTTTATGCAACCATTGTGTTCCAGCTGCGCACATAGGTTCAGGATATAAGGTAACTTTATATTTCGGTATTTTATTTCATCTCTATCCTGCCTTAATAATCATGTGTTCATTTAACAGAATAATGGTATGAGAACTGGTGCGAATTCGTCTCCAAACGAGGTAACTTCCCGACTGGAATTTTTTTTCGTACGTCCATGTTTTTATTTTGCAATGTTGCATCTACAAAATTAGTAACATAAGTTGCCAAACCCAACATAGGAAGCCGTTTAAACAGCCATGCTTTTTTTCCTTTCTATATAGCATGCTAAAGCTCTAAAAATACATGTTCATCGCATCAACATTTTTTTAAGCGTTGCCCGTGTGCGTGCCTTGAATATGTAAGCGGCAATAACTTGCTACTACTAATATAATTTCTGGATTTTTTTGGCCTTTCTAATTGCGGTATGTGACACGTGTGTAGGAAATGCTCACGTTCGAATAATTAGAGGAAGAGGTCAACAGTTGCAGCAAATCATAAAATCATTGCAAAAGTTTCGATTTTTCAGATGCATTGTATGATTTTGAATCAAAGTGCCTCCAGGTAATACCACTTTATATGTTCGTTCCTATGTTAGTTATAATATTACATAATGGTCTTTTAAAGCGAATGAATGTGTCATGGAATATTGAAGGTGGATGGATGAGTCTAATCCTAATGTCCACCCCATTGCTACTTTTAGAACACTATTTCTTCTAGATTAGGCCAATCCTAATCTTGCTGAATATACATTTCAAACCCATTTACTCTTATAGAGCTTATAGCATATTATATTACTTCATAAATGTCTTCAGCCACCAGTTTCTGCAATAACAACTCAAAAAAAGTCACAAATTGAAAAGTTACGTAGTGAAGGTAAACTACAAATGCAAATATAGGAAGATACATTGTGACCTCATCCATCTTCGTGAGTAAAAACTGAGTAACGCTGAGTTTGAGATAGAAATTGTATTAGTGCTACATTTCAGTTATGTATTAGTTTTTGTACGTGAAACTAATACAGTCTAATTCAGTTATGTATACATCTTCATTTCCTAAATGTTCTCTAACATTTTGTTGTCTCGAATTTTTTTTCTCTTCTTTGTTTTCGGGCTTGCAGGTGCGAGCAAGCCGAGCATTGCCTAAACTTAAACTCAGGGGAAAAAAAATATAATACCCGCTGCAACGCAGCGGGCTATAGTCCTTGTTATAATATATATTTCCAGTTGACCCACTTTCATACAACCCTGTTGAATTTATCCCCGTAGGTTGTTGTGAATTTTTGTGACTTTGTTTCCTAATATTCTGCATTGAAAAAAGTTTGGTGTTGAAAGGCCACTTCATCAAATGGTTGTCAGCATTAAATGTGGATATGCTATCGATTTTTATTTAGTTGCATGTAAATATATAATTAAATACCAGTGCTTTATCTAATGGAGGATGAACTGTAATCATAATGTTTCAAGGTTAAGGTTAATGCGGAGCTCAACACAGACTCAAATGGCAGTCTTTCTGATGTACCCAGACCATATCTATGTACCGGTTATGACATTTATCTTATATGGGAACCATGCGCAATGTAAGTTCCTACACTGAGATTCATTTTTCTTATTCATAAACAGCACGTGATAACGATAAGAGTAATGAAATTTTGTGGAACAAAATTAATGCTATATAGCTATCAAGAATTTATTATAGGTGTATTGCCGTAAATCTTGTGTTAATATTATGAGACATAAGCCCTTATGTTGTTGTGACATTTGATTGGACCAAGTCAAATGTTGCATACGCTTTTTCTATAGCATCTCGTGAATAAAGTAGCATCACATGAACTAATCACGTTATTTCCGCACATATGCCTCTGTCATAGATCGTATATGTTGAAAGGGGAAACCAAAGAACTAATTTTTGCGCCCTCCTTTTTTGGGAGGTTGGTGTGGCCACTTAAGGGTTGTTTGCACCAAAGGGATTTGAACTTGACCTTACAAGCTTTTTACCACTTTTTATGACTTGGTGCTTAAGTTTGATATGTTTTTACTGTTTGTTTTAAAACCTTATGGCAGGGCATGAGTGATGTTGTAGATACATGGCACTATAGATGATGGTAATTATGGAGGATCTTGAAAGAATACAGGACCTCCGAGCTGCCATAGTTGTGTGTTCATACTTCACCATTGCCTGTAATATTTGACTTCATATTATACTATAACTTTATCACTTGTGAGTGCAGAGTTCAAACTTGTCTGGCAAGAATAAATGGCTCACGCTAATATAGTGGCCACATATCTAATTGAAGGGAACAAGTAATGCATAAGTCGATTTACTAAAAGATGATCATCATGGTGGGGGATTACGAATCCATACAGGTAAATTTGACATTTGTACTTTGGATGCCTACCACAGTTTCTTATGATAATTTTATTTATCCAAAAAACTATGTCAAAAACATAACTTCTTTTTCAGGGCAAAACTTTGTTTACGACTTCATAGTACAAATGCTCACTGGTGAAAAGTATCGCTACGACCATCCAAGAAAGGATTGAAGGTTCTATGTTGCGACAAAGACGACAACTAATCAAACTCGACAATAAACGTCGTTTATAAAGAAGCTTTGTTTTGTATTTGAATAAGCAACATACTTTTTTATTATGATATACAACTTCATTATCTTTTTGAATTCAAACGACATCATTGCTTTTGTATAGATTTTGTTACATGATATTTATATTGGCAATATTGCCCCATTTTTAAGCTTTTCAACGCTACTTCACTCTTGTTTTACATACATTTAGAATTCAATATGTATTATTATGAAGCTAGCCCGCCCATTCGGGCGGGCTATGAAGCTAGTACAAAATATATGAGTATAGACGGGTCTAGGATGCAAATTTTCCAAAAACATATGGAGTACATTTTTTTTGTCAAAATGATGCTTTGGTAGACTTTGCAAGACCATATCGATGTGCATATATAAATTATAAACTAACAATATAATTATTATTGTAGTATTCATCAAAGATATTTATTTTACAGAACTTGATAGAAATTAGTCACATATTACTCCACCAACACAACAAAAGCACCATGTATCACGACACTCTGAATGTTCTATTTCTGTACCTATGTCCACAATATCTGGGCACGCTATCGCACATGCTTTCTCTTCACACTGGTCGGGATCGAAATCAATTTCGATAGCACATAGATCATTACCTATTTGGCAACAAAATGACACAAAGTATTAAAATAGAAAAAAAATAATTAAACAAAGTTAAAATAAGGTATCAACAATGTATTACGTCTGGCCTTGCATATTTTGGTAAAATCATCGTCAATGTCAGCGTCAACCATACAAATTGTAAAACTTGTAAACATCAAGTAAAATATGAAAATGCATAGAATATTTTTATCCATTATCAACGAGTGCATCAAACAATAAGAATAAAGTTATCAATTTATATACATAGAATCTAGATAATGTATTAGAGTGATTGTATCATAGTAATATTATAATACATGATTATAGTATACTCCATACTTTGTTGAATTACTGTAATCGAGCAATTATATATCTGAGCATTTATTATCCATACTATAATATATCATGATTATAGTAATACTCCATAGTCCATACAATGTTAGTATATTGTAATTGAGCAATTAAATATTCGAGCATTTATTATTCATGCTATAATATATCCAGGGACATATATGTAAAATAATGTGTTTTTACCAAACAAAGAAGAAAGAAAAAGGAAATTGAAAAGACAAGCCTAAATATTAAGCTTGACAAAAGAATAGTTGGGAAAGTTTTTGACATGTTTTTATTGTGAAGAAAATTTATGTTTTGCTTCCATCAAAGTAACTCAACTACAACATGAGGGAAATATACGACAACAAGATCAACACTAATCTTTGAATACTATACAAGTACTTTGCATATGTTTTACTTTTCATTGGTTTCATATTGTAATAGTTGTGTAATAGTTGTACAATGTTTAGCCTATAAAAGGTAGAAAAATATGTAGTAGTTGATAACATCAATAGTCCTGTTTTTTTAGTGTCAATTTCCCCCTCGATTATGCTCATATTTTATGTCATTGATATGGATTTATGCTCGTATTCCTTTGTATTCATTTCCTGGTAAAATATGAGCATTGGACTTTAGAAACGCGGATTTGGAGATTTTCCTAATGGTTTTATCTTAGTATGCTATTTATGAAGAAGCTACAACGTAACTCATTCCCAAATTACGCCGTAGCTGGGATTTTGTCACATAAGACCAACTCAACTATAGTTACGGCGTAACTCTCAACTAAAGTTACGCCATAACCATCTAGGTCTTAATGAATTTCGCGCCTCCTTCAACTACGCCGTAACATTCTCACATGCATTATGACGTAACAACATTCTGTTAAGAGGACGTATTAGTTACGGCGTAACTCTCATCAACACTACGGCAGAGCTGCAACTACGGCGTAACTATTCCTGATGTTACACCGTAGTCTCCTTTACGAGGCTTATGTTTTGAAGATAATTAAGTTACGGCGTAACTCAAAACTTAAGTTATGCCGTAACTGTGAGCTGGCCTATAAATACCAGCCCTAAAATATGCATTTCACATCATTCACTCATAACTCAAAGGTAGAGAACGTAAAGAGGGTTCTAAAGGCAGATCACGCGGAGCATACGGAGCCATCTCCAAGGGAGGAATCACACCATATCGATAAGCTTTAGCTATTACTACTATTTTTTACTTTGATTCATGTCTTCAACTATGTTAAACATTGAATTATTTTTATCTTTTAATATGATCGGCTAAGCATCCTTGGTGCTAGCCTAGTTATGATTCTTTGATTGTATTGTTTACGTTTTCATGCTTCTATAATTGTTTCTAGTATATGCATGCATAGTTTAATGGTAGTTACCCTAGCTTAGGTAGTTTTGAAGTGCGGTCGTATCTAGTTGCTTAGAAGAATTGACCAACTGGCCCTAAGTAAGTAGGTAGAGAAGAGGCTGGTAAGAATTGACCAACTGACTACCTTTCCCTCTTGTGTGAATTGACCAAAGGATCACCGTTCGGATGGATGAACTTAAGAAGTTAGAGATGAGAGTCTAAGATGCTAGCGTCTGGACACTCATTATTTTGAATCTTGCATTTGGGGTACTTAATGACTTGGCTTAGGTTGCTTGAGACCCTCGACTCCCCAAAGGGTAGGCCTTTGACGTCGGGTAGGAACCTTTATTGATAGGCTAGAACAAATTGACCAAATGTTGTCCTAGCGACTTAAACCCCCACTTGAATTAATTGAAAGTAATTAAGAAAACATAGACATTAGATGATAGGATGATTAATTAGGTTATCGCACTTTCTCACCATTGTTCACAACCTTAATTTACTTTGCGCAATTTATTTCTTGTCTTTAGTTTAATTAATCATTTCAACCTTAAATCCATTTAAAACAAGTGAAACTTAGACTTAATAGGATCCTCATCTACATAGCTTTTGGTAACGACCTCGGCTTTACCACCTTCTATACTATGCACGATCGGGTTCACTGGTCGTTAGTGCACTGGGTAGACCTTAGGTAATTGAGTACTATAAACATTAAGTCCTGGTCGGAATACCTGCATCAGAATTTTGGCACCAATGCCGGGGAGCTATATTAGGTTTTTTATTAAGTCTATTTTTATTTAATTTTCTTTTTATTTTTTCAAGTCAGGATTCAAAACCCGAAGTTCTAAACCTTTCCTGACCACTCCGTTCGACAACCCGGAAAAACAATTTTGGACAAGAAGAAACTACTCTCATATTCCTATCCATAATATCTTCTCGTTTAATGAGTCTGATTCTGAGCCCAAAGTAATTGAGGAGATTAGTATTGACGGTGTTGGATTTTAGGTTCCACTGAGAAGAATTACACTAAGTGTGGAAACCACGGGTAGTTCAATGAAAACCACGAATAGTTCAACGATAATCACTGCAGAGTTAAACCACGGCTAGTAGAATTGTGAAACCACGGATAGTATAATTGTAACCACTGCTAGTTATTAAGTCGGTTTAATGTTTTGTATTAGATAAGTATGGAAAGGATATTTATCTTGTAGAATACATATTGTATATTGTAAAGGACTCCTGATCTGTGCTGAACCGTCAAGTTATCTCACGCAAGCTAGCCACTTGTGAATGACCAACTGTAAGAAACTTAAAACAGCTCAGAGCACAAATACAATGAAGATCAAGAGAATACAGTGGATTCCCAGGTCGTTAAGTCCCACGGAGGTTGACTGGTGTTAAACACAATCAGATGGTAGAATGATCACTAAGGATAGTGATCAGTAAGGTTTTTGATAGAAAATTACCTAAAGAAAAGATTTAACAAATTACAGCGACTTAAATGCAAATTAAAAGAAATAAAAGAGTTAAAATCTATTAAATAAACGCTATCACTATTTTTAAACTGATGTTTTTGTGTTTTTATAAAACTAAATAACTTAAATAAACTATCTTAACTAAAACGTAACCTTAAATTATCTAAAAACGTTACTTAAAATGGAAACGAGCGTTACGTTTAAAAACATTACGTTGGGCGCAAGCAAAAAACGTAAAATTTATGAAATAAAAGGCCTACGAGTGTAAAACTAATTTTATTACGTACTATATGACAAAAGAAAATTTTAGAAAAAAGATTTGTATTTTTTAGACTTTTATATTTTTATTATGAATTAAATAAGATTTTACACTAATTAAATGTTTAAAAATACTAAAAATAACGAGAAAAATCTGAAACTTTTTGTAAAAATACCTTATAACAATATTAAGCTAAGAAAATTGAAAAGGATGAAAAAGCTACTTTGAATAAGCTAAAAATAAGCTAACTAAACTTAATAGGCTAAACTAATAAAACGTGTATAAGAGAATAACTTGTGCAAACTCTAGCAGTCAAAGACCCAAGGGCAATGGTTCCGTGTACACTCACTATCACCCTCACAAAGGGGGAGGTCTCGGTTCGAGCCTGCCTACCCCCCCTTTTGCTAATTATTTTTTCGATTTTTCTTTTTACAAACTTGTTAAGACCATGAAGATAAGCACTTTCTTCAACTATCACTTTTCTCGAAAACAACTTATAAGAACAGAAATAAGCTAATTATCTTAACAGTTAGCTAAATAAATGAAATGGACACTAGATTAAGCTAAATCACTAATAGGCTATTTAATAAGTACAAGGTAAGCTAGAAATAAGTTTAGTGACTGAAAATAAGCTAATTTAGCTACTGAGTAAACAAAATAACTCAAATAAGCACTGAATAAGTACTAAATAAGCACAAGTGACACCTTTGTTAGGCACGTGACGTTTTATGAATCACTAGGTACTTATAAGCTACTTTTTAAGCACTAAGATAAGCTAGGAATTAAAAATGAATACTTGGACTAACAAGTTGACCTAATAAGCTTTTCAAAAAGCTAAATTACTTACTGTGGTGTTCATTTAAGAGCTTATGTTGAGCTTGAGAAAAACTTGAAAACACCACTGAGTATGACTTATTTTATGTTGAATAAAATGGGACAAGCTAATAAGCACTTGCACCCCTACTTAAAAAGCTACAAACTGAAATATGAAACTTGGAACTCAAAAATGGCTTGGTTAACTACCCAGAGAACCAATAATCACAGTATAAGACCAAAAATTGAGCTTTGTGCAAGCTTTTCAAAATGGGCTTATTAACTGTGCACAGGGGAGGTTTTCAGTTAAAGGGTCCAAAAGAAGCTACAAAATAAGCTATCTATGAGCTAATTTTATAAAACCTAGTATTTTTATATTTTTATTTAGCAGCTAATTATTATTATGCCAAAAGGATTTAAGCTAAATCTCACTATTGACTCCTACACAAAATTATTCATTTTATTCAAAAACAGGTATTAAGAAATTTGACTTTTTAGGAAAATCAAATAAGTTGACTATTATGAACTTGTGATTGATTCTACTAATTGATTATGTAATATTAAGCTAAAGTATGACTGAATTAAGCTAAGTTATCAAGATTAAAGCTACTGTGATAAGTTTGATACTCTAACTCCTAACAAGAATGAAATTAAGATGAGATTAAAGGTATTTTGACTTTTTAGCAACTAAGGACTGACTTTCTTTGTTTAACTGAGTTCTTTAGACCAAGTTTGACACAAAACAACCACAAACACAGGTCTGCACACTCATTAACACAGTGAACTGAACAAATCCAAACACTATTTCAAAGGACTGATTTGGTGAGTTTTCAAAGCAAATCACATATATATACCAAATTACTGATTATAAACCTTATGATATCAGTAATTAAGACTAAAGAAGCATTAACTAATAATAATAACACCATACAACTAACAATTTAAGCTTAAGCTATTTTAACTGTCCAAAATGAAATTTTAGTTAACTACAAACTTTAAAGAACAAGTAATGTTTTATAGTTTAATTATGTTTAACTACAACTACTGAACATGTAAACACAAAGATATAAACTTATAACCGCTTTTACACAGTTAAATACCAAAATGAGATCAAGAGGCTTACAAGTAGCTTGAGCTGAAAACTGAGACTTAGGACCAAGTAACAGATCCTATAGCTTACCAATAAGCACTACACCCAAGACCATCCATTATATATCCTGCTCCAACATTTTTGAACCTTGCATCATGATTTTTTATTTTTAAGTTATTTATTTGATATTTTTGTGAATTTTTGATTTTTGCTAATGAACTGCTTTTAATAGTATCTAAAAGCTTGCATAAGCTTTATATGGAGCTTATATGTGCTTCTCAGTCCAAAGTAACAACTTCTAACATCATTTCAACATATTGAAATTTTTGAATAATAAGAAAACTGCATAACTTGATATAAAGCTTGAAACTGAAATTGATTGCTTACAAAAGTTTTATATTACACTGAAAACATGAAATACAAGATTTAAAAGCTTTAAAATACACTGATATTAAAGTTTAAGCTAAAACGACAATGAAAATTAAAATTACACTAGACTTCTTTCTTCCATGACTCCTCTGCTTTCTTTATAGCATTAGTTGAGTTCACACGTGTCCTCTGATGCAATCCCACCTCATTTGAGAACCAATGGTTGAGAAATGAGTGTATTTCCTGTTTTACCAATTTTGGCGGGAAGTGATAGTTTTGACTTGTAGGCTCTGAAAACTAGCACTAGGAGGGGCGGGGCATTAATTGTGGGGGGTTGAGTGGGGAGGTGATGATGATGGGGAGAAGGTGGGGTGTTGCAGGGTTTTAGTCGGGGAGAAGGGAGGTGGAAGATGTACAGAGGTGTTGGGCGCTTTATCCTGGTTTGATTTTGGGTTTGACCTGGGGTCCAAATTAGGCTAAAGACAGGGGTCAAAAAGGGGAAAAGACAGGGGGTCAATTCTATTTTTGACAAGGCTTAGATTAGTATTGACAAGGACTTATCTTGTAAATCTGATTTCTTGAAGGACCAAACTGCCAATACTCCAAAGTTACCATAAGGACTGAAATTGACAAACTTGAATAGTACAAGGACTAGTTTTGACATTTTTGATTTTCCAAGGACTAAACTTGCCAAATTTCAAAGTTCAGGGACCTAAGTTGTAAATTTGTAATTTTAAGTTTCAAGGATCAATTTTGACAACTTAGGAATCCCTAGGGACTCAAAATGATATTTTTCTTTATTTGGTTTTACCAGGGACTGTTTTTGACAACTTTTGAAACTTGGGGGACTAAAACTGCAATTTTTGCAAATTTGATATGTTTTTCATCTGATTTTGATATTTTTGCATTTAAAACACATAAAACACTGATTTGTGATATTTTGATCATTTTGATATGTTTCTGAGTGTTTTCAGATGTTTTTGCAGATTAATTTGTACAAAAATGATGAGTATTTACACACTCATCAACTCCTTAGCCTATAAAAGGAGGTCCTAGGTTAGATTAGATATACGTGTGTTTTGATATATCTAAGGTCGATACACTTCAAGGTTGTAAAACCCTAATACTGTTAAGAGTATTCGTTATTAATATAATTGAGGTGTTTAAGTGTTATTATTATTCTTCTTCTTAAGGTTAAATATTATATTCCGCGTGATATTTAACAAGTAATCGTTAAGTTAGTTTCTATAAAGATCGTTTGCTCAACTGGGATCAACAAGTGGTATCAGAGCTTGAATTCTAGAAACTGAAATCAAGAAGAAGTCTAGTTAAGTTCAATTCAAGAAAGTTAAGATGTCTGACGAAACTCATATGGTTACTGCATCAAAGGTACCCATGCTGAAGCAGGGTGAGTATCATGTATGGAGAATGCGAATGAGGCAATACATTCGCATGATTGATTACACCATCTGGGATGTTGTTGAGAATGGTGATACTCTTCCTAATAAGGGTGATGATGGTAAGGAAATAAGCATTGTTAGTGAGGTTGACAAGGCTAGAAGGAAGCTGGAGATTAAAGCTCATAGTATTCACAGTATGGGAATACCTAATGAGTATGCATTGGACTTTGAGCAGTATGAGACAGCTAAGGAATTAATGGATGCCATTGAAACAATATTTGCTGGTAATGAAGCTACCAAGAAATCCAGGAAAAACATGCTCAAGCATCAGCTTGAAAACTTCACTGCTCTCAGTGGAGAAAAACTTGATGGCACTTATAATAGACTGCAGAAACGGATCAGTCAACTAAAATTGGTGGACTACAAAGTTGCTCAAGAAGATATAAATCTCAAGTTCATTAGAAGTTTGTCACCTGAATGGGCTGTGCATATTGTTGTGTGGAGGAACAAAGATGACTTTGAAAAGATGACTCTGGACAATCTCTACAACAACCTAAAGTTTATGAGTCCTGAAAAGAACATAGCCGACTCATCCTCATCAACACAAAACATTGCTTTTGTGTCTACAGGTACAGTGAATTCTCGTGATGTTTCCACTACCGCTATGAAGTATCCACTGCTATTGCTAATAATACCACTGTTAGTGATAATATTAGTGATGGTGCCATCTGTGCTTTCCTAGCTGATCTTACAACCAATGTTACTGTACTAAATCAGTATCTGGATCAAATTGATCCTGATGATCTTGATGAAATCAATCTTCAGTGGAAAATGGTAATGTTAACACTGCAAGCTAGGAAGCTCTTGAGGAGGACTGGTAGATAGGTCAAATATGATGGTCAAGAAGAGCTGGATTTGACAAAAGTAAGATGGAGTGCTTTAACTGCAAGAAGAAGGGTCACTTTGCTAGGGAATGTCGAGCTCTTAAAAGGATTGAAGGCATCAAGAAGACCACTGAAGAGCATGTTTCTTCTTCAGCATTGGTTGCTCAAGATGGTATTGGTGATTATGACTGGAGTGATCAGATTGAAGAAGGTCCTAATGCAGCTTTTCTTGCTAGTGAAGCTTCAAAAGAACATAACTTTGCTCTTATGGCCTATGCTTCATCTTCTGGTTCAGATTCTGAGGTATCTAATGATTCTAAAAATTCTACTTATTCTTTTAAATCATGTCAAGATAACTTAGAATCTCTTAAAGCTATTAATGAGAGTCTGAGAAAAGAATTAGAAAGACATTCACTAGATAACTTAGGATATAAAGTTGGTCTAGAGAGTGTTGAAGAGAAACTTAAATTCTGTATTAAATGTGACTTTGAGTATGTAGATAAGATTAACATACTAGGTGGTGAAATTGATCTTAAGGACAGAGAAATTAAAGTGCTTAAACAAAAACTAAAAGAAGCAGAGAGTGTAATACAAGAAGCTCTAGTAGAAAAAGAAAAACATATTGTTAGGGTTGCAGCAACACAATATGCTTCTGATTTAGTAAATAATCCAATTGGACAAAAATTGTTCAAAGATGGTACTGGCCTAGGTTACAACAATATGCCACCACCATCTCTAATGAAACATGCACCGCCTATAAAAGAACTGTCATTTAGCAGTGAATTCAATTTCAACAAACCTGTAGGAGAGATTAGTAAGACTGAATCACCTAAGATACGTTCTGATAAATCATCTGATGGACCAATTATTGAAGACTGGGAATCAGATTCTGAGGAAGATAGGTCTGAATCAACGCAGTCTGAGAAGTTAGAAAATATTAAGCCTGTTGATTCTAAACAAGCCAACCTTATGCCTAGATTTTGAGCACCAATTTCTAGGAAAGTTGTAGACTACAATGAGATACCTAGGGAACAGATGAAAAGATACATACCTAGGGGTAATCAGAGAAACTTCAATGGCCTAATTTCAAATAGATTAGGAGATGAGTTTCAATGTGTAAAGAAAGCTTGTTTTAAGTGTGGTAGTTTTGAGCATCTGCAGAGAAATTGTTATAAAAATAAACCATAAGTTTAGAACCACTGGAGGAGGGTAAATCATCAAAATTTTTCAAAGAAAACAATCCCTCATCCTAAAAAAAAAATGGTTCCCAGAGCAGTGCTAATGAGGAATGGTAAAACAAAATCTATAATCACTGCTGCACCTAAATGGGTCCCAACCACTGCTAAGCAAAATGAATCCACTGTTAAGCAAACTATTCCCATCAAGCAGATAATCACCACTGAAACAAAAGAAGTTTGAACTATTCCAAAGGTGATAACTGACACAGTGGTTGGAAACCATTTTTATGTTGTAAAGGCCTCAGCTAGCTGGCAATGGAAGCCTAAGACCAAGGTTTTGTGTTAGGAATTAGAAAATTCCATAGTGAAGAGTCGGTCACCCCAAATGTTATCTAGCTTAAGTTAGCTCGTAGACTTGTCGTTATTTACGTTATTATGTAGTTAATTAGTTAGTCAGTAGCGTAAATTAGTTTAGTGCATCACCGTGGAGGAAGGACGGGTCTTTACCCACTGTATCCCTGATCCACAGGCCGATAGGAGGTCGTGTGTTTGTAAGTATAAATACCCCTTCCATCCATGGAAGGGGTGGTGCTTCTCATAATCTAACATTCAACATTTGAGTAAACCTCTAGCAAGAACACCCTCTCTCTCTACTAACTCTCTAACTATGGCAAACATGTATTTTGATCTTCCAAGACCACCCGAATCATCAACACAATAAAAATAACGATCCTACAATTGGTACCAGAGCCAAGGTTTTTTGTGTTATGGTGATTTGTGTGGTTTCGTACCATGGTTGTTGTGGTTTTGATACTTGTTTACTGGTTTATGAATTTGTGTGGTCGGATTATTTCTTTATGGGTAAACTGGTTTTTAACAACTCTTTTGTTTCTGCTGGTCAAATGGTTACTTGGTCCAATCATATTGCTTACTGTTTTTATTCTCAAGTTTTATTAACAGTCTTGAATATTATATTTTTTGTGACTTTTGTACCGATATTTGTGAAACAAATCTGTGAAACAAAAGTGGTCCTTCTGGTCTTTTATATGGTCAAGTAAAGTCTCATGGTGTTATTCGAATAGGTCAAAATGGTATTTTTATGACAGTTTTCTGGGTTTGGTTGAATATCGTCGGATTTTGGCCGGAAAACTCATCGGTAAAGTCAAATGTCTTAATGCATGCTTCCTAGCGACTTGACACAAAAAGACCTAGCGACTTGTTATTTAACAAGTCGTAGCGAGTTGGCTTAGCGACTTGGCTAGCAACTTGGCTAGCGAGTTGGTGCTAGCGACTTGGCTAGCGAGTTGGTGCTAGCGACTTGGTCTAGCGACTTAGTGCTAGCGACTTAGTGCTAGCGACTTGACTCCATGACTTATAAGTAGACTTGACTTAACAGAAAGGTAGAAGAAAAGATGACGACTGCTTAAAGACCACGACCACAACAACCTAATACCAAAGACCTCATCACGACCTCAGTTTATATTCAACACCATCATCAGTCCGTATGAAACATTAACATATCCGAAACGTATATACAAAACCTAATCTATTCTCAATCATACACCTCACCACCAACAAATCATCATCGACCACGACTCTAATGAATTAAATAAAATATTACGAATTGATTCTAGATCTCAGTCTTTATTTTCGTGGAACTCAAAGGGTACATCAAGACCAAAGGTCTAAGGCACGAAAACAGAATACCATCATCGATCTAAGAGTTTGTGTGAAGTATTGCTTCAATCTTTATTCGAACACTCTAAGATAAGTATTTAACAAGGCTGTTAATACTTATCTTGATTCGTTTAAAACTCTAAACATAATCAAGAATCTCATACACTAAGAGGAAATGGAAAAACCTACCTGTGCTTATTCGTTCGAACCACCCCTGTGGTATTCAAACGTGGTACTATTGTTGTCCTCGAAGCCATCCCTGTGGCTGAGGTTTGTTGAAACCGATTCATGTGAATGATTAAGGAGGCGGACAGATATGTTTTTGAGATTAGGGTTTGAGTAGTTGTTATTGAAGATGGGGGCGCATATCTTCTGAACATGTGTTTAGGGTTAGAGTAATGTGAGTAATATTAGGGTAAGGCAGGTGTTATATACCCGGTTTCATATCTTTGGGTGGATCGGGTTTTTCCTTTTGTGGTTGGATCGTGGGCCTAACTCATTTATGGAATGAGTTTTTTTGTTTGCTTGAGTTGGATATTACATGGGCTGAGCTTTGTTTCTGGTTTTTGGGCTTCATGATTACACTAGCGTATACCGGGCTAGAGGATCACATTTAGCTGCGTCATTCATTCAAGTTACAACTTCACTTCATGAGACGATATATGTTGATTTTACTATACGAAATTTTTGTCTAATAACTCAAAATTTTCAATTGATGTGAATGTGTGGCAAAATCCTTGAGATATATCAGTGACATAACACTGAGGTAATTGTTTGTGATAAATGAGCTTTGGGATTTGACACTTCACGTTTAAATGGATCGGGTGTAGACTTTCGTCATGTGCTATGAAACAGACTATATTAGACTTTGGAGCCTACGTGTGTTACTCATGTAATGGATTTCTTGGGCTGAGTGAACACATGAGTAACTTTTGTTTAGGTCTCCTAGTTAATGGACTAAAAGTATATCATTTGGTTATAAGCTCGAGTTGTTGATGCAGTTACACAGTGAGACATGCAACCTAAAGTGATTTAATTCGTCAAGTTGATGTGATGATGAGATTTATTGTGTAATGAGGTTTGGTACTTTGGTTTATACATCTTCACGGTAGACACTGTATCGCGTCTTGAAATGATGATTAGTACAAAGTTGACTGCGGGGTTGTTTGGACGGTATTTCTTATTTGGATGTGAAGTGAGGTTTTTCCGAGCACGTTTACTTATTTTCGTCTTCTTTCTTTATACCCTTCCGCGAAGATGACTTGTTTGGGCATTTATAGAGGGTGATAAAGACTTGGCTATTTAGTTACGTTTGTGATTCTTTCTCGCTTAACCCACAACGTAGCTATCACTTCGGTGTCTCACGCAGTTGAGAATACGTCAAGAGGTTTTTGTACCTTGGGTACACCGTTTCTTCTTCACAAGGATTAGTACAAGTTTAAGTAACTTATCTGGAGAAGTTCACTTCATGATCAAGTTTGACATTCCGGGTTTAAATCAGCAAGTGGTCACAGCAACAGCCGACAGAATGCGTGAATGATGTGTTTACCAAAGTGTTTATTAGATGGTTGATGAGATTTTTGATGTTGGTAAATGAACCGTTTATGAACCACTGCATGTTCCCCTAAAACAGATATTCACCGAAACCAATGTTGTCATAACACACTCAAGCTGATATTGTTTACGGTTTTGTCCTGATTTTGTAAAATCCCGCGAAAGAACCTATTTCTCGGTTTAAATCATTGACTTGTAAAATCCCGTGACAATGGAAACATCCTGGTATTAGTCAAGTGCATTTCCGGATCTATCTTACGGTTTATTCTTGGTTTTGTAAAATCCCGCGAAAGAATCTATTTTTCGGTTTAAACCATAGAGTTGTAAAATCCCGTAATGATGGAACCATCCTGGAGAAAAGGAAAGTGTATTTCGAGATCTTATCTGATGCTGGTGCTACAGTTTCTGTTTCGAAGAAGGGATAAAAGGGTGTACTTAATGAATTGGGTGTGTGTTTAGGTTGTTTTCATGGCAGTTTGGTTAATTATATGGTTTTACGGGGTTACGTGCTTTTAACCATGGTCGGGATGAAACCATTATCAAAGTTCATTTAAATGTCAAAGAAGGCTAGATTTGAGCAGTTAAGAAGATGTGACGTCGGCGTTAATTCAGTATTATTTATTTGAGGTTGAAGTGAAACATCACGGGCGAGTGTACTTAGTATCTGAAGGTATCGGGGATGGTTGGATGAAGATTCTTCGAGATCCTTGTTCGAGCTTATTATCAAAAACGAAGACTTGGAAATCTAGTTATTGTTGGGTGACTTTTACCTCTTCTTTTACCACTTGGGGGAATTGGGCTCTTATCACCTCAAAATAACTATCACTTAAAGGAGTTACGTTGTAGTGCTCAGTGTCACATTCAATTGTGGATTTTCAAGAGGTAATGTACGTCTATTACTTGATGGTTGGTTGGGTGAAGAGTATAGAGTACTTAGAGATTCGAATGGGCATGAATTCTCGCACGCTCTTTGTTTCACATGTGCAAGTTTAAGTCACGAGTTTGGGTTGTTCTACTTGTGGTCAAATTCATCATATTGGGTTTTCTCCATCAGTTGTCACGACAAAGAGCCTACAGAATGATAATGGGGATGATTACATGTTTTGCTAAGAGAGTTGAAAAGAGAGAGACTATGACGTTTGTTCACATCAGTTCAGGCCTCGTACTCTAAAGAAAAGAAAAGTGTACGTTTCAGTGCGCTTTATCTTCAAAAGAAGAGAAATCTTCTTATGACGTATGAACACAATAGTTCATGCCTCGTACTCTAAAGAAAAGAAAGGTGTACGTGTCGCTGCGCTTTATCTTCGAAGAAGAGAAATCTTCTAATTAATGACCATTCTCATCAACATGCTTCATGCTATTTCCATGCGCTTCAGTCATAAAGTGAACCGGCTACCACTGATTGTTTCTCATTCCACTTGCTCGATTATAATGAAGATGGCGACATCATGTGCTGATTTTGCGGGAGAGAAGTGTGAATAGAACATTCGGATGATTTTCACTTATTTAGTCAAGAATGGCATCTCCGTATGCAAATTCTTGAGGGGGAGAAGAAGTGTGAATTTTTGCATTGTTGATTGATATTTGAGAATATAAATGGTCATACGGCTCTAAACTCATGTAAGAACCGAGCTTCTTCTTATCGGGTCATCTTCACATGGAGTTTTTCTCTTCTAAGAGCCATTGGTTGACATCTTCACTCGGATTGATGAGTTTATCGACAAAGTGCCTTCGGTTAATGCTTCACGTATACATCAACATGATGATTCCGAACAATCTCTCTGTTCTTGTTTGATGTGATTGGTAGTTTGGTGTTACCATCATGTGTGTTCGTTGCGCCGATTGTTTGATTTCCTTGATGAACATCTTTCTCGTTCTTGTTTGATTGGGAGGATTTTAGTTAAGGGGATTTGCAAGATGTAAGTTAATTGGGATGCTTTTTGATGGGATGCTTTTGGTGTGAGTTGAAGATGTTAACTATCTATTCCCCAACTGGACAATCTTGAAGAAGGTCGAGTCTACTGTCTGTTCTCTACATTTCTTGCTATATGTTAGAAGACCAAAGACGTGTTGCATTTAATGATCTAAAGACTTCTTCTTAATTTGGGCATTTATCAAAAAGATTGTCGGTCTTGGGGAGAGCACTAATTGGGGGAATGTGATATGTCGAATTTAATCCCCAATTAGACTTGCTCACATTATTCAGCATGTTGATTCTCACAAGAGTTCAAGTGTTCTTCTCAACAAATTTCTAGTATACGGGCTTATAATGATTTGCTGACTCTGAAGTGTCAAAAACCAACAAGGCGTAAGGAGACAAGCACCTAAACGCGAGTAACCTTGATGAACTTAATACTTCTAAGTAATTGAAGATATCCCGGGAAGACAAATGTTATTCCCGCAGAGAAACTCAAGGTTTGACTCATGACGAGTAAACTTGATGAACTTAATTCTTCTAAGTGATTGAAGATATCCCGGGAAAACATATGTCATGACCGCAGAGAAACTCAAGGTTTTACTCATCAAAGCGTTTAGTGTTCTTATTCCAACGACGTGGGGGAAGTGATGTAATAGAAAGTTTCGAAGATAAAAGAGGTACACTAGTGTGTGGTGATTTCGATGGTATCGCAATGATCAGGGGAGAGATATTGTGCACATTGGGGATGCTCTGCTGTTTCACTTGAGTGCTTAATCAGTGATTTTGAGATATAATCACTTATTCCGGAGTTGACATCCGCAGAGATTGTCTTCCGCAGAGATAATCAGTGACTTGGCTTGATTCTTCAATGTTATCAGTTATTCCTTCCTTGGGTATTGGTATACTTCGGATACTTGAGCTTCATACGATCATCAGGGAAGAAAAATGTGAACATGGGGAGGTGTTTTCATTCCCTCATGATGTGTATTCGGGAGAGCTCTTGGGTATTGGTGTACTTTGGGTTCTTGAGCTTCATACACGATCATCCGGAAGAAAAATGTGAACATGGGAAGGTGTTTTCATTCCCCTCATGATGTGTATTTGGGAGAGTTCTTGTGCATTATACAAAGAGGGACGCATCAATTCAACTACTTGGGGGAATTGTTCTCTTGACACCTTTTGGAATGGATCGCTTCAGACCTCAGTGGGTATGGAAATTTGAGAAGATTATTTATGAGTGGGATGATACGTTGCTGTTCTTGTTGATGATATAACCTCGAACGAAGAATCACGGTAATTATTCTTGAAAGGAGCAGCGGTATTTATGATAATGGTGTTCTTCTCTATGCACCTGGCTAAGGCAAGCTTGAAATAGAGCTTGAATCTGCCGCCTAAAGGATTTTCGGTTTGGGGGGAAGC
This sequence comes from Chrysanthemum makinoi, assembly GCA_910596185.1. Taxonomy (NCBI): domain Eukaryota; kingdom Viridiplantae; phylum Streptophyta; class Magnoliopsida; order Asterales; family Asteraceae; genus Chrysanthemum; species Chrysanthemum makinoi. The sequence continues at coordinate 73,713,426 of OU343216.1, read as the reverse complement.
TGCCAAAGTCTCACTTTCAGATGGCTCAATTTCTTTCTTCAATGCAAGAGCCTCGGAAGCTTTGGTGGTGACAGTTTTAGGGATGATGACTTCTTTCTTCTACAACGGGGCTGCTTGATATCCTTATCTCGGTACTCGTTTCATCATATTCTTTTACTATATCATCTTATCTATCCTTGTAAATATTTGTTCGAAAAACAAAATACAAAAATATAAAACCAACAAAAAGAAAATAGAAAAATATAAAACCTTCAAAAACCCATAAAAATCAGAAAATTGAAAAAGACCAAAAATATGTTTTCAAAGACATGTCTTACGGTATCGATAACATCTACGGTCTTAGAAATGTCATTCAATAATGGCACGGGACTTTAGATGAAGTTCGAGCAGAAGGTGTAAATATTCTTTTCTAAACATGTCTCTAAATATGGCTTACGTTATTTCGATCTGTAACCGGGCTTCAAATAATGGCTTGCAGTTACTTCAGACTGCAACCCGTGCTTAAACTATGGCTTGCTATTACTTCAGATAGCAACCCGCTCTCTAAAGGAAGGAAAGTGTTGCGCTAAACAATTTTTCAAATATTTCGTGCACTTATCCTAAAACTATTTAAGGAAAGTATGTCGAAGGACTGCTGTTCCTACACAAATGTTTTTCCGTCTATAATTCTTCAGAAAAATATTTGTTGTATTTCAAAAATGGTGGTAAAATGAGTTACTTGAAAAAATCAATCAGGATCAGAGTTTTCGTATTAATTTTCAAAAACTCAATCGATGACTTCAGCACTTTTAAAACTTTTCAAGAAAAAGAGTCATTGATTGAGGGGAAGAATATTTTTCTAATTTATATCATCTAACGGACTTTCTTAATCATCCTACGTGCTTATCTTAAAAATATAATTGCCTATGTTGAAGGACTAGGTTTCTAGGATGTGATTGTTAGGTTTAGATGATTATAGATTGATGAACATTATTCCCATGCCTTATATGAACTGATTGATATGTTGAATTGACTTTTATTAGTCGATTGTTGTTTGGGTGATGTCGACCACAATATATCGTATGTGTGTTCACTAACGTATGCAGGTATCTTGGTATAAGAATGTTCCCGATTCGGATCCCACATAATATGATGTTTGGATGCCGAAAGGAAAGGGTAACTATATCTTGGGTTGACAAATGAAGAAACGGAGCTTAATTGGACTTTTATGGAGAGTTGGCATATATGCAACGTAAGAGGTCTCACTTGCATCGCAGATGGTTTTCTTCTAATTGATTGAAGAAACGGAGCTTAATTTGACCTCAGTTGGCATTCAAAATGCAACGTAAGAAGAAGTCTCACTGCATCCGCAGACGGTTTTTCTTCCAAGCCCTACAGCAACAACATAAGCTTCTCAACCATCTAACGTTTCTTGTGCAGGGAAAAAGTAGTGGATGATACCATTTTTCTTAAAACAAACTTGATAAAATTGTTCTGAAAATGGAAAATATTGTTTTGAAAATATATTGGACTAATTTTTGAAAATCACCGGTCTTCATAGTATCAAAACCTAAGTCACTCAATTATTGACTTCTGTCATGGATTGAGGGGGAGAGTGATTTAAAATAAAATATTTTCAAACGATATTTCTTCACAAAAGTTCCGCTTTGTACGTTAAAATGTGGTGATCTAAAGATTTAATGTTATGTCATGGTATGATTTTTCTTTTGAATCAAGGTCTTTCAAAATGAAATTTTTTCTGTTCTTGTTTGATTGTGAAATTGTTTTATTTTACTTAAAGATCTCATAAAACAAATCATACCTGACACTAACAATCTTTAATGTCTAAATCTGTTCCTATCTGTCATTTTTCAAAATTAAATCTTGCCACGTCTTTCCCTAAAACTTTTTAAATGATTTAAATCAATTGGGATCCAACCCTAATTGGTTTGAAATTTTGATCAAGGGAGAGATCGTGATTTAAATCTCAAATCTGTTTTAATGGAATTGGTTTTAGTCCTTCAAAGACACTCTTGCCTCCATGTGCCAAACGATTTCAAATACACAATGCACATGTTGAGGAGGAGGATTTATCCAAAACCATATGAGTATTTAAAACAAGGCCACATTTTCTCCCATGTTTTCTAAACCTAATTAAATCACTTGGGATCCAAAATCTCAAAGGGTTTGATATTTTTGATCGGGGAGAATTTGTGATTTAATAATGAAATTTGATAAAAGGTGATCGATTTGATGAAATTGTGCAGGGTGCTCTCTCATATGTGCTAAACGCTTTCGAATCTAGAAGCACATATTGAGGGGGAGCAAAACCATCGAGGTACAAAAGTTTTTTAAAAGAGATTTTAAAGTACCTTGATTGTGTTTTCAAATGGTTTTCTTAATCGATTTTGTGATTGTGGATGTGCTTCAAAAGAACTCTTGCCTCTATGTGATAAAATGTTTTAAAATATCCTATGCACATATTGAGGGGGAGAATTTACCAAAGAAATTCAAATGGCTTTTTCTAAGGAAAATGTGATCAAGAAATTATTTCAAAGAAATTATTTCAAAGAACTCTTGCCTCCATGTGCCAAACAAGTTCAATATCATATGCACATGTTGAGGGGAGGTTTTCTAAATGATCAAAACTATTAAGGTACAAAATGCTTTGATCTCGTATCACAAGTACCTTGATTGTTTTTCCAAATGATTTTTCAATTGGTTTCTAAGAAGAATGAACTGTACCAAAAGACCGACCACTTTACTTTATGCATGGTGTTATAAGGATGGTTAGGTTAGGTATTAGTTCCCACGATCCGCCAGAACCGGAGGGATCTTCCCCGGGACAATCCACTAGATAGTGTAGAGTCCTTAGGAATATTGAAAAAAGGAGAAAAATGAGAATATGGGAAAAGTGCGGACTGAGACGAGTTAGTAATGGAATAAACCCAACAAGGTTCTAGTTATGAAGTCTCGGTAAGCACTGAAGGGGTTGAAGAATGAAAAAGAATTGAATGTGAAAAAGGGTGAAAAGAAATAGCCCTCCAATAATTCAACCTTAGGGCAGTAACCGGGTTCAATACATATGCTACTGGTGGTTACCAAGGTAACACCGGTATTGAAGACAAGACGTCATGGACCCAGTGACGCACTGCACTAAACTTCCCAAGCTACTCAAGTTCCTCTTAAAAGGGCTTGTTTCATTCTCACGGGGAACCGACATTATCTATCGACTTTCTCTTAGAGATTGTTGATATTGAAGAAGGAGACCCTCTCCCTAGTCTCCGGCATAGGAAACCAAATGTGCACTATTGAGTCTAGAGCCAAGAGATCATCCACAATATCTCATTAGGACACAAAATTAATGAAGACTTGCTGTTTCACACAATGTGGAAAGTAAGTATATATTTAGAGTCCTACGCATTATCCTTGTGGTATTGCCAGAACATCTGAGTGATATGCATACATATTCACAATGAAGATGGAAAGCCTTCTGGAGCCAACATCAAACAAGCTCCTGGTAGGTGGCATGTGAGATCTATTCTATAGATCAACCATGTGACAACTGGATAGAAACGATGGGGCGATTCACTCGTGAATCAACCTTGGTCCAGGAAATGGATTGACGGATGCTTTTGGAAAAACCGTTCGATGTGCAAATCTTTTCTTTTCTCTAGCACGTCGAATGTGTATTCATTTCAAATTCAAAAAGTATCTCTGATTGAAAAATACTTTTAGAAAAACCGGTCGATGTGCAAATCTCTTCTTTTCACTAGCACGTCGATTGTGTACTATTTTCAAATACAAAAAGTGTTTTGATTGAAAATTGATCTTTTTCATAAAACCTTCGTCGTATTGCAAAACTCTTTATTCTAAGCAATACGCGATTGTTTTCAAATCAATTTTTCATCAATCAGTGAATCTCAATTCGCTGGTTCACTCACTCCGTGTTGTCTTCTTTGAGACGTTCCGGTTTGAGAACAGCTGGAGCAGCTGCGAAACCCTGTCAAGGAAATTCTTCGGAATCCTACCTGATCACAGGCAGTACTTGTACTGATCAACGGGAACCGTGGGCCGTGTACCTCAATTCAACGAAAGTGATCAAAGACACTTTCGTGGTTTTTGTTGCTAACTGTTGTTTGTAGGTACATTTGGACGGTTGCGGTGATCGAATTGAGGAGTCATTCCAAAGCCGCATGCTCACAGCATCCACACTTAATTTGAAGAAATCATGACTGGTGCATATCTACATAGCCTGGCTCAGATATTTCTATACTATGTTCGTGCTGCGCTGCTGCAAATATCTTGAACCAGTAAAAGCTTCCGCTACTCTGATGGAAAGATGTCATGATTCAAAAGTGTGAGCATGTCGGTCCAAAAGTCACAACTTCACATGATGGCAACACAATAAAGGGTGATCCAGAGATTTACTATGGCTGATGATCTCAAAGAAAGCTCAAAGATCATCAAGATGTGGATCAGTTCAAAGACCTCCACTTAAAGTACAAAACTATGCGGACTTTGAAGAATCGCTACAAAAGCACAAAGATTGCGAAAATGAAGAATTCATGTCTACGAGCTCAAGAACAATGTCAAGAATAGAATGCTAGGATTTGAAATGTAAAACATGGGGTGACCTCCCTTAGGGGGAGATTTTTAGGAATTAGAAAATTCCATAGTGAAGAGTCGGTCACCCCAAATGTTATCTAGCTTAAGTTAGCTCGTAGACTTGTCGTTATTTACGTTATTATGTAGTTAATTAGTTAGTCAGTAGCGTAAATTAGTTTAGTGCATCACCGTGGAGGAAGGACGGGTCTTTACCCACTGTATCCCTGATCCACAGGCCGATAGGAGGTCGTGTGTTTGTAAGTATAAATACCCCTTCCATCCATGGAAGGGGTGGTGCTTCTCATAATCTAACATTCAACATTTGAGTAAACCTCTAGCAAGAACACCCTCTCTCTCTACTAACTCTCTAACTATGGCAAACATGTATTTTGATCTTCCAAGACCACCTGAATCATCAACACAATAAAAATAACGATCCTACATTTTGCACAATGCCAGTAGTGCATCAATGGACCTAAATAAATTCGATTATGTTGATGCACAGGGCAGACCCAAGTCAGTATTGGCTTGGGTCCACAAAAGGAACTAACTTGTTTAATCTCATGTGCAGGGCAATTCACAAGATGAACTACAAGACAAAGGAATTTTTGATAGTGGTTGCTCTGGGCACATGACATGGGATGGGAGCAACCTTGAGGATTTTGAAGCTTATGATGGAGGACATGTGGCTTTTGGCAATGATCCAAAGGGAGGAAAGATTGTTGGCAAAGGAACTATCAGAACTGGAAAGCTGGATTTTGAGAAGGTTTATCTAGTACAGGGACTAAAGTATAATTTATTCAGTGTTTCTCAAATGTGTGATAAGAAAACTGGGTACTTTTTGGGGAAACTGAGTGTGTGGTGATGTCTCCTGATTTTAAAATGCCTGATGAGAAATATGTGCAGTTAAGAGTACCTAGGAAAGAAAACATATATTGCTTTAACATGAAAGATGTAATTCCTAATAAGTCCTTAACTTGTTTGTTTGCTAAGGCATCAGTTGATGAGTCAAAATTATGGCATAGAAGGCTAGGTCACCTTAATTTCAAAACAATCAATAAACTGGTAAAGGGCAACTTAGTGAGAGGGTTACCTTCTAAGGTTTTTGAGGGTAAAGAACTTTGTGTGGCTTGTCAGAAAGGAAAACAACATAGAGCCTCTTGTAAGACCAAGTATTAACACCATTTCACAACCACTGTTTATGCTTCATATGGACTTATTTCAACCTACCTTTGTTAAAAGTTTGAACCATAAGCAGTACTACCTAGTTATTACTGATGATTATAATAGATTTCTTGGGTATACTTTTTAGGTGCTAAGAGTGAAACTAGTGAGATTCTCAAGAGTTTCATTACTAAGATAGAAAATCAAGTAAACCATAAGGTCAAAGTAATCAGATGTGATAATGGAACTGAGTTTAAGAATGATGTGATGAATCAGTTCTGTATGGCTAAGGGTATAGAAAGACAGTTTAGTGTTGCTAGGACACCACAACAGAATGGTGTAGCTGAAAGGAAAAATAGAACACTAATTGAGGCTGCAAGAACCATGTTGTCAGAATCAAAGTTACCAACTACGTTTTGGGCTGAAGCTGTAGGAACTGCATGTTATGTGCAAAATAGAAGCAAGGTAGTGAAGCCTCATAACAAGACCCCCTATGAGCTGTTACATGATAGGAAGCCTATGATAGCATTATTTAAACCTTTTGGGTGTCCTGTTACTATCTTGAATACCATAGACTACCTAGGCAAGTTTCAAGAAAAAGCAGATGATGGATACTTTCTTGGGTATTCTTCAAATAGCAAAGCCTTTAGAGTATACAATAGGAGGACTAGGATTGTAAAAGAAAACTTACATGTTAAGTTTAGTGAAGATTCTCCTAGTGTTGAGACAAAAGGACCTGATTGGCTGTTTAATATTGATATGCTAACCAAATCCATGAATTATGAGCCTATCATTGCAGGTGCTTCCAATAATGTTGATGCAGGTACACAAAAGAATTCTGATGCAGAAAAAATTTCTTACGAAGCTGATTCTCCAAAAGAGTTCTATTTAGTTGAAAAGTGGAAAGCTGGTTCTGTCTCACCCATCATTGAAAAGAAGAGTCCCACTGATGATGAAGTTTTTGATTCTGGAAACAAGGGTGATCATCATCAAGATAAGGAAGAGTTGTTGCAAGATAACTCAGTGTCAGTAGAAGAAATTGAAAGAAAGAAGAAAAATTCTGAAAGCACTGCTAGGCATGATGAAAGCACTGCTAAGCCAAGTGCAACCACTGCTGCAAATTCTGATAGCAGTACTTTCTTTGGACCTACTGCTAAGCCACTTATTGATGAAGATGAGTATCCCACTGATCCAGACATGCCTGATTTAGAAGAAATGGAAACTCCAACTGATGATGAAAATTTGGATGACTATTTCAATGATGCAGATTTTACGAACTTAGAAACAGTCATCACAGAGAGTCCAATTCCTACTACCAGAGTTCATAAGAATCATCCCAAAGAGCAAATTCTTGGAGATCTGAATACTCCAATTCAAACAAGAAGCAAGGCTCAGAGCACAAAAACCTTTCCTGAACAAGGTTTCTTTGCAAGATCACTTCACAAAAGAAATAGTCATAAAGATCTGCAAAATTGTCTGTTTGCTTGCTTTCTGTCTCAAAAGGAGCCCAAGAGAGTTGAAGAAGCTTTGACAGAAGAAGGATGGTTTGAATCAATGCAAGAGGAGCTGCTGCAATTTAAGCTTTAAGAGGTGTGGACATTGGTTGACCTTCCAAATGGAAAAAGGGCTATTGGAACAAAATTGGTGTTCAGAAATAAAAAGGATGAAAGAGGTATAGTGGTAAGGAATAAATAAAGGTTGGTTGCTCAACGATACACACAAACTGAAGGTTTGGATTATGATGAAGTGTTTGCCCAGTTGCCAGAATTGAAGCTATAAGATTGGTTTTGGCATATGCTTCTTTCAAAAACTTTGTTGTGTATCAAATGGATGTTAAAAGTGCCTTTCTGTACGGTACTATTGATGAGGAGGTATATTTTTCTCAACCTCCTGGTTTTGAGGATCCTGATCATCCTGATAAGGTCTACAGGGTCAAAAAGTCCATGTATGGTTTGCATCAAGCTCTCAGGGCATGGTATGAGTGCCTTTCTACTTATTTGATGGACAATGGTTTCAAGAGGGTACTAATTGACAAGACTTTGTTCATAAAGAAGCTCAAGGATGACATATTTCTAGTTTAGGTTTATGTTGATGATATCATCTTTGGCTCAACCAATAAGGAGCTATGTAGTTATTTTGAGAAACTTATGCATGATAAGTTCTAGATCAGTTATATGGGTGAACTCACTTTATTTTTGGGGCTACAGGTTCAACAAAGGACTGATGGTATTTTCATTAGTCAAGACAAGTATGTAGCAGATGTTTTGAAGAAGTTTGGGTTTCAGGATACAAAGAGTGCTAGTACACCAATGGAGACTCAGAAAACACAGCTACTAGATGATGGAAGTCCCAAGGTTGATTTGTAGTTGTATAGGTCCATGATTGGATCTTTGATGTATCTCACTGCATCTAGGCCAGATATTATGTTCTCAGTATGTGTGTGTGCAAGGTTTCAAGTCACACCAAACACAACACACTTGAATGTTGTGAAGAGAATTTTTAGATACCTTAAGGGTCATCCTAAATTAGGCCTTTGGTATTCTAAGGACTCAGCATTTGATTTGGTGGCCTATACAGACAGTGATTATACCGGAGCTAGTTTGGATAGGAAGTCTACTACTAGAGGATGTCTGTTTTTGGGAAGCAGGTTAATCTCATGGCAGTGTAAAAAGCAAACTATTGTGGCCAATTCTACAACTGAAGCTGAGTATGTGGCTACTGCTAGTTGTTGTGGTCAAGTGCTTTGGATTCATAATCAATTGTTGGACTTTGGGTACAATTTTATGCATACTAAGATTTACATTGATAATAACAGTACAATATGCATAATTAAAAATTATGTTTTGCATTCTAGAACTAAACATATTGAGATAAGGCATCATTTTATTAGAGATTGTAATGAGAAAAGGTTGATTCAAATGGTAAAAATCCATACTGATTTCAATGTTGTTGATCTACTCACTAAAGCTTTTGATGTGGGGAGGTTTCAGTATCTTGTAGTCAGTATTGGAATGATAAATCTCTAAGTCTCAAATTTGTTTTGTAAAAGTTTGTAAAAGTCATGTACTGTTATTAGTTGATCTTAGTATTGCTTGTTTTGGTCTATCCACTATTAGTATTGTTCTATCCACTGCTTGTTTCTTTGTGTCCCCACTAACTATTTTACGGAGAAAAGGAATTAAAATAACAATCAGTATGCTGGAATGAACTTAAAAGACAAACATGGTATTATTATTCATAAAACTGCATACAGAGATGCAGTTATTACAACCATGGTGAGCATACAACCAGCAGACTACTTCAACAAACAACTTCCTAACCAAACCCTCTAAGGACACAAGCTTCACAACTTCCCTCACACCACCTAAGGCTTCTTAGCCATGCCCCACTCTGGCATCTCCTTCTAAACCCTTGGTCCACCAATAACTGCCCACACTTTGGGGCAAGCAAGCCCAATCACCCTTCCTTTGATGGGTGGTGATGATGATGATGGACCTCTGGTGGAGGTGGTGCAGTCAACAGTGCTTGCTGAGGTGGTGCATGAAGTTCTTCTGGTGGGATTACTGCAGCAAGGGGAGGCAAAACAAGGACTCTTGAAGAAGTTTCATCATCTGTACCTTCATATGGAGACACATAACTTGGCATGGAACTTAGGTCCGAGCTGGATTCTTTTATGATAGAATCTTGAGGTCTTGGTTGGATTGCAGAAGGTCCAGCAGCTGAAGGGTTTGTCTTCACACATGAGAGGGAGGTGTTTCTTGGTGGAAAGTAGTTGTTCCAACCACCTTTGGAAGAACCTGAGTGGGTTCATTTCTTTGATGACACTTCCTCATCCACCCTGCCTGTCTTCAGAAATTCTTCCCAAACACTGTCAGATGAAGAGCTGTCAGTTGAGAGATTGATAGGGTTTGAGTAGCTCATGGTGACTTTTGGTGAAAAGGATTTTGAAAGAGTTTTTGAGAGAGAAACTTTTTGGGTATGTGTAATATGTGTGGTTTGTGAGTTATAGGTTCTTTAATAGAGTAAATATGAACTCAGGGAGTTAAATGCGGGCAAGGTGTAAGTTGTTGAGGAGTAAATGAAGTCATTGACTTTGGTGGATGGATAATGACTTGGAGTTGACCTTTTGACTGGGGGTTTAGATGTATTCTAACCACTGCCAGTACAAATTTTTCAAACCACTTCTAGTTATTTCTAACCACTGCTAATCTTAACCATGTTGCAAGTGTTTGGTATATGTTTGTGATGTGTAGGTATGAAGGACTTATGCACAATTTGGAGCTTTTTGTAGATGTTGATGTGTTTAGTATTTAAAAAAATTGTGAATCTTTTGTAATCCTTCATATTTATGCTTGCTATCACACTATTTTTTGTTTGGATTTGGTTGTTGTGGTATTTTTCACAGATTGGAGAGTGATTGTTGTATCCACAGCTAGAGCATTTCAACCCACTGCTAGTGGTTTTCAATCTATTGTCATAGTTTTGCTACTAATGGATACTTGAGGGGCTGTTTTGTAACTTTGGTGATTCTGTATTTATTTTTCCAAATGACTGCGAGATCATTTAATTGATCTTCAAATCCCTTCCAAATTGGCGCCTAACACAAACCCTTACCACTCCCAACTCCTTTATTTCACAATCTCACATCATATCTCTTCACCAATCACAATGCCGACTCTGTATTCCAAAACCCATAACCTAGTTGCATATCTGATCAAGAATCGTCAATCTGACGGTTTTCATGAGATGATTGATTTCCTTAACCATAGTCCCATTCACTATGCTTTAATAGTTGCACCAACCATTCTAAAATCATATGTTCATCAATTTTGGAAAAATGTTGAGATTCAGGAACGAGATGGATTGGAGGTTTTTAGGACGGTTGCAGATGAGAATGAGATTTTGGTTACTGAGGATGTTATAAGAAATGTATTAAAGTTTGAAGATGCTAATGGGGTGGTTAATTTCTCTGAGGCTACTATTTATGAAGGGTTAGGGAGATTAGGTTATGAAAGAAGGGAAGGTAAAATCAAATTTCATAAAGGTATGTTTTCACCATAATGGAAGTTCTTGATTAATATTTTGTTGATGTGTGTGAGCAATAAGACAACAGGCTTTGATGAATTTCCATCTAAAATTGCAACTGCAATTATTTGTCTTGCTGAGAGGAGAGTATTTAATTGGTCTAGGATGTTGTTTGAAGGATTTTTGAGGAACATAAGGGAAAAGGGAAAGTTTTATTTGTATCCTAGGTTTGTTCAGTTGATCATAGATAGTCAGATTGAAAAGCCTATTGAACATACCAGACATTATGAGGTTCATTTTATGCTACCAAAGGTTTTTGCACATATAAGACATAAGAATCCCAATTTCACTGGTAGAGTCACACCCCTATTTCCCAATATGATACCTTTACCAGATGTTCCTGATTTTGATGATGTATCTGACCCACAACCTTCCCAAACCACTGATGCTAAAACCCCTGCCCATGCAACTGAATCCCCTGTCAATACAACTAAAACCCCTGCCATCATAATTGAACCCACTGTTGAGCCCATAACTTCAACCTCTGAACCCACTAGGATCTTGTGTACTAGGAGAAGGAGGAAGGGCACCATGCTCTCTCAAGATGGTGTTAGTGGTGTAGCTGATGAGGCTGTCACAAGGAGTGGAGGTGACATGACTGGAAGGGCTTCATGCTTAGATGCTGGTCAGGACAGTGGAATCATCAATAAGACCCAACCTTTGGCAACTCCTAATGTAGAGAGTTCCTTGGAACTCAACACAAGTGGAGGAATCCCTAGCCAAATGGCTACTCTAGGGTGCATAGATGATCAGGCTAGGTCTGATGCTATGTTTTCTTTACCCAAGGATTCACCTCTCGGAGCAGGTTACACAGCTCGAAGTGATGAGGGTAGTTTGGAACATGGTATTGAATTGACGGATCCTACTCAGGTACATAATGATGAACCACCCTCGGACCAGTTAACACAGGTCAAAGTGGGGAGGATATTCTTGAACATTTAAAGGAATTGACGGATAAGTGTACCAAAATGGAGGGTACAATCTCTAGTCTTCAAGAACTTACTGTGTTTGAGTAGGCAGCATCGAAATTTGAAGCACTGAGGGTGTTTTGGAGAAGGTTAAGAGACCAGGGATTGCTGTTGTAAGGAAGGTTAGAAAGCAGGTGCACTCTTCAAAGGATGTGAATTTGGAGGATGTATCCAAACAGGGGAGGATGGAAAGCATGGATCAAGGGGAGGCTGTGAATATGAATGAGGATTTGGATAGTGGAAATCAAGGAGAGCACTATGTGGTGTCTGATAAGGATGGGAATGAAGAAGTACTTGAAACCTTGAAGACTGTAGTAGGAGACAAAGAGAAAGAGGTGATGCACGACACATCCACTACTAGTGTTTATGTAACCACGGCTAATCTAAATGTAACCACTGCTGCAACTTCAGATGAGGTAAACACATCCACTGCTACTTTAATCACACCCACTGTTGTTACAACCACATCAACCAGAGTCACAACAACTGTCATATCACCTCCCTTACATAAAGATGTTGAGAAGGAAGTTGCTAGAACCTTGATTAATCTAAGTCAACCTTCATCAAACCCTACACCTACACCTTTAACTGCATCTGTTCCACTTATTCTCAAACCAACTGGACCTAAACCCTTAGGAAAAAGTTTGAAGATTGGTGAACCTACAAAGACTAAGGTAGTTTTACCAGATGTTGGAAAGGGGAAAGGAATTGCTGAACCAGTGATGAAATTTAAGAGTAGAGAAGAACAGATTGCCTATGATGAAGAGTTTACAAGAAAATTACAAGCTGAAGAAGAAGAGGCTGCAAGGAGAGAAAATCAAGAAGAAGAATAAGCTACACAAAAGTTGTTAGCTGAATGGGATGAACAAGAATCTTTTCTTCAAGCTTCAGAATTGATGAGAACTGAATACAGTACTCAAGAATGGGCAGAATTATCAATTGAGGAGAGGTCAAAGGTGTTGGTTGAGAGAGCAAGAAAGTTAAGACAGGAGAGAACTAAAGTTATAAGGAAGAAACCTCCCACTAAGAGTCAGCTGAGGAATCAAATGATGAAGATTCTCAGAAATATGGATATGTACATTGGGGAGGATCTAAGAAAATGCACATTTGAAAGAATTGAAGAACTTTATAATAAGTGTATGAGAAGAAGAGATGATTTCCTTCCAATGAATTCTGAAAAGGAGGAAGAATGGATTCAGAAAAACAAACAGAAGAGAAAAGCTGGTGACAAAAAGGAATCTATTTCTAAGAAGCAGAAGGTGAATGAAGAGATGGAGAAGAAAGAAAGAAGAGAGTTGTATCTTCTGGAATGTGATAAAGATGTACCTATCAATCCTACTACAGTAATAGCAGTTCATCCTATTGAAGATTGGCAGATTATAATAGCGCATGACAAAGAGGTAATTGAGATTACAAGAGCTGATGGGTGGAAAGGTACATATCTCAATTTTAGATTGTTATTGGACTGTATGACTAAAGATGATCTGGAACAACTGTGGAAGGAAATGGAATTTAGATATGGAAAGTTTGGTCCAACTGGAGAGTTAGCTAAATTTGTATGGACTTCTGTAAAGAATTTGTGTCGACCTAATCCTAATGAAGAATTTTGGGAAGACGGTGAGGTGGTTGATTGGCTGCTGTATTCATATTGCAAAGTTCATCTTTGTGCGGAACCACAAAGAGAAGTTCTTTATGTTTCTTTGCGATAAGGATTATCAATATCAAAGAATGTGGCCGAAAAAATGTTGAAAGCTAAACTTAATCCACAAGGAACAAAGGCTACACATCCTATTATTGATAAACTGTCTCAGAAGATTGAAAAGATTGCAGACATACAAGGATCTTTGGCAATTAAGGCTAAACCTCTAGGAAGACTGAAGAGGAAGGCTGTTATGTCTAAAGCTTTGGATTTTGCATAGAAAGTAAGAAAAGGTTGATGGTTCTTACTAAATTGTCAAAAGAAGCAGAACCAGAGGTTAGTGGTACCATATCTGTTACAAGTCATCATCGGATAATTTCTTATACATTTGAGCTTAATATGAATGAAGGATACTGGGAGTTTGAAAGAGCCAATGGTGAGAGTTTTGTTGTATCAAATTTTCACAAATGCTTTACTATTTGGAAAGAGATGATCTGATGGCTATTTGGATGTTATATAAAGATAGATTTGGAGTTGTGGCACCAGCTGGCTATCATGAGAGGATTGTTTGTTATAATTTGAAGATGATTTTTGAACCTACTCATGATGAACCTGAATGGAAAGGACTCTACAATGGCAGTGTTTCAAGTTGGTATTTGTATCAGTCTTGTGGAGTTCATGTGTTATCTGTTTCTGGAGAAGTAATTCATATGTGTGTTGAAACTGATTATCCAAGTTTGAATACTTATCCAGAGTTTATCAAACAGATGTTACAACCCCGTGGATTGAAGCTACAAAAGCCCTTTGACTATCAAGCTTACAGTTGTCTTGTGGAAATTTGAGAAGATTTTGAGTCCTGCTAAGTGTTTGACTACATCCTCCAAGTAAGATGGTTTGAGCTGAAAAGAAACTTGATGTTTTTGGTAAATATCAAGTTTAGGGGAGGATTGTTGGGTTTTAGGTTCCACTGAGAAGAATTACACTAAGTGTGGAAACCACGGCTAGTTCAATGAAAACCACGGATAGTTCAATGATAACCATTGCAGAGTTAAACCACGGCTAGTAGAATTGTGAAACCACGGATAGTATAATTGTAACCACTGCTAGTTATTAAGTCGGTTTAATGTTTTGTATTAGATAAGTATGGAAAGGATATTTATCTTGTTGAATACATATTGTATATTGTAAAGGACTCCTTAGCCTATAAAAGGAGGTCCTAGGTTAGATTAGATATACGTGTGTTTTGATATATCTAAGGTCGATAGACTTCAAGGTTGTAAAACCCTAATACTGTTAAGAGTATTCGTTATTAATATAATTGAGGTGTTTAAGTGTTATTACTGTTCTTCTTCTTATTATATTCCGCGTGATATTTAACAAGTAATCGTTAAGTCAGTTTCTATAAGGATCGTTTGCTCAACTGGGATCAACAGACGGGCTAACAATGGAACAATATCTAGAGAAAACAAACACGAACTGTCAAAGGACTTTCACACAAAACCCTGAAAATAGGGAATTCTCTATCCTAAGCCAGTTCATTCAGGAATTGCATGATTTACAGTTCTCAGGAGACAAGAATTAAGATGTGCAAGAGCATGTTGAGGAAGTACTTTATATGTCTTCTATTTTCAGCATCCGAAAGTTCAAGGTATTCCATCATGGTGAAAGTATTCCCTATGACTCTCACCGGAACAGCTAGAAGGTGGTATAATAAACTCCGTGCCGAATGTAAGGAAACATGGGATCGACTTAGAAAAGAGTTTGTGCAACAATTTTGCCCACCGTCGAAGATCGCTAAGCTTCTCGGTGACATCTATAGGTTCATTCAAGAAAGGGAAGAAACTATATATCAGGCATGGGAAAGATACAATGAGCTTATCTATTGTTGTCCTACACATGACCTCAATAAGCATCAAATTGTCTACATTTTTTATAGGGGTATTAATATCGAGACCCGTCAGATTCTTGATACGCAAAGACCTATTCCAGGAATGACGCCTGACCAAGCTTTGGAATCTATTCGACGGACAACTGATCACTGCCACAAATGGCATGTTGAATCAGGTTATGGACCTTAGGACAATTTTCAGCACAAGGTCATGAAGACTATGACTAAAAAGGGAGATGATTATGGGGCAATATTTGAGGCAAGAAGTAAAAAGTTTAGTTGGAACCAAGGCAAGAATTGACTTGGATGAAGTGATTCTTAAACATATTGAGGAATCCAAAAAAAGAGATTAAAGGGAGGAAACGATGATGAGGAAATTTGTTGATAGCACAATATCCTCCCTTAAGATTCACAAAGAACAAATCAAAAGCTTAGAGAAGAAACTGGACTTGTGCTCCAAGGCAATTACTGCTTATTTGGATAAACGTGATATAAAAGCTAATGAAGAAATTGTCAACTCTCTGACAATTGAGGAGGTTTCTGATGAACCAACTACCTTCTCCGAGAAGGTCAAAAGAAGGTTCGACAAAGAAAAACTCATGCTTCATGATCTAGAGTCTCTTCTGGTAAATTAACCATTAATTAATTCCATTAAAACTAATGAAATTCAAATTTTGCAGGAATAAAGTGATGAGAAGAGTAAAATTGAAGAGACAGTTTTGGTTCATTTAAATGCTCGGTGTTCAGTAATTTTAAGAAATGAATTGCAAATAAGAAAAAAGACCCGGGATTTTTCACTCTCCCTTGCTTAATAGGCAATCTCAACATCTGCAATGCTTTGGCTGATTTGGGAGCCAGTATTAGTATCATGCCCCATTCTATGTTTTTACGTATGGGCGTTAGGAGTCTAAAGCCAATAAAAATAGACATCGAGATGGCGGATAAGTCCATGCAGTCGCCTAAGGGGATTGTAGAAAACGACCTAGTAAAAATCAACAAGTTTCTTTTCCCGGTGGATTTTGTTATCCTTGATATTGCTGAAGACAACCACATCCCAATTATATTAGGAAGGCCAATGCTCGCAACTACTCACACTAAGGTTGATGTTTTTGCTCGGAAAATGACTTTGGAGGCTAATGGAGAAGTTTTTACTTTCAGGGCTAATGAACTTATTTCTGTCCCGAGGAAGGTTTGTGTGGTAAATCATAATGGTGACTTGGGGGATGATTTGGAAGAATTTTTGAATGACATCCCTAAAACACCATCTAAACACAACAATATTTCCTCAGAAAAAGACTTTGACGTTTTCGTTGATTATGAAGAAGAAGAGGAGAGATTGGGAATTAGTCCTGATGATTTTTCTAGCGACATTAACATGGTCCCTTGGCACAATAGTCAAACTTTTTCTCCTCCAGATCATCCAAGGTTCTTTGGAATGGGAACTCGAATTCGTCATTGAAATCCCTATAATCTTCAAATTTCATGCAAAATTGGGTTCATCGATTTCCACCCTTTTATTGATATGAATTCTCCAATAAACATCATGTCTAAAGAATGTTACAACCAGGTGATGATAAATGAGTTAGAATAAAAGGGAAATAATTTCCTCGGGATTGCAACTAACATTCATGTTTTTGTTGGGATACAAACTTTCTTGGTTGATTTTGTGGTATTAAATGACATTAGTGAATTTGTGGAGGATGGACTCTCCAGTGTAATTTTGGGAAAGCCCTTCCAGGAAACATCTGGTCTTAATGGGAATGGAAAGGAAGGAATGGTATGGTTAAAAATTGGCAACGATAAGATAATCTTCAAAATGCCAAGAACTGTATCAAACTTTAAAAGCTGGACCAAGAAGCAATTAAGCCATGCTCGGCCCCTCCTTGATGTAAGTGACGAAGACAAAGTCAACGGGTTTAATCACCCGTACCAAAAAATCAAGAAATTATATTTGGGTTGCTTAGAGCTTGGCAAAGATTATAAGAGGGACGAGAATCTCATCAAATGGATTCAGCGTGGAGATTGCCACATCCACGAAATGACCAACAAACATTTCTAGTCCTATGGCTTTGTTTTCTTTTCATTTTTATTGTTGGGTTTTGTGCTTTTAACATTTTTGCAAGAATTGGAGATGAATAAATGGAGCTTAAAATGGGGACCTGATTTTGTCCTATTATCAAGTTACGGCGTAACTTTCTCTATGGTTACACCATAGATGTTCTTCAATAGCCGATTCATTCCAGGTTATCAACCATTATAGCGTAATTCCCATCATTTATTACGCCGTAATAGTCTTCTGTAGACAAATGTCAGGTTTAACCAAATTATGGCGTAACTCATTCTTGAGGTTACGCCGTAATTCATCCTGCAACTTTAAATTTTTTTCATTATTAGCACGATAACCTTGTATTATTTCTAAATGAACTTTGTGGGTATGTTACCTGTAGGCTCTCGCGAGACTACACTCCACTTGGGACACCAAGTGGTTTAAAAGGCTTGTTGCATATGCTAAATGCAACCGTGATTCCTATGAAAGTGATTAGGTTTGCTTTGTTTTTGATTTTCTTTTTAGAAATATGCTTGTTGGTTAGTTGTTATTTCAGGGATCGAAGTTTGCTCATGGATACTTAACAAAGGCACGATTCTCTTTGTGGGTCTTCTTTCTTTTTTAGGATCAAATTTCAGGGAGGTTCTCGCTCTAATTCTACTTTCTCTTCATGTTTATTTAATGTTTAGTACAAAAGAGACTTTGTACATCTCAAGTGGGGGGACGGGAGTAGAATTATTACTTGAACTTATTTGCTCCCACTTTTTCGAGTTTATTTTGAAAAATTATGCCATTTTTAAAATTTTGACATGTTTTTCTTAACCTAACTGGATTAGACCTTAGCGGAGCACATTATAAACTTTGATATTCCATGGTGAGATTAGCCTTATCCATTTCCACTTATTTACCCAAATCCACCAAATTATGAGTGTGCCGGTAGCTTGTAAACTTTAGAACTTGGCCTTTGCATCATTCGAGACCATAAATGAGGTATGTTGAGTTAGCTTGATATATAGGGAATAATCAATTTGAGAAGGCAATATTTTTAGGATTATCACCCAAATAGCCTATTTTTATGTGTCTATCGATTAGTCACCTTAACTCTTCGACCCCCTATGATAAACCCTTTTTTTGCACTCCCCTTTAGTGCAAGATACCCCTAGATACAACTTTCAGAGCCATTCTTGTCATTGCATACCCTTTTTATGTTTGTTTCGTTACACCCATTTTCCTTAGCCTACCGTGTAGTCTTAATTTATGGTCGAGAAGTAACTGTTTGCCCAAGTTCAAGGTTTAAGCAGAGAGGTTCGGAAATCACGCTTTCGTCAAAGACTTACATCTGAAGATAATGCTACCAGTACTAACTCAAACAATACTGGTAGTGCACTTGTTAATTCTGGCAATGCTGATAATGATTTTGATGAATCAACAATGCCAGAACTAAAATCTTTGATAAGCCTGCTGAAGGGATATTTGAGAAAGATTTTTATGATGATGAAGGGGTGATTATTGACTTCAACAATATCCCTACAGAGATAGATGTCAGTCCTATTTCTACACTTAGGATTCACAACATTCATCCATATTCAGATTCTGGGTGATCCTAAGTCAGCTGTGCAGACCAGAAGCAAAGTGCAGAAACAATCTAAAGCTTATGCACTTTTTGGCTTTATTCAGAAGCAACAAAGGAACAATCACAAGACCACCAACATTGTTTATTTGCAAGGTTCCTTTCTCAAAAGGAACCTACCAAAATCACTGATGCTCTTACAGATAAAAGTTGGGTTGTAGCAATGCAAGAGGAGTTGTTGCAGTTTAAGCTGCAAAAGGTATGGGTTCTTATTGATCTCCCTAACGGTGCAAAGGTAATTGGTACAAAATGGGTCTACAGGAACAAGAAGGATGAAAGAGGTGTTGTGGTCAGAAACAAAGCTAGACTGGTGGCCTTAGGATACAGACAGGAGAAAGGCATCAACTATGAGGAGTGATAACGCTCAGATTGTAATGTTTTTAGTAGCATTATGTGTGCTTTTGTATATGTTATTTGGTTATATTTGTATGATTTCAGTACTTAATCGCATCAAAAGATGGTTGTCTAGTGTTTATAACCAAGTGCAGGGAAACGGAAGGAAAATTAAAGGAATGTTCAGCAAATGGAAGATTCTCGTTTCAGTGTAGCATGTCAAGCACAAATCAGTATTTCTAGTACCATAGAAGACCAAGATGATTGAGGAACCAAGTTCTAATAAAGTAAAGATCGATTTTCTGTCACTCAGGAAGACCAACCGGATCGGTTGCAAATGCAACCGTATCGGTTGGAAGATGATCAAAAAGTGCCCAAGACGCCAACCCAACCGTTCGGTTGCCACCCGCAACCGATACGGTTTGAGCCCTTGTATAAGACCAACCGGATCGTTTGGTCATATGACCGATCTGGTTGAAGAGCATGTTTCTGCCAAATCTTCATCATTAAGTTTCCCTTTTGTATCCAAACGATTCTAGGTCCTTCCCTTGGTGTATTCTAGTCCCTTCCTACCTCCTTGGAGGCCAAGTTCAGCAATTAATAACCTAGGCCTTGGAACTAGTATAAATAGAGACCTCTTGTGAGCATATGAGACACACACTTCAATACAACTCTCTCTACTCATCAAACAAAGCCCTTAAGCTCTCAAATTCGTCCTTAAAAGTCAAGGAAAGTTTGGAGTTCCAAAAGTACCACATTTGGAGGCCAAAACCCCAAGGAGTCTACCCCAATACTTTGGGAATCATTACTTCACCATTTGTAATCTTATTTCAAGCATTGTAAGACTCTTAATCATGTTTTCTAATGTTCAAAGTTCTGATTTTATGTTTATGTTTGCTATGAGTGGCTAGTTTCTTTATACACTTGCTTAAATGATGTTGATTATCATATGATTATTTGGTGATTGTGTTAACATGTTTTAATTCAATTTCAAGTTGATTCTAAGATCTAATTGTGCTAAATTTTCATAGTGACATTTGTTAAATCAAGTTTGACTAGTTGATAATAATTGTAGAGGTCGAAAGAACTTATTATTGTTCAACTAGTTATAATCATTTTGTTTATGGATGATTGTTTTTACCCATTATTCTTGATTAAACAAAGGAACTAAGGTGTGGTTGTAATAAGAACGCTTTTTGATTATCAAGTTGGATTGATTGGAAACATCTAAAAGGTCGTAAGATTAGTTGTTGACAATCAATTGTACCCTTTTGTCGATAATCGGTTACCTTTTGTATTGACCATTTCTTAACCAATTTGATAAAGCAAATGGATGTTTTTGTGTTTAAGTTTGTGAAAATAAACTTATGAAACTTGAATTGATCTTTGTTGGTCCCAGTTGAGCAAACGATCCTTATAGAAACTGAGTTAACAATAACTTGTTAAATACTATGCGGAATATAATATTTAACCTTAAGTAGAAGAACAGTAATAACACTTAAACACCTCAATTATATTAATAACGAATACTCTAAACAGTATTAGGGTTTTACAACCTTGAAGTGTATCAACCTTAGATATATCAAAACACATGTATATCTAATCTAACCTAGGACCTCCTTTTATAGGCTAAGGAGTCCTTCACATAATACATTACGTAACCTACAAGATAAATATCTTTTCCATATTTATCTAATACAAAATACTAAACCGACTAAACAGACTAGCAGTGGTTACAATACATTAGCCGTGATTTCACAATACTACTAGCCATGGTTTAACTCCAGCAGTGGATTCCTTCTTCTAGCCGTGGTTACATTTACTCTAGCAATGGTTCCATACTTAGAATAATTCCTGATCAGTGGAACCTA
This sequence comes from Chrysanthemum makinoi, assembly GCA_910596185.1. NCBI lineage: Eukaryota > Viridiplantae > Streptophyta > Magnoliopsida > Asterales > Asteraceae > Chrysanthemum > Chrysanthemum makinoi. The sequence continues at coordinate 73,692,214 of OU343216.1, read as the reverse complement.
AAACCCAACAATCCTCTCCTAAACTTGATATTGACCAACAAAACATCAAGTTTCTTTTAACCTATAAAATTCTTACTTGGAGGATGTATCCAAACACTTAGCAGGATTCAAAATCTTTTCAAATTTTCTCAGTAACCTGTAAGCTTGATAATCAAAGGGTTTCTGCAATTTCAATCCAAGAGGTTGTAACATCTGAGTAATGACTTCTGGATGATTATTCAATTTAGGATAATCAATTTCTACAAATATATGAATAACTTCCCCAGAAACAGATAGTACATGAACTCCATAAGACTAATACAAATACCAACTTGAAACACTGCCATTGTAGAGTCCTTTCCATTCAGGTTCATCATGAGCAGGTTCAAAAATCATCTTCAAATTATAATAAACAATCCTCTCATGATAGTCAGCTGGTGCCACACCTCCAAATCTATCTTTATATAACATCCAGATAGCCATCAGATCAACTCTTTCCAAATAGTAAAGCATTTGTGAAAATTTGATACAACCAAAACTTTCACCATTGGCTCTTTCAAACTCGCAATATCCTCCATTCATATTAAGCTCAAATGTATAAGAAATTATCTAATGATGACTTGTAAGAGATATTTTACCACTAACCTCTGGTTCTGTTTCTTTTGACAATTTGGTAAGAACCTTCAACCTTTTCTTACTTTCTTCGATCTCCTCTTCAGTCTCTGACTCATATGCAAAATCTACAGCTTTGGACATAACAGCCTTCCTCTTCAGTCTTCCTTGAGGTTTAGCCTTAATTGCTAAAGGTCCTTGTATGTCTGCAATTTTTTCAATCTTCTGAAACAGTTTATTAAGAATAGGATGTGTAGCCTTTGTTCCTTGTGGATTAAGTTTAGCTTCCAACATTTTTCCGGCCACATTCCTTGATAATGGATAATTCTTATCAACAAACATAAAGAACTTCTCTTTTGTGGTCTGCACAGCATGAACTTTGCAATATGAATACAGCAGCCACTCAACCACCTCACAGTCTTCCCAAAATTCTTCATTCGGATCAGGCTGACACAAATTCTTTACAAAAGTCCATACAAATTTAGCTAACTCCCCAGTTGGACCAAACTTTCCACATCTAAATTCCATTACCTTCCACAGTTGTTCCAGATCACTTTTAGTCATACAATCCAATAACAATCCAAAATTGAGATATGTACCTTTCCACCCATCAGCCTTGTAATCTCAATTACTTCTTTACCATGCTCTATGATAATCTGCCAATCTTCAATAGGATGAACTGCTCTTACTGGAGTAGGATTCATAGGTACAGCTTTATGACATTCCAAAAGATAAATTTCTGTTCTTTCTTTCTTCTCCATCTCTTCATCTACCTTTTGTCTTTTTGAACTAGATTCCTTCTTAGAATCAGCTTTTCTCTTTAACCACTCAGCTTCTTTCTCAGAATTCATAGGATTGAAATCATCATTCATTCTCATACTTTGCTTATAAATCTCTTCAATCCTCTCATATGTATACTTTCTTAAATCTCCACCCTTATACAAGTCCATGTTTCTGATAATCTTCATCATTGAATTTCTCATTTGACTCTTTGTAGGTGGTTTCATCTTTTTAACTTGCTTTCTCTCTTCACTTAACTTCCTTGCCCTTGCAGCCAACACCTTAGCCCTCTCATCAATAGATAACAGTGCCCATTCTTGAGTAGAATACTCTGTCTTAATCACTTCAGAGGCTTCAAGAACAAACTGATGATCATTCCATTCTGCTATCAGTTTTTTAGTAGCTTCTTCATCTTCTTTCTTTTTCCTTTCTTCAGCTGTTTCTTCTTCAGCTAGCAATCTTTCACCAAGCTCCCTATCATAATCAACCTGCTCTTGTCTATTCTTAAACTTCAATTCAGGCTCAGCAATACCTTTCCCTTTTCCAATGTCTGGTAGAACCATCTTAGTCTTCAAAGGCTCACCAATTGTCAAACTTTTACTTAAGGGTTTAGGTCCAGTGGGTTTAAGAAATAATGGAATAGATGCAATTTTCGGTGTAGGGTTGGATGAAGTTTGACTTAAGTTTATCAGGGTACTAGCATCTTCCTTTTCACCTTCTTTAGATTTGGGTGGTAAAATAACAGTAGTTGTGACTATGGTAGATGTGGTTAATATAGCAGTGGATGTTTGTAAAGTAGCAGCGGTTAAGCTTACCTTAGATGAAGTTGCAGCAGTGGTTTCAAATGAACTAGCCGTGGTTGCAGCAACCCTAATAGTGGTTGTTGCCTGCACCATCTCCTTCTCCTTGTCTTCTTCTACACTCTTCACAGTTTCAAGTACTACTTCATTACCATCTTTATCAGACACAACATAATCACCTCCTTGACCTCCTTGATCTCCACTATCTAAATCATCATCCATGTTCATAGCAGCCTCCCCTAAATCTTTGCACTCACTCCTCCCCTGTTTGGTTACATCCTCTAAATCCACATCCTGAGAGGAGTGCACCTTCTTTCTATGCTTTCTAACCTTCCTTACAATAGCAATCCCTGGTCTCTTAACCTTCTCCAAAACAAACACCCTGTGCTTCAAATTTCTGATATGTCTACCCTAAAACACAACAAGTTCTTGAAGACTAGAGACTGTTTCCTCCATTTTGGTACACTTATTTGTCAATTCCCTTAAATGTTCAAGAATAACCTCCCCACTTCGACTTGTGTCAACTGGTCCGAGAGGTGGTTCATGGGAAAAGTCATCATGTACCTGAGTTGGATCCGTCAAATCAATATCATGTTCCAAACTACCCTCATCACTTCGAGATGTGTAACCTGCTCCGAGAGGTGAATCCTTGGGTAAAGAAAACATAGCATCAGACCTAGCCTGATCATCTATGCACCCTAAAGTAGCCATTTGGCTAGGGATTCCTCCACTTGTGTTGAGTTCTAAGGAACTCTCTACATTAGGAGTTGCCAAAGGTTGGGTCTTATTGATGATTCCACTGTCCTGACCAAGCATCTAAGCATGAGTCAGTAGTGGAAGCCCTTCCAGTCATGTCACCTCCACTCTTTGTGACAGCCTCATCAGCTACACCACTAACTCTAGCCTGAGGTAGCTTGGTGCCCTTCCTCCTTCTCCTAGTACACAAAATCCTAGTGGATTTAGAGGTTGAAGTTAAGGGTCCAGCAGTGGGTTCAGTTGTAATAGCAGTGGGTGTAAGTATGATAGCCGCGGTTTCAGTTGTAGTAGCAGGGATTTCAGCTTCAGTGGATTGGGAAGGTTGGGGTTCAGGTACATCATGAAAATCAGGAATATCTGGCAGAGGAATCATATTAGGAAACAAAGGGGTAACTCTGCCTGTGAAATTGGGATTCTTATGCCTCATGTGTGCAAAAACCTTAGGAAGCGTATAATGAACCTCATACTCCCTATGATGATCAATAGGTTCTGCAATCTGACTATCTACAATCAGTTGAACAAACCTAGGGTACAAGTAATACATACCCTTCTCCCTAATGTTCTTTAAAAACCCATCAAAAATCATTCTAGACCAATTAAATTTCCTCCCTTCAGAAAGACAAATAATTGCTGATGCAATTTTGGAGGGAAACTCATCAAACCATGTGGTCTTATTACTCATACACATCAACAAAGTGTGGATCAAAAACTTCCACTGAGGTAAAAACATACCTTTATGAAATTTAGTTATACCTTTTCTCCTTTCGTAACCTAATCTCTCTAATCAGAAAGATTAATCACCCCATCAGCATCCTCTAACTTCAAGATAGTCCTAATAACCTCCTCATTAACCAAAATCTCATTCTCATCCACAACCGTCCGAAGAACCTCTAATCCATCTCTCTCTTGTATCTCAGCATTCCACCAGAATTGATGTACATATGTTTTAAGAATTGTTGGTGCTACAGTTAATGCATAGTGTATGGGACTGTGGTTAAGGAAATCAATCATCTCATGAAAGCCTGCTGATTGATTGTTTTTTATCAAAGAAGCAACTAGGTTATGGGTTTTGGAATACAGCGACGGCATTGTGATTAGTGATGTGATATGATGTGGGATTGTGAATTAAGCAGTTGGGAGTGGTTAGGGTTTGTGATAGGCGCCAATTTGGAAGTGATTTAAAGATCAAGTAAATGATCTGGCAGTGATTTGGGGAAATAAGTACGTTATCACCAAAGTTACAAAATAGCCCCTCAAGTATCCATCAGCAGCAATACTATGGCAGTGGATTGAAAACCACTAGCAGTGGTTTGAAATGCTCTAGCAGTGGATACAGTAATCACTCCCAATTCCATGACAAAGATTATAGCAACCAAATCTAAGCCAAAAATAGTGATAGCAAGCATAAATATGAAGGATTACAAAAGATTCACACATTTTTTTTGTCACTAAACACAGCAACAGCTCCTAAAAGCTCCAAATTTTACATAAGTCCTTCATAGCTGCACATCACAACACAAACCAAAAACAAGAAATATGGTTAAGGTTAGCAGTGGTTAGTAAAACAAGGAGTGGTTTCAAAATGAATACTGGCAGTGGTTAGAACAATACTAAACACCCAGTCAAAGGTCAACTCCCAGTCACTAAATCGTCTACCAAAGTCAAAAGACTTTATTTACTCCTCAACTACTCACACCTTCCCCACATTTAACTCCCTGATTTCATATTAACTCTATTTAAGACCATCTTACTCACATATCACAAATATCACTCACATTCCCAAAATTCTCTCACTAAAAATACTTGCAAACTCCATCTCACCAAAGATCATGAGTAACTCAAATCCCATCAACTTTTCAACTGACAGCTCCTCTTCTGACAGTGTTTGGGAAGAGTTTTTGAAAATGGGCAGAGTTGATGAGGAAGTGTCATCAAAGAAAAGAACTCATTCAGGTTCTTCTAAAGGTGGTTGGAACAACTACTTTCCACCAAAGAACACCTCCCTCTCTTGTGTGAAGACAAACCCTTTAGCTGCTGGACCTTCTGTAATCCAACCAAGACCTCAAGATGCTATTATTAAAGAATCCAGCTCAGACCTAAGTTCCATGCCAAGTTATGTGTCTCCTTATGAAGGTACAGATGATGAAACTTCTTCAAGAGTCCTTGTTGTACCTCCCCTTGCTGCAGTAATTCCACCAAAGGAACTTCAAGAACCACCTCCACAAGCACTGTTGACAGCACCTCCACCAGAGGGTCCATCATCATCATCACCACCCATCAAAGGAAGGGTGATTGGGCTGGCATGCCCCAAGGTTTGGCAAGTGATTGGAGGGCCAAGGGTGCAGAAGGAAATGCCAAAGTGGGGCATTGCTAAGAAGCCTTAGGTGGTGTGGGGGGAAAGATGTGAAGCTGGTATCCTTAGTAGGTTGTTTTAGGAAGTTTTCATGTGATGTAGTCTGCTGGTAGTCAGTTCTCCATGGTTGTAACATATGCATCTCAAGATGCAGTTTTATTAATAATAATAATACCATGTGTGTCTTTTAAGTCCATTGCAGTATACTGGATGTGATTTATTTCTTTTTCTCTGCAAAATAGTTAGTGGGAACACAAAGAAACACGCAGTGGACAGAACAAAACTAACAATGGATAGAACAAAATAAGCAATACTAAGATCAACTAATAACAGTACATAACTTTTACACAATTTTACAAAACAAATTTGAGACTTAGAGATTTATCATTCCAACACTGATTACAAGATACTGAAACCTCCCCACATCAAAAGCTTTAGTGAGAAGATCAGCAACATTGAAATCAGTATGGATTTTACCATTTGAATCAACCTTTTCTCATTACAATCTCTAATAAAATGATGCCTTATCTCAATATGTTTAGTTCTAGAATGCAAAATAGGATTTTTAATTATGCATATTGTACTGTTATTATCAATGTAAATCTTAGTATGCATAAAATTATACCCAAAGTCCAACAATTGATTCTGAATCTAAAGCACTTGACCACAGCAACTAGCAGTAGCCACATGCTCAGCTTCACTTGTAGAATTTGCCACAATTGTTTGCTTTTTACACTGCCATGAGATTAACCTGCTTCCAAAAAACTGACATCCTCTAGTAGTAGACTTCCTATCTAAACTAGCTCCAGCATAATCACTGTCTGTATAGGCCACCAAATCAAATGATGAATCCTTAGAATACCAAAGGCCCAATTTAGGATGACCCTTAAGGTATCTAAAAATTCTCTTCACAGCATTCAGGTGTGTTCTGTTGGGTATGACTTGAAATTTTGCACATACACATACTGAAAACATAATATCTGGCCTAGATGCAGTGAGATACATCAAAGATCCAATCATGGACCTATACAACTTTAAATCAACTTTGGGACTTCCATCATCTGGTAGTAGTGGTTTATGAGTCTCCATTGGTGTACTAGCACTCTTTACATCCTGAAACCCAAACTTCTTCAAAACATCTGCTACATACTTGTCTTGACTAATGAAAATACCATCAGTCCTTTGTTGAACCTGTAGCCCCAAAAAGAAAGTGAGTTCACCTATAGAACTCATATGAAACTTATCAAAGATGATGTCATCAATATAAACCTGAACAGCTCCTTATTGGTTGAGCCAAAGATGATGTCATCAATATAAACCTGAATTAGCAATATATCATCCTTGAGCTTCCTTATGAACAAAGTTTTATCAATCAATCCCCTCTTGAAACCATTGTCCATCAAATAAGTAGAAAGGCATTCATACCATGCCCTTGGAGCTTGATGCAAATCATACATAGCCTTTTTCATCCTGTAGACCTTATCAGGATGATCAGGATCTTCAAAGCCAGGAGGTTGACAAACATATACCTCCTTATCAATAGTACCATACAAAAAGACACTCTTAACATCTATTTGATACACCACAAAATTTTTGAATGAAGCATATGCCAAAAACATTCTTATAGATTCAATTCTGGCAACTGGTGCAAACACTTCATCATAATCCAATCCTTCAATTTGTGTGTATTCTTGAGCAACCAACCTTGATTTATTCCTCACCACTATACCTCATTCATCCCTTTTATTTATGAACACCCATTTAGTTCCAATAGCCTTTTTTCCATTTGGAAGGTCAACCAATGTCCACACCTCTTGAAGCTTGAACTGCAATAGCTCCTCTTGCATTGATTCAACCCATCCTTCTTCTGATAAAGCTTCTTCAACTCTATTGGGCTCCTTTTGAGACAGAAATCAAGCAAATAAACAATTTTGAAGATCTTTATGACTATTCCTTTTGTGAAGTGATTTGGCAAAGAAACCTTGTTCAGGAAAGGTTTTATTGCTCACAGCTCTGCTTCTTGTTTGAACTGGAGTATTCAGATCTCCAAGAATTTGCTCTATGGGACGATTCTTATGAACTCTGGTAGTAGGAATTGGACTCTCTGTGATGCTGTTTCCAAGTTTGTAAAATCTGCATCATTGAAATAGTCATCCAGATTCTCATCATCAGTTAGAGTATCCCTTTCTTCTAAATCAGACATGTATGGATCAGTTGGATACTCATCTTCACCAAATAGTGGCTTAGCAGTGGGTCCAAATAAAGTACTACTATCAGAATCTGTAGCAGTGGTTGCACTTGAACTAGCAGTGGTAGAACTTGGCTTAGCAGTGCTTTCATTATGCCTAGCAGTGCTTTCAGAATTTTTCTTCTTTCTTTCAATTTCTTCTATACGACACTGAGTTATCTTGCAACAACTCTTCTTTATCTTGATAATGATCACCCTTGTTTCCAGAATCCAAAACATCATCATCAGTGGGACTCTTCTTTTCAATGATGGGTGAGATAGAACCAGCTTTCCACTTTTCAACTAAATAGAACTCTTTAGGAGAATCAGCTTCCTTAGAAATTGTTTTTGTATCAGAATTCTTTTGTGTACCTGCATCAACATTAGTGGAAGCACCTGCAATGATACGCTCATAATTCATGGATTTGGTTAGCATATCAATATTAACCAACCACTCAGGTCCTTTTATCTCAACACTAGGAGTCTCTTCACTGAACTTAACATGTAAGTTTTCTTCTACAATCCTAGTCCTCCTATTGTATACTCTAAGAATAACCAAGAAAGTATCCATCATCTGATTTTTCTTGAAAATTGCCTAGGTAATCTATGGTATTCAAGATAGTAACAGGACACCCAAAAGGTTTTAGGAATGCTATCATAGGCTTTCTATCATGTAACAGCTCATAGGGGGTCTTGTTATGAGGCTTCACTACCTTGCTTCTATTCTGCACATAATATGCAGTGCCTATAACTTCAGCCTAAAAGGTAGTTGGTAACTTAGATTCTGACAACATTGTTCTAGAAGCCTCAATTAGTGTTCTATTTTTCCTTTCAGCTACACCATTCTGTTGTGGTATCCTAGCAACACTAAACTGTCTTTCTATACCCTTAGCCACACATAACTAATTCATCACATCATTCTTAAACTCAGTTCCATTATCACATTTGATTACTTTAACCTTATGGTTTACTTGATTTTCTATCTTAGTAGTGAAACTCTTGAGGATCTCACTGGTTTCACTCTTAGCACCTAAAAAGTATACCCAAGAAAATCTACTATAATCATCATTGATAACTAGGTAGTACTGCTTATGGTTCAAACTTTTAACAAAGGTAGGGCCAAATAAGTCCATATGAAGCATAAACAGTGGTTGTGCAATGGTGTTTACAATCTTGGTCTTACAAGAGGCTCTATGTTGTTTTCCTTTCTGACAAGCCACACAAAGTTCTTTACACTCAAAAACCTTAGAAGGTAACCCTCTCACTAAGTTTCCCTTTACCAGTTTATTGATTGTTTTGAAATTAAGGTGACCTAGCCTTCTATGCCATAATTTTGACTCATCAACAGATGCCTTAGCAAACAAACAAGTTAAGGACCTATTACGAATTACATCTTTCATGTTAAAGCAATATATGTTTTCTTTCCTAGGTACTCTTAACTGCACATATTTCTCATCAGGCATTTTAAAATCCGGAGACAACACCACACACTCAGTTTCCCCAAAAAGTACCCAGTTTTTCTTATCACACATTTAAGAAACACTAAATAAATTATACTTTAGTCCCTGTACCAAATAAACTTTCTCAAAATCCAGTTTTCAAGTTTTGATAGTTCCTCTGCCAACTATTTTTCCTCCCTTTAGATCATTGCCAAATGCCACAAGTCCTCCATCATAAGCTTCAAAATCTTCAAGGTTGCTCCCATCCCATGTCATGTGCCCAGAGCAACTACTATCAAAAATTCCTTTGTCTTTTAGCTCATCCTGTAAATTGCCCTGCACATGAGATTAAACAAGTTAGTTCCTTTTGTGGACCCAAGCCAATACTGACTTGGGTCTGCCCTGTGCATCAACATAATCGAATTTCTTTAGGTCCATTGATGCACAACTGGCATTATGTAAAACCTTGGTCTTAGGCTTCCATTGCCAGCTAGCTGAGGTCCTTACAGCATAAAAATGATTTCCAACCACTGTGTCAGTTATCACCTTTGGAATAGTTAAAACTTCTTTTGTATCAGTGGTGATATTCTGCTTAGCAGTGGAAAGATTTTGCTTAGCAGTGTTTACATTTTTCTTAGCAATGGTTGGAACCCATTTGGGTGCAGCAGTGATTATAGATTTTGTTTTACCATTCCTCATTAGCACTGCTCTGGGAACCATATTTTTGTTAGTATGAGGGATTGTTTTCTTTGAAAAATTTTGATGCTTTACCATCCTCCAATGGTTCCAAACTTGTGGTTGAGTATTATAACAATTTCTCTGCAGATGCTCAAAACTACCACACTTAAAACAAGCTTTCTTGACACATTGAAACTCATCTCCAAATCTATTTGAAATTAGGCCATTGAAGTTTCTCTGATTTCCCCTAGGTATGTATCTTTTCATCTGTTCGCTAGGTATCTCATTATAGTCTACCACTTTCCTAGAAATTGGTGCTCCAAATCTAGGCATAAGGTTGGCTTGTTTAGAATCAACAAGCTTAACATTTTCTAACTTCTCAGACTGTGTTGATTCAGACCTATCTTCCTTAGAATCTGATTCCCAATCTTTAATAATTGGACCATCAAATGATTTATCAGAACCTATCTTAGGTGATTCAGTCTTACTAATCTCTCTTACAGGTTTGTTGAAACTGAATTCACTGCTAAATGACAGTTCTTTTGTTGGTGGTGCATGTTTCATAAGAGAGGGTGGTGGCATATTGTTGTAACCTAGGCCAGTACCATCTTTGAACAATTTTTGTCCAATAGGCTTATTTACTAGATCAGAAGCATATTGTGTTTTAGCAACCCTAACAACATGTATTTCTTTTTCTACTAGAGCTTCTTGTTTTACACTCTCTGCTTCTTCTAGTTTTTGTTTAAGCACTTTAATTTCTCTGTCCTTAAGATCAATTTTACCACCTAGTATGTTAATCTTATCTACATACTCAAACTCACATTTATTACAAAATTTAAGTTTCTCTTCAATACTCTCAAGACCAACTTTATATCCTAAGTTATCTAGTGAAAGTCTTTCTACCTCTTTTCTCAGAGTCTCATTAATAACTTTAAGAGATTCTAAGTTATCTTGACATGATTTAAAAGAACAAGTAGAATTTTTAGAATCATTAGATACCTCAGAATCTAAACCAGAAGATGAAGCATAGGCCATAAGAGCAAAGTTATCCTCTTTTGAAGCTTCACTAGCAAGAAAAGCTGCATAAGGACCTTCTTCAATCTGATCACTCCAGTCATAATCACCAATACCATCTTGGGCAACCAATGCTGAAGAAGTAACAGGCTCTTCAGTAGCCTTCTTGATGCCTTCAATCCTCTTAGGAGCTCGACATTCCCTAGCAAAATGACCCTTCCTCTTGCAGTTAAAGCACTCCATCTTGCTTTTGTCAAATCCATCTCTTCTTTGACCATCATATTTGACCTGTCTACCAGTCCTCCTCAAGAACTTCCTAGCTTGCAGTGTTAACATTTCCATTTGCCACTGAAGATTGATTTCATCAAGATCATCAAGATCAATTTGATCCAGATCCTGATTTAGTACAGTAACACTGGTTGTAAGATCAGCTAGGAAAGCACAGATGGCACCATCACTAACATTATCACTAACAGTGGTATTATTAGCAATAGCAATGGATACTTCATAAGCAGCAGTGGAAACATCCTGAGAATTCCTGTGCCCTGTAGACATAAAAGCAATGTTCTGTGTTGATGAGGATGAGTCAGCTATGTTCTTTTCAGACTCATAAACTTTCAGGTTGTTGTAGAGATTGTCCAGAGTGTTGGAATCACTCCTAAACCTTATTCAAGTGTTAGTTACTCATATGTAATAGTTAGCTTATTATGGCCTTTATGTTTGTTATTAGCCTTAAGCTTATTGATACCCTTGCCTATAAATACTTTGTAATAACCTTCATTTGAAGGTTGGTTGTTCAAGTTATTTTCTCTTTCACATACCTACGCCTAACCGTCTATAGTATATCGTGTGTGTGTGTGGGTTTTACTTGTTCAATCGCCTTATCTCTTTCTTATAAGCTTGTCTGGTAAACCTTGTGACCTAACAGTGGTATCAATCGCCAAATAGTTGGGTGAACAAGTTTGTTTTTGAAGGTTTTTTTTTCTTGGTCTTACGCGTAAAAGTGGGTGACACTTTGGTTCGCTTAAAAACGTATTTCTTACACTTTTGAATCCACGATTCTTGTACTTTCAACGTTTTAAGGTGTTAAAATACTTGTTTTTGGCAAAAAGTTTCAAACTTTATGCGCGGATCATTGTTTTTGAGCTATTTTTTATTCGTGGTTATTGTTCTACGCGTAACTGTTTTAAGAGTTTTGGTTCATCAAGTTTCACACTTTTGAGTCTTTTGGTGTTATTGAAACTATTTCATCACACAAAAACTAGTTTAGAAACATCTTTGAGCAATATCAAATTTACGAGTAGATCTACGCGTAGTAAAACCCTAATACTACGCGTAAGTATTTCCTTGGTTTGATCTTCATTTTCGTGGTTTATTCGTGTTTTTCTTACTTGGATAAGTCCGAAAATCGCCGACTTTGGATATCTTTTGCCTGTGAAGTGTAAAGATCACTTGGGATAAACCCTAAAATTACGCATAAGCATAAGCTTACGCGTAGAAATCCTACGCATAAGATTTTTCTTACGCCTAAGCTTTGTCTTACGCCTAAGAAAACCTAAGCCTAACTTCTACGCCTAACTTTTGTCTACGCATAACTTTTAGCGTTTTTCCTTACTTACGCGTAAGCTAAATTCTACGCGTAACCTCTAATTGTTATGCGTAACTTTGGTGTTTTTACGCAGAGTGCTCACTTGTTTATTGTGATTTCTACGCCTAAGGATACTTCATCAACAAAGGTTCATTCGACTACAAAGATCCATTTTTACCAACACAAGTTTATCAACATGTCACAACCACAATACTCTAACTATTTCCCTTACACTTATCCTCATCCTCAACGTCAACAACAACTAACTCCACAACATCAACAATGGAATCAACAACAAGCAATTTATCAACAACAATTTAACCAACAACATACTCCACAACTTGCTGCAAATCCACAACCTCAAATGGTTCAACCACCATCAAGTCTTCAAGTTCAACCGTACACAAATGACTTCAATCAACATCCATCAAGGACCATTATGAAGGAACCCACTTGGTTTGCAAAGATGTTTGAAGCTTTAAGCAGCCAACAATCAATTTATGAGGCTGGATCACTTGATAGACCTCCAATGCTCACTCCAGGAAACTATGATCAATGGGTGATAAGGTTATCTTGAAAGGTCCATTTGAGATCTAGCCGCTTCGAAGAATGCTTTGTTGTCTGAAATAGAACAACTGAAACATGAACATAAAAATCAAATTAACGCTCTCACCTTGGAAAATCAAAAATCTAAGGCTGAGTTGTTAACTTGTCAAAAACAGTTCTCTGCATACAAAAAGCATTCAACGAAACGAATAGATGATCATCTTGAAGAAATCATCGGCTTGCAAAACAAACTTAAAGAGTTTAAAACTGTTGTTTACAAACATGGCGAGTCAGTCACAGCCATTGAAAAGTTTACTTTAAAACCCAATCCAAATGGATATGGACCGAATCTTGCTGATTACAAACCTAAGCTTTCAACCAAAGCATTCAAACCAAATCCTGAAGTTTCCTGTGCAGAATATAAAGTTGATAATTATGTTATGAGTGTTGTTGAATATCATCGTCAAGAGGAATTAGATGCGGAAGACGAGAGTCGATCAAAATTAGTAAAAGTTGTTTACAACAAACCTTTTAACTATTCAAAATCGGTCACTTTCGTCACACCAACGGATTCTTCTAACACACCAAGGGTAATCATAAAACACCGAGTCTTCTAATGTTAATCCCCAACCAGATTATGCACAAACTTATGGTCCTTTACCTTCAATCAGTGAAGTAAACTCAAAACCCGAAAATCGCAAAATTCTTCGATATTTTGACCTTTTCATGGCTGACCTCAAAACTTTACAACATGAGATAGAATATCATTCTCAAATCAAAGTTCAACACTTTCAATCGCCTCTAGCGCGAGAACAAAGAGACATTTTTCAGAAAAATCTTTACCAAATGTTAAAAATTTGAAAAGTTGTGCATTGTCTTGGGAAAGGGACTTTCATAAGGAACTTGGATTAATGAAGGTCGTTTTCGAGAAAACAGAAACATCTATTTCTAACACTAAACGTAAAAAGAAACTGTTGAGAAAAGATGTTGATCGACTCTTGGAAGATGTCATCTGTGCTGATATCCATAATGTTGTGCTAGAGAATTCTTTGTCATATGCATTTGATTATATCTCTGTTGATACTGTTAATTCTGTGGTAAATGTTGAGAACACTGATAATGTACTTCAGATCGAGTCCTTAAAAGTTGACAACAAACGATTGTCAAACGAACTTTCAAATGCAATTCGTCGTCTTAATTGGTGTCAAAAAGATATTCACGATCAACAACTTGTTTTTCAACACAAAATCGTCCAGTTTCGTTCAAAATCTTCTGATCTTAAAATTGAGCAACCGATGATCAAAACGTGTCTTTTAAATGTCAAATCTCAAAATATGAACAAGAACTTGCAAAAGTTAAAAGGAATATGGTGTCATATTTGATTTACTCAAAAGACTCGTGATGAAGCATCAAATGAACTTGATCATTATCTTGCACACACTAAAGAAGTTATGCATTTTGCTAGAAATGTTCGGTCTGAAAATCAAGATCGATTCACACTATCCTCAAGTTAAGAGAAATGTTAGGAAAGTATGAACAACTTCCGCCAACCATTTTTAAGAGATTAGCCCAGAACACTTAGTACATTCATGAACCTAGAATCCCTACCGCCAAATCACAAGTTGCTAACGTGCCTCCTTCTACTGAAACAGGAATAGTTGCATCTTTTCCAAATGTCAGCACTTCACAGCCTAGGAGCACTACATCAACGAATAGGAAGCTGCGACCTAAGAAAAGATCAATCAGGAATGCTAAAGTAGAAGAACACCCTAGGACTATGAATAAGACAAACGTTGCCTCCACTATAGATATTGCGTCCGGCAAATGTAATAGAAATAGTGATGTAACGAATGCTAAACCGTTAAGTACTTTTGATATTCAGTCTGATGCACCTTGTGTTATTTGTCGTAAAAGTATGAATTCTGATTGTCATGACAAATGTGTTGCTAAAGCTATCATCTCTCGCTTAAGGAATCCTAAGAACCGGAATACCTCTAGGCCCACTAATCTTTCTAAGTCTGTGCTTGGTAGACCGCCCTCTTTAGATTCTACAAAATGCATTGTTATCCCTGTAGCTCCAGTTTCACCTCCTAGGAATGTAGTACCACCTAGTGCATTCACTAAGACTAAAGCAAACACTAGTTGGAGATGGCAGAAATGGATATATAACACACTAGGATTTAAGTGGATACCTAAAGCTATTGATGTGTGTATATCTACTATACCTGCTACGGAACCCTCTAACATTTCGGGTTCCACATCTACTTCTATTCCATCTGTGTCGTCTGTGTGTAATGCAGGTGATACAGATCATTCTCTGGATTGTTGATAGCGGATGTTCCCGACACATGACAGCAATCTTAAACTGTTATCAAACTTTATTGCAAAGTTCATTGGCACTGTCAGGTTCGGGAATGATCACTTCGCAGCTATCATGGGCTACGAGACTATGTCAATGGGAACATCGAAATTAGCAGGGTTTATATGTGGAAGGCCTCGGTCACAATCTGTTTTCAGTAGGTCAGTTCTGTGATGGAGATTTGGAGGTTGCTTTCAGGGAGAAAACTTGTTTCATTCGTGATCTACAAGAAAACGACCTTATGTGTGGCTCGCGTAATTCAAGTCTTTACACTATCTCTATGCAAGACATGGTTGCTTCTTCTCCCATCTGTTTACTTTCAAAGGCAACATCAACAAAATCCTGGCTATGGCACCGTCGTCTCTCACATCTAAACTTTCAAACCATCACCAACCTTGCTCGACACAAACTAGTTGAAGGACTCCCACGGTTTCTGTATTCTAAAGATCACCTTTGCTCCGCTTGTGAACAAGGCAAAAGCACTCGTGCTCATTTTCCTTCAAAGGTGGAACACGGCTCTCGCATGTGCTTCATCTTCTTCACATGGATTTGTGTGGCCCGATGCGCGTGCAAACGATCAATGGCAAACGCTACATCTTAGTAATTGTTGATGACTATTCACGCTGGACTTGGGTCTACTTTCTTCGAAGCAAAGATCAAGCTCCACAACTGATCATCACCTTTCTCACGAAAATACAAGTTCAGCTACGAAACACCGTTCGACTAATCGAACGATAGAGGCATGAATTTGTTAATCAAACTCTTCGTGAATTCTATGAGAAAGTGGGAATTCAGCATCAGACATCTATTGCACATACACCAGAACAAAACGGAGTTGTCGAAAGACGAAACCGAACGTTAGTGGAAGCTGCAAGAACAATGTTAATCAATGCTAAACTTCTAGATTAATTATGGGCAGAAGCTTATCTACTGCATGCTATACTCAAAACCGTTCTATGATCACAAAACGCCACAACAAAACACCTTTTGAGCTTGTCCCCAACAGAAAACCGAATCTCAAACACTTTCATGTATTTGGATCTCTTTGCTATCCGAATAATGATCGTGATGACTTTGGAAAGCTCAAAGCCAAAGCTGACATTGGAGTCTTTATCGGATATTGTGATAATTCAAAAGGTTTCCGAATCTGGAATCGTCGTACAAAACAGGTGATGGAAACGATTCATGCTCATTTTGATGAACTTACGGAAATTGCTTCTGAGTATACCAGCTTGGAACCCGGACACAACCGCTTAAACTTCCCCCAAACCCCATCATCAGCTGAACAAAGCCCTCAGCTTACTCGTCAACAAATGGAAAGGTTATTTGCTCCGCTGTTCAGTGACGATATTGATGAACGTGCTTTAGGTGTATCCGCTGTTTCGCTGCTCAACTCGATAATACTATTATACCTGATACACCGCTACAACAACTACGTTGAAGAAGCACCACCAATTGACTCCAACACAACAGTTGAACACACCGCTTCCAACAATGATGAATCGGCTGATGATGTTCTAAATGAAGTACCCCCACCTGCAGATTTTGATCTAAATGCGTTCTTTAACCCGTTTGCCAATGAGACTGCTGCACTGAGATGTCGCAGAATCTTCATCAAGCCATTTGAATCCTCAAAATCTGCACAATGTATACCAACATCAACCCTCCACACATAGATGGACGAAAGACCATCCTCTGGAAAATATTATTGGCAACCCGAATCAACCAGTCGTTATGAGACAACGTCTTCACTCAGATGGTGAACATTGCATTTATGCACTCAATGTCTGCCAATCTGAACCTAAAAACATCAAAGACGCAATGACAAAAGACAACTGGATTGAATCCATGCAAGAAGAACTCAACCAATTCAAACGTCTTGAAGTATGGGAACTGGTTGAAAGACCACCAGGGGTCTACGTCATTGGTCTCAAATGGATTTGGAAAAACAAATTGGATGCTGAAGGAAATGTTATCATAAATAAGTCACGTCTGGTGGCTAAGGGTTATCGTCAGGAAGAGGGTATTGACTTTGAAGAATCTTTTGCTCCGGTTGCTCGTCTTGAGGCTGTTCGGATATTTCTAGCGTTCGCAGCTCATATGAATATGACGGTCTATCAGATGGATGTCAAAACTGCGTTTCTCAATGGACAACTTAAAGAAACGGTTTATGTCACCCAACCAGATGGATTCGTTGATCCCGAGTTTCCGAATCACGTCTACAAACTGAACAAAGCTCTGTATGGTCTCAAACAAGCTTCTCGGGCATGGTACGATAAGCTATCATCCTTCCTCATTGCTAATAATTTCACCAAAGGTTCGGTTGACCCAACTCTTTTTATACAATATCACGGGCACATATCTTAATTGTTCAAATTTACGTGGATGACATCATTTTTGGGTCTACACATAAAAATTTTCAATCGCTTTTGCAAAACTAATGAAGAAAAATTTTGAAATGTCCATGATGGGTGAACTCACGTTCTTTCTCGGACTGCAAGTTCATCAATCACCCCGTGGTATTTTCCCGAGTCAGTCCAAATATGCCCTTGAATTGTTAAACAAATTTGGAATGAAAACCTGTGACACCTATGCCACACCAATGGCTCATACCAAGAAGCTAGATGCTTATTTACATGGGAAATGGTGGACCCTACAAAATACCGTAGTATTATTGGGTCTCTCATGTATCTAACATCTAGCAGACCTGATATTGTCTTTGCCGTTTATCTTTGCTCTCGTTATCGATCGCTACCAACGAAACCCACCTCTCGAGGCTAAAAGAATCCTCCGATACATAAAGGGAACCATTAACTTGGGGATCTGGTATCAGAAGGATTCTGGTTTTGAACTAATCGCTTTTTCAGACGCTGACCACGCAGGATGCTTAGACTCACGAAAAGTACTTCAGGAGCTTTACAATTTCTTGGTGATAAACTGGTGTCATGGCAATCGAAGAAGCAGGATTGTACATCGTCCTCAACCGAAGCAGAATATGTAGCCATGTCGTAGGCAGTTGTGCTCAAGTAATCGGATGAGAACACAACTCAAAGACTATGGTTACGTATTTGACAGAATCTCGATGTACTGCGACAATCGGAGTGCCATTGCGATCTCATGCAACTCAGTTCAGCACTCGAAATCAAAGCACATCGATCTTCGTTATCATTTCATCAAGGACCACGTGGAACATGGTATAGTTAAATTATACTTCGTGGGTACAGAATACCAATTGGCAGATCTTCTCACCAAAGCCTTGCCTCCCGCTAGGTTTAATGAGTTGGTCCACCGGATTGGTATGAGGTGTTTGACTCAAGAGGAATTGGATGACCTCCTAAACAGTCTTAAAAACCTGTCAAACACCAAAATCTCTTTTGTAAATAATTTTTCAAAAACAAAATACAAAAATATAAAATCTGATAAAACAACAAAAATATTCTTCTAATCTAATTTTCTTTCAACATGGCAAGTACGCTTCTTCCGTCAACACTCTAATCCTTCAAAATTCAGTATTTTTTCGATCAAGTGTTGAGGGGGAGAAAATTAATACTTAACCATTTCAAATCATCCGTGTACTTGCATGTGGTCATATCCCGGTTGTTTCTTTTATCATGGTGGTAAATGTTTCTGGTTCACTGACACTCCTCGGACTAAAAATTATAACCTTTCATCATTTATTAAGTCGAGGGGGAGTGTCGTCAAAGTTTCTTTCTTAAAATCTTTGTTTGGTAACCAAAATGGAAGTTAAATGGCGTTGTTTGAAAAAAAGAAAAAGGTGGAGGGACCAAAACTGTCAAAATGTTAAAGTTATTTTAATAAAAACATCCTCCACCTAACATTACCCTCACATTTATTACTTCTAACCCAAAAGATCCTACGCCTAGAATTCATTCAAGAAATCCGTGCTTTAGATCATCGTTTTGTAAGTGTTTTCATGATCTTAACAGTTATACAAGCTAAGGTTTTGAATTTCTAGTAAATCCTACGGCTAAAACTTTTGTTACGCGTGATTATGTGTTCTACGCATAAGCGTATGAACACACAATCATTGTGTGTGTGTTTGTGGTTAAATGGATAGTGTCAAAACGTTCCTAATACATAAATGATAACATTTTAACCATCAAAACCCACCCAGAAACACGAATTGATGATTTTTGAAAACTAGGGTTCTTGAGTCGAATTGGGTATTTTCAAATGTGAAGAGTTTTGGTCAAAAAGATTGTTGTGTTATGCTTATATGATGTTGAATTGATGATATCCATGCCTTATAACCACCCAGAAACTCTAATTGATTCAGAATTAGGAACTAGGGTTTAAAGCTCTAAAGTTTGGGTATTTTTGATTCTTCACGAACTAAATGTTAATACTTGGTTTATAAACTCACACAACATCTTAGAACTACCAGAAAAAGTTTGGTGCAAATCCTATGGTTAGAAAACTTACGCGTAATTCATAACCCTTAGGGTTTTGACCTACGCGTATGACTTTCTACGCGTAAATATTTAATGAGTTATCATGCCATGATTTCTTGTTAAAATGAATTCTTGTGTTAATATTGATGATTTGGTGAATTTATTTCAGGCTTGCTACGCTCAAAATTCAGAATCAAGGTCATTTGAATCTTTACGCATAAGGATTACCCTACGCGTAGTCATGTTATGCGTAAGAATAAATCCTACGCATAACTATTACGCATAAGGTTCTACAATGGACTACTGCGCATATCTAGTGAAGGATATGCGTAAACAATGACCTCTACGCATAAGGTCTACTCTTACGAGTAAGCCTTACGCGTAAGGTATAAATACGCCTACGTGTAAGCTTTATGCATAAGGTCCCCTTTTCCTAGCGTAACATTTCTTACGCGTAAGTTAAGATCCTACGCATAAGCTTTCGTCTACGCGTATGTCATTACTGTTTACGCTTAACTTTGCCAATTCTACGCCTATGCATTGATTGACCTTCATTATGAATTGTTACGTGTACAAACTTGTTAATAAACTTATCATAACGTCACGAATCCAATAATGTCACTAATAAACTTAAACGTTTGATATGTTGTGAACAATAAGTGATAACATAAACTTTAAAACTTAAAGTTAACTAACTCACGAAACATTTCACGGCGTCATTGGACTATTGAACAAACAAGTGACTTAGGACTCGTAACAATCATTGACATTGTACATTCAATAACTAGACAATAAGACCTTCTATTGACTAACACTATGTCTTTCGATATGTTGGTTCTTTTGGCTAATGTTATTTCAGATCACGACATGGTTGAAAAAATGAATGTGGATGCATCGTGAAGTTCTTACAATTGCCTGATATCTTTCCAAAGGGTTATCCGGAGAAAGATTGGAAAGAACAACCTTAGGGTTGACTTTGACACCCTCACATGCTCGGAATCTTCTTGTCTCATTGCAAAGTGGATATTCTCGGGAATCATCCCTACCGAACATGCTCTCACACTCGGCCATACGTAGCGATTCCAGAGGTCTACATTCAACAATTCGGGATTCTATGAGAGGATCACTGGTCAAAGCGCAATGAATGTGACACTAATCACAAACAAGTCACTATCACTCCCACTGACTTACGGGTCAGTTTCTCATCATTCCGACATCGCTCCACCAAACTTCTTTGCTACCCCTCTTGAAGAGCGGTCACAAATTCTTGATAGATATTGGTTTGATGAAGCTTAGGAATCATTACAAACTCTCGTGGAGAATATTCCTCAACCATGGAGAACACTCTACATGATCATCACCAATCGGTCTCAGTGCGTGGCGGTGGCTATGAGCATCCCAAGCTCATGGGCCTGCAAATTACGGTCGTTGATCAACAAGAAGGACATTGAAATCGAAGCAGTGATATGGGAGGACATGATGCTATTTCACAAGAAGCTTGGCTCCAAGATTCCTATGTCGGATACACCAAGCTGTTGATCGAGAGAGCACTTGGACTTCATCGACATCCCAGAGGCTCAATGACCCGATAATCACGACATATTGGTGAACCCATATTATCACAGCCGAATCAAAGAATCGTCAACAAAGAAACAGGTGCGGTATTACGATCACCTTCGACTACCGAAATCAAAAGCTTGAAACATACAAAAGGTATCGGTTAGCGTAAAGAAGGCAAAGTTGGTCATCTTGATGAAAAATCTTACGGTACACCTACCGGAGAACGAGGAAGCGGTCTTTGGAAGTGTCACAAGTGCTGAGATATTTATAGAAGCTTCCCAAAGGAATCCTCCTCGTAAAAGGATTGTTCCGTAAAGGCTGAACCTATTCCACACTGAAGAAAAGAAAGCTTGTGGACAAAAGCTCACGAAGGTCTGACACAGGATGAAGAGATTACCCACTACGAAGCGCAAAGGATGACAATCCCCGGTACCAAAACCTCAAGTCCTCAAGTACATAGAAAAGGGAAGACTCATGTACTTGTACCTTATGATGAAAGCTCGGAGAGTGATAAAGAGCCTTGGAAAATGTTTACAAGAAGACGATCAAATTCCTTAGACACCAACACAAAGTTGAAGAATTTGCTAAAGACCAAATGGGTGGTCTCGGAGGATCAAGTGGTGCGCCTTTCAGAACCATCTCTGATGCGGTTAATCAACCCGATAAGGGGGCTGGTGCCACCACTCTTGTGCAACAACAAAAGCTTGTGGAGGATACTAACGAATATGAGTTTGAGGCAGAAGTCGAAAAGATAAAGATGTTGATTATGATCGTTTTCTTCAGTCCAGTGCGCGATCGGAAGAAACCTCTGAACCTCGAAGGATCGAGTCTCCTCATATCTCTTCATCGATTAGATCTTCCACTCTTCACCACCACCATCAAAAGATCAACCAAATCATCATCGGTCGATGAAGAGCCACCTCGATCTTGGATTTCTCAGCTCATAAAAGAATTGTGAAAGGTGTCAAACAAGTCGAGAAAGAAAAGGCGTGCTCAACAAAAGTTGAATTTCTTTCTTGATCACATCAGCATCTGTATGACGAATGAAAAGATGCAAGGAGAAAGAAAGGAAGTTTGTTAGAATTCATGAAAAATCCGTCAAGAGGAATGAGCGAAATGATCGAAGGATACGAAAAAGTACCTTACGAATACGTTCCTAAAGTCACAAAGGAGTTGTTCACCAAACAACTTTATCCAATCTTATGCGGTCGCCAAAACTATTCGATCAAGCGCCCTTAACCGTACAATCAATCCAACCGATCCGGTAGTTTTCTCTAATAATGAATTGGTGGCCAAGCTTGTCACACAAATGTTCACGATGAGGACATTTACTTACGATGAAGAAAATTGTTTCAAGCATTCTTTGGACTACCAACTTCAAGCTTGTAGATTGAAGGTGAAAAGTCTAAGCGTCCTAGAGCGATGAAGACAAGGATAAGGATAAAGACTACGCACCTAAGCGTCGAGCGTCTGGTGAATCTTCTTTGATGCAACCTCCTCCACAACGGCCTCTTGTTCAACAAAAATCTCCTCCTCGTTCTTCTCTTGAAAAACCTCGGGGCGATTCCGGTTACCACCACGACTCGGAAAACAATGATCACTTTGAGTATACGGGTGGTGGCGATGAAGAGGTCCTTGAGCCCCTACAACAACCCACCTCTCCCAAACAAGTTCAGAAACCGGAATCATCATCTAGGCCTTCGAAGGAAGAAGAAGGCGCCTTGAGCGGCGTCGTATCATGGCTAGATGACGATAAAACAAAGGAATTTGAATGGTTTGCTACTCTTGTAAACAACACTCCCTACCACGAAGAAGGTCAAGATTTGGTAGGCGGTTCTACATTGGAGCATGCTAAAATTACGCAAGAAAAGTTCCATGTGAAGAAAATGGCGAAATCTGAGTTGAAGCGAATCAAGAATGAAGCGTTTCAACTTCTAAAAGACAGCTCTGAAAGTGCCCTCGAGGGTGAATATCACCTTGAAAACATTGCTCGAGCTATGTCTAACAACATGGATTGGCTCAAACCGGAAGCAAACATTGACTTCACACAAAGGGACAACCCTCCATACTACACTGATTGGACCAAACCTCTACCAACAATTGGACCAATTTGAACCAAGGATTCCTTTGGATATTTCTTCAACAAAGACTTGGATTTTCTTACTACGGTGGCGATGATTCAAGAAAATCGCTACATCGTTGACACTTCCATTCAGTGTTGTCTACTCAAACTGCATAGCCATTGAGGAGCGTGCCAATCACTTGTTCTCCAACCGCGTGGAAGCATACGACCGAGATGCATTGTATGGGATTCATCATTGGCGAGCGCCAGAATCTACTACTGGTATCGAGGTTCGAAGTCTCAACATGCGTGTATAGTTCTAAGGATATCGTTGCCATCCTATACGTTGACCTTTCGTCTAAGTGGGACTACACATTCCTAAAGAAGATCGTAGTCAAGCGACAAGATGAACGGGACTATGCTTTCTCACGAAGCTGACTTTGAGAATTTGTCTCTCAATGACATGAAGACATGTACCTTGCCAAAGTCTGAGTCGCATGAGACAATTCTCAACTGGAGTACAGCAATTTATCAAGTCACTTCTCATCTTCATGAGACGGATTGTCATCAAGGAACGTGTAGAAGATCTCCGGTGGTATTTGAATCTTATCGGAGCGTGTCAACTTCACTCCTCCAAAGCTTGATCTTCCCGATATCAACCAGCTATCTCAATATACACTCATCGGCAAACCTTTGGCGTTGTTTACGTAGTGAACTTCAAAGCTGCTTGGCGTGTAGCGAACTCCACAGTTAGGGATCATACTTTGAAGCTGGTTAGGGATGGATTGGCATACGGGTTGAAGGATATACGCCAGAAAATTGGGTCTCCTAGCATGGAATTCTAGGAAAGGAGGGATGTGAGACGGATCATCACAATGATTGATGAGCGGTTGTTTGAAGGATCGATTGAGACGATTGGAAGTTATGTCGGTGGTCGACCGGGATTAACATAACCGCTTTCAGCCCACATGCACACTCCTGGGGAACATCTTGCACTTCTGGTACCCTTGAATTGCTTCCTTCATATAATTTTGGATGTTTGATTGATTATAATGGCTTGTGCACACATAACAGTGTACAACCCGTACTTGTAAATAAAGGACCTTGTGGTACGCTTCAGTGCCACAATCCTTATAAAAGGAGCGAAAGCTTCTTACTTTTGAGTAAAACCTTTCACTTTTCAAGGTTTTGCTCAAAAGAACAAGTATTTTCCCTTATGATTTTCAAAACCTCAACCGTTTATATCACTCGTTGAGGGGGAGTACTTGAATTAAAACTTTGTTCAAAAATTGTTCATAGTGGTCATTCTTCCCGTAACACTCGAAATGGTCATATTTATTCTCAAATTTTCAAAAATAACATTTTCACATATGCCATTTTTTAGGGGAGAAAATACGTGATAAGAAATATGTTGTGTCAATGCAAATGAATCTTTGTGCTATAGACTTAACCCATGAATTGATGAGATCTTAACTGTTAGTAACTCGAAAAGACTTGTCCCGGGCGGGTAATAATTTCAAGCTAGTTCGCTAGTGATGTAAACGTGTCTCGCAAACGACTTGTATGCGAGTAGAATGGTACCATTCGAGAAACTCTTGGTAGACATGAACTCGACGGCGGGTTTGACAACCTTCGAGGATTGTCTACACCTTCAAGGTAGTTATTAGAGCCAGTTGTCACCTAAAACCTGACAATGCAACTCTTTAACTATGCCACGTAACCGTGTCTCGCGGGGAATGTCTATCTTGAGTGAATCAATTCAAAATGTGCAGCTCTTTCCTCATCGCTTTGTGCATTTTAACCGTTAAAACTCTTAAGCACATGTGGAGGGGGAGTATTTATGCAAAATCTTATCTCAACAAGTGGTACTAAAATGTTTTTCATTCACAAACACTTTGAGAGATTTTTCACAACAGTGGTTTTATGGCAACATAGGTTAGTCATGGAGTTATTAGGTGACTAAGGTTAGGAATAACCGTCCTATGATCCGCCAGAGGCGGAGGGATCTACCCAAGGACACCACAAATAGTTAGTATTTAGAAGTCCTTAGGTATGATTGTAAAAAGGAGAAAATGAGAATCGGAGAAAGAAGGAGTTGAAGAATTAAAAAGAAATGCAAAGAAAAGGGTGAAAAGAAATAGCCCTCCAGTTTATTCAACTTAGGGCAGACACCGGGTTCAATTCATATGCTATCTGGTTGTCACTTAGTGACGCCGGTATTGAAGATTAAAAGTCGTCATGGACCCGGTGGACGCATGCACTAAACCTTCTTATCCACTCAAGTTTCTCTCAACAGAAGCTTGTTTCATTCTCACAAGGAACCCTAAGTAAACTATCGGCTTTCTCTTAGAGATTGTTGGTATTGAAGAAGGAGACCCTCTCTCTAGTCTCCGCTCAGGAAAACCAAACGCACTATTGAGTCTAGAGCCACGAGATTCATCAAAGATCTCTTAGGTACACTTGACATTTCATCACTTGATATTCAACAATAAGAATTTCAGTGGTACATTATCGAGTCCTTCACAGATCTTAGCAATCTGTCGAGAACATTTATGAGAGGTTCACATTTGTGATCCTCAGTGATTGAATGGAAACTCCTGCCAGGGTCAACATCAAACAGCCCTGACAGTAGGTCGCTTCGGCAACTCCTCGTGGATTGCGCTTAGTGGTCTCAAACGGTCTACAGTCGTGAGGTGATGCTTCGGTGTACCTCAGCGACTCATCTGAATCGTAGGTGTACTTCGGTACATCGTGTTATCTCACTTGTGGGACTCCGATTCAGGAACGGCCTTTGTAAGAATTAGAGTTGTGTTTTCACACTATGCTGTTAACACTCTCGAAGTTCAAACTTGTAAGTGCCGGAATCCGCTTATTACTAACCGTTTAAATGTTTTCTTCTTATGGAAGCTCTGGAGCGGAATGATCATGCAGATTCTTCTCATGCTCACGCCAACTTCATCACTAATGAAAGTTCTATCCAAAAGCAACACAACAATCAGAATGATTCTTCGTCAATACAGAGAATCTACAAAGTTAAAGACTAAAGAACTCCATCAAGTCTGAATTCCAACGTCAAAAGCGCGTGCAGAGCATGTTGAAGAATGACGTGGAGACACTGTAGCAGCGAAGCATACCTGAGGCAGATTTGATGCAGACAACAACATACTATCACTTTCATCACAAAGAACAATGATCAAAGAACAAAGTTAAAGATGACGTCAAAGCATAACCGTTCAAAGTAAACTACCTCTCTACACTGGGGAGATTGTTCAAATCAAGGCAATTCTTCTCACAAGAAAGAAGAATGTCAGAAGACGTCAAAGCTACTATTACATCAACACCTTCACCGTTTTCATCACCAACACTTGAGTGTTTGTTACTCATATGTAATAACACTTGAGGGGAGATTGTTGGAATCACTCCTAAACCTTATTCAAGTGTTAGTTACTCATATGTAATAGTTAGCTTATTATGGCCTTTATGTTTGTTATTAGCCTTAAGCTTATGTAGAAGGCCCATGAGCTTAGGCCCAAGCCCATAGGAGAAAGGGAAGGAGTAGGAGTGTTGCCCTAGCTCCTTGCCTATAAATACTTTGTAATAACCTTCATTTGAAGGTTGGTTGTTCAAGTTATTCTCTCTTTCACATACCTACGCCTAACCGTCTATAGTATATCATGTGTGTGTGTGGGTTTTACTTGTTCAATCGCCTTATCTCTTTCTTATAAGCTTGTGTGGTAAACCTTGTGACCTAACAGTGGTATCAATCGCCAAATAGTTGGGTGAACAAGTTTGTTTTTGAAGGTTTTTTTCTTGGTCTTACAGCGAAAAGTGGGTGACACTTTGGTTCGCTTAAAAACGTATTTCTTACACTTTTGAATCTAAGATTCTTGTACTTTCAACGTTTTAAGGTGTTAAAATACTTGTTTTTGGCAAAAGTTTCAAACTTTATGCGTGGATCATTGTTTTTGAGCTAGTTTTTATTCGAGGGTATTGTTCTACGTAACTTGTTTTAGAGTTTTTTGGTTCATCAAGTTTCACACTTTTGTGTCTTTTGGTGTTATTGAAACTATTTCATCACACAAAAACTAGTTTAGAAACATCTTTGAGCAATATCAAATTTACGAGTAGATCTACGCGTAGTAAAACCCTAATACTACGCGTAAGTATTTCCTTGGTTTGATCTTCATTTTCGTGGTTTATTCCGTGTTTTCTTACTTGGATAAGTCTGAAAATACGTCGACTTTGGATATCTTTTGCACTGTGAAGTGTAAAAGATCACTTGGGATAAAACTCCAGCAGTGGATTCCTTCTTCTAGCCGTGGTTACATTTACTCTAGCAGTGGTTCCATACTTAGAATAATTCCTGATCAGTGGAACCTAAAACCCAACAATCTTGAATTGATTGGTTAAACTTAATGCTTGTTTTTATAAACTAAAATCTTGACGAAGGTTTAACTTGTAAGAACAATAGATTAGTACACCAACTAATTATTATAACCAACATGTTAAGAGGTTAGCACAATCACACTAATCAAGGATAAGAAACTAGTTTAAGCAAGTATAGTTTTTAATCATCTGAATTTCATTATATCTATTTTCGTTGTTATATGTTTTGGATTGTCTTAGTTGATTCAAACTTGTTAATCAGATTCACTCAAATCCCTGCGAACGATCCCGAATTACCTTCATAATCTTGCTATAACGGACGAGTGCACTTGCTCGTATGTGTTATTGGTAAAATTGGTAATTCGTCTTTTTTAAATTTAAAATTTGTACACACCGGACACATCAAGTTTTTGGCGCCGCTGCCGGGGATTTGATTGTGTTTCAGCAAGTTTTGAATCCACATCAGTCGATTTATTCCAAAAAAAAATTTCTCAGAATTTTCAACCGATCCTGTTGCCTCACAACCGATCTGGTTGCCCCAAAAGCCATACCAAATTGATCTAACCGATCGGTCGCACCTCGCAACCGATCCAGTTACCCTTTTCTGTCTAGAAAATTGTTTTCTTTGTTTGTCCGTGTGTGACAACTCGTAATTTTAGGTCATTTCTCAAATTTACTATTCATCTAGGGAATTTACTATTCACTGGTTACTATTCATCATTTTACTATTTATCATTTTTTAAGTCAGTTTGCGACTTTGAGAGGTTATTTTAAAATTTTACTATTCACGAAACACTATTCATTCCAGGAGAAAATCACTATTCATGATTCACTATTCATCATTTTTCGTAAACTAGGTTTACGAGTATCAAATTCGCGTAACAGTAAGGGTTTAGCTGCGTATTCATGAAACATCATTGAGAACACTACATATAGACTAGAGTTACTCTACATATCATCAGTAACATTATTCGCATATTAGTTCATGCATGGCTTTGCATATTTCATTAACCTATATTTATTTATTAAATAACGCTATCGCACGATCATTTATTTTTGAATAATTGATCCGACACTTCCGACAATTGTCCTGATATATTTTTATACTCATTTTAAGACTATAAAAATTATATTATTAGTTTACCCGATGTTTTGAATTTATTTTGTGTATATATATATATATATATATATATATATATATATATATATATATATATATATATATATATATATATATATATATATATATATATATATTTAATACGGTTTTCGTAAATCCTATTCGATAATTATTTATTCACTCAATACTTATGAGAAATGCATTTTTATAATTTTTATGACTTCGATATATTTTATTTTGTTCCGTTAAAATCAATTACTAGCTAACGCTACACTTAATAATTAATTTTATGTACAAAACATGCAATATACTTAACTTTATATACCATTAGTCATCAAAAATACAAAACCTTCTTTCCTAAAACACCCTTGTCGACCACCCCCCCCCCCTAGTCATCCATTTTATAAAAAATATCTTGATCATAATGTACACATACTCCTTTTTATGACCAGATATCGTATTATACTAGATATTTACTAACAAAAACACATACATACACATACCAAAAGGTGAAAACAAACTAGAAACTCTCCCATTTCTCTTTGGTGGATCGGCCAAGCAAGAAAAATAAGAAGAAACCAAATATTTTTCAAGATCAAGTGATTATACAACTCTAGTATACTTCTGTATTAGGTTTTGAAATAAAAACCAAAGAGTAATTAAGTACCTTGTTACTTTAAACCTCATCATACTACTAGTAAGCTTCTCATAATTTTTACTACTCATTCATAATTATATTTGATCTATTTTTATGATCTAGTAAGAAAAACATGCAAGTATTCTATGATCCATACCACTTTTACTTGTTTTTATTACTTATTATTAGTTTAAACCATCCTACTAGTGTTCTTATGAAACCTATCATTGTTGACGAAGTTTAGGAACCCATGACACCCTAAGAAGGTGTATGGTAGGTTTAGAATAGTTTTGGTGTTGATTGGAAGGGTTTAGTACAAGCTTTCAACTAGAAAAATCATTTTCGACAACAAATAATTGAGGTCTGTCCATTTTTATAAAATCTAGAAATTTCAGCAGGTCATAGATTATTTTGGTTTATATTTTCAGAAAATAGACTTTAAAACGAAACCGTGGTCGCTTGAACGGGTTAAAATGGGTTTATAACGAAAAGATAATGCTAATTTTAAGTTTAACGACGAAAACTAATTTTCTGAAATAATAAAAGCTGTCAAGGGATTTTTAAGGAGCAAAATCGAGTTTTAAACATAATCTAAATGAGTCTATTTATCAAAAATATATTAGTATATATTAACACGAAACCAAGGATATATAAAACGTAGAAAACGGACTTATAATGACCAAGAAATGCGTATTTGAATTACGATGATCACAATTATTTTCTTCAACACTAACATTTAATATTCACCATTATGCGACTAAGCTTCGCAAGGTTACTTAGCCATTTTCATGAGTTGTCAAAGTATATTATTTTACGACGAAAAACTATAAATTCTTTTTCTATTTCTAAACGACTATCGTGGGATGTTGTTTCAATATATATAAGTGTAAAGTATTTTATAACTTGACAAGACGTTATAAACTTATTTTTCGATGATAAACTTTATTTTCAAATGCACCAGTGGTATGGATATCATATGAGTTTGCATGCACAACATTAAATCATGACTTATATTAGATCATATCATTCATAATAAGTTGCAGTTAGAGATTGCGCATCATTTCAGTGTATCCACTTTTGCCATCATAATCATTCTATCAAGTGAGTTTTCATAGCCCCGTCTTCCAAGTTTATATTTCATTTCAAACCTACGGGGGAGAATACATTGCACATCATTTTTATTACGAGCCCAAGTATATCAAATTCATTTACATTACTTAAGTTACCTCATTGCCAATTGAATGTCCCCATTTCATAATCATGAACCGTTAATTACGGAGTAAGCGAGGGTGACTCCTCCATCCGGGTTGGTGGTTCCAACTGGTCAAACGGATGCATTTCATTTAATATCAGAATGAGAGTTGTTTGGCAAACACTCTGTTGGGACGAACGTCATGATCAATCTAGCTTCGGTGTCATGTGCTTATAGCAATTGTAACATTTTTATGTGACATATTTGTCATACATGACTTATACTTGTGGTAGTCGTATAAAACATTTTCATAAACCTAAGATTTCTCACCAACATTATTGTTGACCATTTTAGCAATGTATTTTCAGGTATCTAAGGCATATACTTCATGGCATGCATAAGGACTTATCATAGAGTCGCGGCGACGACGCGTCTCACTTGTATATTATGGCACTTTTAAAACATCGTTTGGTTTGTAACAAACTTATTTCCGCAAACGTTGACTACCTTTTGGGACCTATCTTTTGTAAACTCTGAATGTTTTAATGTATCAAACGATGTGCTTTTAAAACGACACTTTAGGTCGTTCAATATAACTGTAACTGTGATGCTATGGCAGTCATCCCCCAGGAATTCCATTCCGCTGCAAAACAGATAATTTGGGGGTGTGACACCGTGTGTTTAGATATTTCCTGGATTCTCTAGGTCATTGTATGAACACTCGTTCAGCGGGAATAGAACCAATTTCACCTCTTACCAACCCCTAACGTTTGATTCGAAGAAGAAGAAGAACACCTTTCATACCCTTAGCCGATCGTGTACCAAGAGCACCAAACCCACCATCTGATAACCTCGTAGAAGCCAAAGTAGTTTACAACCCTTTCACTAATTTACCTTTTCCCATGGCAGACGATCAACCCATGTGGGGAACCAACCAAGCCGTAGCACCAACCCCTAGAAGTGCTATTGTTGCTGTCAACCTTGGTGACAACTTCACCGTGAAGAGTCATCATCTTTCCATGATCAAAGACCGTCAATTCGATGGCCGTGCGCGGGCCGATCCGCATCAGCACATTGCCGAATTCATCGAAATTTGCGGCATGTTCCGTTATGGAGACACCGATGTCAATGCCATCAAACTCAAACTTTTTCCATCATCACTCACCGGAGATGCTAAAGTACGGTACAATGAATTAACCCCAGGAATTATCAACACTTGGGAGGAGATGAGGCAAACCTTTGTAAGCCGATTCTTTCCACCTGCCATGTTTGATCGATTAATGGGAGAAATTCGTGCTTTCACACAAAATCCCAACGAATCACTTGTCGAAGCTTGGCTTCGGATGAAAGATTTGCTTCGTAGTTGTAGGACCTTAGTTTTATCAACCTTATCACAAACAAATACCATGTTATCCTCAGTTATGCGTAGAACTCGTGAAACCCAAACACAAACTATGCGTGAATAAAGAAGGAAAGATTAAGATGTTGGTGACTTGAATGATCTAAAATCGTGTATGTGTAGAGGATAAAGATAAACACAATAAGTTGTATATTCCTAGAGAGAGAAAATACACACACACACACTTTCAAACACACCCCTCAAATGAGACTTTGAGGGGTTTATATAGTTCCTTACAACAATACCCTAATGGGCTTGGCAAGGGCCACGAATTGGACTTGCATTGGGCTTGGGACACATAAGCTTATCAATGGCTAGCATAGCTTATCTTTTAACCAATTAGCTTAGCCCAATCCACGAGCCCGGTGACTATTCTATCACGATATCTAACACACGTTACAAAGTTTCTAAATGTGAATGACCATCACTTCTAATAAAAACAATTAAGGCTAACAATCTCCCCTAAGGGGTGGTCATTCAAATGATGCTCCACTTGATTAGGTCTTTACTTTTCTCGAGCTTGAACTTTGCGTGTAGATATAGAATAGTCTTGATTCTTTGTTCTTTCATGCTTTGTGATAAGTTAATGTGGTTGTTCCGCCGTTGTCAACTTCGTTGGTTAGGTGTCTCCACGTCTTTCTCCACCATGCTCACACTTCTATTTGACTTTGGTTACCAATGATGTAGTTCTCGAGTCTTTAAACTTTGTGTAGCCTTTGATTGTGATGAGAACTTTCATGTGTCGTTGGTATAAGCATGTGCATGATCTGCACGATCCATCCGGCCCTCGGAGCTTCCATAAGAAGAAAACATAAAAACAGGTTAGTAATAAGCGGATTCCGGCACTTACAAGTTTGAATTTCGAGGGTGTTAACAAGATAGTGTGAAAACACATCTCTAATTCTCACAAAGGCCGTTCCTCGAACGAGTCCTACAAGTGAGATAACGCGATATACCGGGCGAAGTACATCTACTCGGATGAGTCACGAGGTACATCAAGCATCACCCCACGATCAGAGACCGCTTGAGACACACTAAGCGTAATCCACGGGAGTTACCAAAGTGACCTGCCGCCGTGGTGCTTGATGTTGACCCCGCAGGAATTTCCATTCAATCACCAAGATCACAAATGTGAAACTTCTCATAAATTTCTGTTACAGCAGATTGCTAAGATCTCAAGGACTCTAAAATATATCACTTGTGTCCTTATTGATGAACAAAAGCGTTTATGTCATGTCATGTGTTCCTATGAGATCTTTTGATGAATCTCGTGGCTCTAGACTCAATAGTGCATTTTGGTTTTCCTAAGCGGAGACTAGGGAGAGGGTCTCCTTCTTCAATATCAACTATCTCTAAGAGAAAGTCGATAGATTATGTAGGGTTCCAAGTGAGAATGAAACAAATCCTTTTAAGAGGAATTGAGTGGCTAGAAGGTTTAGTGCAGGCGTCCTGGGTCCATGACGCCTTTGTCTTCATTACCGTGTCATCTTAGTGACAACCAAAAGAGATGAATTGAACCCGGTTTATGCCCTAAGGTTGATTATGGAGGGCTATTTCTTTTCACCCTTTTCATTACATTTCTTTTTAATTCTTCAACCCCTTCTTTCTCCTTTCTCACATTACTCCTTTTTCAATCATACCTAAGGACTTCTAATACTAACTATTTGTGATGTCCTTGGGTAGATCCCTCTGGCTCTGGCGGATCATAGGACGAGTTTCCTATCCTTAGTCACCTTATACCTCCATGACTGTCCTATTGTTGCCATAAAACCATTTTTCTTGAAAATCTCTCAGAGTGTTTATGATAGAAAACATGTTTGAGACACTCCGAGAGTTTTATATTTTCAGAAACACTCCCCTTTCACATGTGCTTATGAGTTTTAACGAAATCTGCATAGAGGGTAGAGTTTGCACTTTTGAATTGATCGCTCATGATAGACAATTCCCCACGTACACTGGTTATGTTGCCTAGTTAAAGAGTTCCATTGTCACGTTTTAGGTGACAACTAGCTCTAATAACTAACTTGAAGTTGTAAACACTCCTTGAAAAGGAGGTTAGACCCATGAAAGTGCATATCTATCACAAGTTTCTCGAGATGGTACATTTACTAACATTGATTCCTGTCAATTCATTGGTTCCGTCTGAGAGTCGAGCTCATTGTGAAATTCAAACACCGATCATTAAACATTTTTGATCACATTTTAATCACGGCTCCTCCCCCTCAAAAATAGCATATTCGTGATATTTTTGATATCAACGGATTAAACAACATTTTAGAATCTTTTGGGGAGACAAACGGATTTGATTTAAGCATGAATTTGGAACATTTTGTTTTATACTCCCCTTTTTATAAAGCATAATCAATTAAAGGGTTTTAGAGGGAGTTATCTTGAGCACAAAATATTTTGAAAGATTTTGAAAATCTTTTGAACAATCTTGAAAAGGTGCTCAAGATGATGATGATTTCTCACCATTTTTAAATGTAGTGCACTGAAGCGTACACTTGATTTTTTCTATAAAAGCACGAGTTTTGATTTGAAAAATAATCAAAAGTCATCATTTTGGTCCGGGTTTCGTACTGAAGTATACGAAAGCCATTATTTTGAGAAATTTTGAGAAACGACATGTTTTAGAAAACATATTAAAGAACTCTCGCTCAAGCATCTGTACATACCCGTATCATTGTTGAATAACATTTCTAGAAACGCATGAGAATATCGATTATACAAGAGACATGTCGCGAGAAGAATATTTTTGGATTTTTGATTTTATATTGTTTTTGTATTTTTGAAAGTTTTATATTTTTATATTTTGCTTTTGTTGGTTTTTCAAATTTTGTATTTTGTTTTTCAAAAATATTTACAGTGAAGCTTGTTGGAAAATCATTTCAAGAAGATTCGAGAAGACGCTCTAACTCCTCGTGGGTTAGGCTTATTCAAGTCGTCGAACTAAATAGTCAAACCTTTCTTTTGGAAGGGCTTTAGTTAATAGATCGGCAAGTTGGTAATCTGTCTTCACGAAGAATAATTCAACAGTACCATTTTCGACGTACTCTTTGATGAAGTGATAGCGGACACGGATATGCTTAGTCTTTGAGTGATGAACAGATTGCATGATATGGCTATGGCACTTTTCGAGTCACAATACATAGGTATTTTATCGAAAGTAAAGCCATAATCCGTGAGTTGTGTTCTCATCCATAGAACTTGAGCACAACACGCAGATAGAGACACATACTCAGCCGGTTGAAAGTGCAGTGCAATCTTGTTTCTTTGAAGACCAGCTTACTAACTTTTCACCCAAAATTGTGCTCCTCCTGATGTACTTTTGCTGTAACTTGATCACCTGCGTGGTCCGTGATCCTGAAAAGGCAATTAGATCAAACCGATTCCTTCGATACCAAAGTCCCATGTGAATAGATGTCTTCGTATGCGAAAGATCCGTTTAACCTCTTTGAGGTGCGATTTGGTAGGCTTTGCACTCAAACCGTGCTAATAAGCAAACAAAAAAATGAATATCCGGTCGACTAGCAAAGAGGTACATGAGAGAACCAATCATGCTCCGATATTTCTTCGGATCAATAGGTTTCCCAAACAAATCGGCTCCAATTTTTGGTGAAGTTACCATTGGTGTTCCAACCGAGTCACAATTATCCATACCATGATTTTTCAAAATCTCAGTCGTGTATTTAGCTTGATTTATAAAAATTCCACGAGGGGCTTGATGTATTTGTAAACCAAGAAAGAATTTTAGTTCCCCATCATGGACATTTCAAATTTACTTTTCATGAGATTTTCAAAATGTTTTGAAAGATTCGGATTAGTGGACCCAAAGATGATGTCGCCCACGAAATCAACAATCAAAATGTCATTTTTGCATTTTGTGTAAACAAGGTAGGATCAACTGTGCCTTTGGTGAAATTGTTTTGGATAAGGAAAGAGGACAGTTAGTCATACCACGCTCTCGGAGCTTGTTTCAATCCATAGATTGCCTTTTTGAGTTTGTAGACGTAGTATGGATGTTCCATGTCTACGGCCTTCGGCCGACTCACATACACTTCTTCTTTCAGAGTTCCATTCAAGAACGCGGTCTTAATGTCCATCCGATAAACCGTGATGTTTTTGTGAGCGGCGTAGGCTAAGAAAATCCGACGCTTCTAGTCTAGCTATCGGGCGAATGACTCTTCAAAGTCTATCCCTTCCTCTTGTCTGTATCCTTTGGCCACAAGACGAGCTTTGTTGCCAATTACAGTCATCTCTTCATCCCTTTTGTTCTTCCATAACCATTTGAGATCAATGACGCGAACGTCAATGGGTCTTGGAACCATTTCCCAAGAGTCATGTAGACGGTATTGGAGAAGTTCCTCCTGCATCGCTTCTATCCATGCGTTTTCTGCCATTGCCTCGCGAATTTTCTTTGGCTCGATATTGCTAATTGAGCAAAGGTAAATGCACAATTCGCAATCGGTGGCAAGTTGATGCCTCGTCTCAATTGGCCTTGAAGGTTCACCAATAACTTGTTCAATTGGGTGGTCTTTTGTCCACTTCAGAGTAGAAGGATACCGTTGGTTATACGTATGCGAGTTAGATGGTTCTCGTAAGCTTGAAGAAGATTCAGTTGATTCCGTAGCAAACGGGTTTTTAAATAAGTCTTCATCTAACGTTGCATCGTTATGGTTTTGATTTTGCTCATCAACTGCTGGTAGAATGGGTGCAATAACGGGAGTAGATGTAGATGATGTTGATGGAGTTGGTGCATTGGTTTCGACCGTTGTAGATGCATCTTCTGTTGGTGGTGGAGGATGATTTTGAGTGGGTGCAGCGGAATGATGGTTTGATGCATTTGTCGAAGTTCCACCATAGTATTCATCGAACATTAACTCTAAGAAATTCTCCCATTCTTGTTCTTTAGGATTGTCAAGCGAAGTTGATTGAGCTCTTTGAGGTAATGAGTCCTAACTCGATGTGTTCGTAAGTCCACCTTGGTTTAGTGCGGGTTCTAGAGCGAGTCTCTCAGAAGCCATTAATTTGAAGTCCGTTATCCAAATCTTTTACCATGGACTAGATGAAATCTCTCAAGGCATCCTTGATGCTGGAGGAATTTTTCTCTATAAGACTCCTAATGATGCACACCAATTACTTGAAGATCGAGTACTTCTCAAACTCGATTGGTCCAAAGATTCCAAAACCAAACTCTTCGAAAACCGTTGCTTTTGTCGAAAACACCGATACCTCAAAACTCATGGAGAAAATGGAAGCCTTAACCTCAAAAATCGACTCGCAATATAAAGATATCAAAGAAGAAATAAAGGAAATGCGAGATGGATGCAACAATTGTGGAGGAAATCACCCATCGTCTGACTGCGACGATAAACCTATGGGTGGACCTAACGAAGGAGAAGCAAATTATGTCCAAGGAGGATATCGTGGAAGAGGATATCGTAGTAATTATTACGGTCGAAATTCTGGAAATTGGCAAGACCGCCGACCAAGGGATGACAACCGTGATTCTCAACCACAAACTGACAATCCGCCACCACAAAACTCCGACAAAAAGATGGAAGAATCCGAATTCGAAAAAACCAAGAGAGAATTTGTGACTGCTCAAAAATCTGCAAATGATTTCATCAAAAATCAATTTTTCAATCTCAAAGCCAAAGTTGAGTAGGGACAGAAAAATCATCAAGCATCTATCCAAGATCTTGAAAACAAATTTGGTAGATTTTCTGACCAACATTCCTCTCGACCATCTGGTTCGTTGCCAAGTAACACCCAATCCAACCTAAAACCATCAATGATAAACGCATCGGTCCACCACAAACGAGAAATGAGCATATCAATGCTGTCTTCACAAGAAGTGGTCTCTCGTACGATCCATCACAAAATCCTAATGAAAATTCTCCTATCACCCAAGATAGTGAGGATGAAGCTGAGGAATCCAACACAACTCAAACAACCAAAAAGAAAACCACACCATCTGTCAAGGCGTACACACCAAAAATTCCATATCCTCAATGCCTTAAGAAAGAAAAAATGGAAGAGCGTTATAAGAAGTTCATTGAAATAATCAAAGAGGTTAGACTCAATGTTCCTCTCGTTGATTTCTTAGCCGGAATGCCCAATTACGAGAAATTATTGAAAGAACTTCTTAATAACAAAAGCAAGCTCGAGCAAATATCAGCTACTTTCCTTAACGAAGAATGCTCAGCCATTGTTCAGAAAAAAATCCCACCAAAGCTCGGAGATCCTGGGAGCTTTCTTATTCCATGTACTTTCTGGAATAATATTCAATACGATGCTTTAGCCGACCTTGGTACAAGTATCAATTTGATGCCTTATTCGCTGTATTCTAAGTTATGCAACAACAGCCTTAAACCAACAAAAATGAGCATTCGATTAGCTAATCATTCTTATCAATCTCCTGTTGGTATTGCCGAGAATATGCTTGTTCAAGTCGGTAAATTCATTTTTCCCGTGGACTTTGTAATCTTAGAAATGGAAGAAGATAGTAAAGTCCCACTCATCTTAGGAAGACCCTTCCTAAATACCGCTGATGCAATCATCAAAGTGAAAGGAAAAGAACTCAACCTTGGAGTTGGAGAAGATCGAATCACCTTTCTAATCGATAAAGTAATGCGCTATCCACGTTCCAGTGATGACACTTGTTTCAACATCGATGTTATCGATGAAGTCACTGACGAAGAATTGGATGCATTACTTAACGAATCTGATCCATTCATGACTACTTCTAAAAAAATCAATGAAACAGACTTTGACAAAGAGTTTGATGATTTCATGAAAGTAGAGTTCGAAGGAGATAACACGGAGGAGAAAGAAATGGAGGAAGAAAAGTTTGAAGCAATAACTTTCGATGATGAGATGAGAATAAAATCCTCTATCGAAGAACCACCAACAGATCTCGTGCTCAAACCTCTCCCTGATCATCTTGAATATGCTTACTTGGAGAAAAATTCACTTCTTCCAAAGAGTCATATCTTCATTACTTCGAGGCCAATGAGAAAGAAAGTTTAGTTTACGTCCTCAAAATCACAAACAAGCTTTCGCTTGGAAAACATTTGATATCCCAGGAATTAGTCCCAATTTCTGCAAACACAAAATCAATTTCGAAGATGGGATCAAACTTGTTGTTGAACGTCAACGTCGACTCAATCCTAACATGAAAGAAGTTGTTAAAAAGGAAATCATAAAACTTCTCAATGCTGGTATCATTTACCCAATCGAGGATAGTCCTTGGGTGACTCCCGTTCACTGTGTTCGAAAGGAGGAATGACGGTTGTGAATAATGAACGGAATGAACTAGTCCCTACTAGAACTGTTACTGGTTGGCACGTTTGTATTGACTATTGGAAATTAAACAAATCCAATAGAAAAGATCATTTTCCACTCCCGTCCATGGATCAAATGCTTGAAAGACTAGCAGGAAATAAATTCTTTTGTTTCCTCGATGGATTTTCAGGATATTTTCAAATTCCAATCGATCCTAATGACCAAGAAAAGACCACTTTCACTTGTCCTTTTGGAACCTACGCATATCGGCGTATGCCTTTCGGTCTTTGTAATGCAGTTGCGACTTTTCAAAGGTGTGTGATAGCCATATTCCAAGACATGCTCAAAACCTCTATGGAAGTTTTCATGGATGAATTTTTAGTCTTTGGAAACTCATTTGAAGCTTTTCTTTCCAATCTCGATAAAATGCTCGAAAGATCTTGGCTGCACACCTTGTCCTTAACTGGGAAAAATGTCACTTCATGGTGATCGAAGGAATTGTGCTTGGCCACAAGATCTCCAGTGCAAGCATGGAAGTAGATTAAGCAAAAATCGACATGATCATGAAACTACCACCACCAACTAACGTTAAAGCCTTTCGAAGTTTTTAGGACTCCGGTTTCTACCGCGCTTTATCAAAGATTTTTCAAAAATATCCCGGCTCGATGACAAAACTTCGAGAAAGATTCTATGTTTGACTTCAATTATGATTGCATAAAAGCTTTCGAAACGTTGAAATCTCAACTGACTAGTGCTCCGATCATGGTTTCACCTAATTGGTCACTACCCTTCGAACTTATGTGCGATGTCAGCGATTTTACTGTTGGAGCCCTTCTTAGGCCAACGAGAAGGAAAACACTTTCGGCCTATATATTTTTCTAGCAAGACACTAAAAAGTGCTCAGCAGAATTACACATTCTCATAAAAGGAATTACTGGCCGTAGTTTTCGCATTCGAAAAATTCTGATCCTACCTCGTACTCTCAAAAACGGTCGTGTTCACCGATCACTCGGCACTCAAATATCTGTTCACCAAGAAAGATGCTAAACCGCGTCTTATCCGATGGATTCTGCTACTCCAAGAATTTGACATCGAAATCAAAGATAAGAAAGGAGCAGAGAATCTAGCCGCTGATCATTTATCACGTCTTCAAAATCTAGATCTTGAGGAGTTAAAGGAAGAAGAAATCGATGATTACTTCCCAGATGAAACCCTCATGACCGTCGATGGAAATGACGATCGTTGGTTTGCTGACTTTGCGAACTATGTCGCTGGAGGAATTCTCAGAAAAGGTTTAACTCACACTCAAAGGAGCAAATTCTTTTCAGAACTTAAATACTACTTTTTGGAAGAACCGTATCTTTTCTAAATGTGTCCTGACGGAATGATCCGAAGATGTGTTTCTCGGTTCGAAACCCGCAAGATTCTTGACGAATGTCATCATGGCCCAACTGGGGGACATTATGGTCCTTCCACCAGAGCTAAAAAAGTTTTTAATGCTGGATTCTATTGGCCAACAATATTCAAAGAAGCACAAACACTTGTTCAGAACTATGATGCTTGCCAAAGAACCACCAACCTTTCACATAGAGACGAAATGCCATTGACAAGCATTCAAGTGTGTGAAATATTCGATATTTGGGGAATTGATTTCATGGGACCATTTCCTAAATCCCACAAATACGAATACATTCTCGATGCTATAGATTATGTGTCCAAATGGGCAGAAGCTGAAGCTTTACCAATGAACGATGCTCGCGTCGTCTTTAATTTTCTCAAAAAGCTTTTTGCTCGTTATGGAATCCCCAAAGCCTTGATAAGCGATCGAGGAACCCATTTCTGTAACCAACAAATGGAGAAAACCATGAAAAGATATGAAGTTCATCATCGATTCGACGCTTAACATCCACAAACTAGTGGCCAAGTTGAAAACACCAAGAGAGCTCTTAAAAGAATACTCGAAAAAACAGTGAAGGACAATCCTTCAAGATGGTCGAAGAAACTTGACGATGCTCGTGGGCGTTTCGACGGCTTATAAAACTCCTATTGGCACAACTCTTTACAGACTCCTGTATGGAAAAACTTGTCATTTGCCGTTCGAAGTTGAACATCGCTTACCTTGGGCTCTCGAAGCTGTAGCACCGATCTCAAAAAGGAGAGAAGAGATTCTTGCAATTGCACGAACTCAACGAATTAAGACTCCGAGCTTACGAAAATTCTAAACTGTATAAGGCTAGAACAAAAGCTTATCATGACAAAAAGCTAAGAGTTCGAAAAGAATTCAAAGCCGAGGATAAACTTCTGCTTTCCAACATGAAATTCAAATTCAAATCTCCTAACTTACAACCAAGATGGTTTGGACCATATATCGTTAAACATGGATACCCATCCGGTTATGTCGAACTCCATGACAAACAGGGTGGAAGTTTGATAACATCAAATTGTCCTGAGTTTCTAAGCATTAATTTCCCCCTTTATCATCACATTATGAGTAAATTATTAGTGAAAACATCCTTATTCCTTATTATTTCATTTCAGGACGCATTCGAAGTAAGGAAGCTGCAATTGGACGTTTTCAAGCCCTATTGATTCAACTGTCTCTTAATTACGGCGTAACCAAATGATGAAGTTACGACGCAACTAAAGATTACGAAGGCTACGGTGTAACCCTCAACTCAGGTTACGCCGTAAC
This sequence comes from Chrysanthemum makinoi, assembly GCA_910596185.1. Lineage (NCBI taxonomy): Eukaryota > Viridiplantae > Streptophyta > Magnoliopsida > Asterales > Asteraceae > Chrysanthemum > Chrysanthemum makinoi. The sequence continues at coordinate 73,650,336 of OU343216.1, read as the reverse complement.
TACTGATATATATATATTAAATCAACAAAAACTATGGCGTAGCTCTCAGCTTAGGCTATGCCGTAACAAAGATTTGCACTGGATTATAGCAGCTACGGCGTAACACCAAACAAGGTTACACCATAGCCAATGGATAAGCACTGAAGATTGAAGGAAGTTACGGCGTAACTACCTAATATGGTTACGCCATAACTATTTTAAAGCCTATAAATAGTCGATGGTTTCATCAGTATTAGATATCTCTCCTTTCCCAAACCTTCTAGGGTTTGGGGAGATCAAAACACAGAAGAAGAAGCATGGTTTAGGAGCATGAATAACGAAGTCTTCGTCTACGATTTCCTTTGTATTCAAGTTTGGATTCTTTTTATATTTTTCTAGATCTTATATTATGAATTCATGTCAATAATTAAAGTTTGCATTTATGTTATTGTTATTCTCTATAATTCTTTATAGACATTTGCTAGTCTTTTCATAGATCGCTAGCCTTGGTAGTAGTATAAGCTTGGTAGTATCTAAGGGGCTGGGAGATATGACCAACTGACCCCAGTCTTATAGATAGCGAAGTATGGGAGGAATTCGCCATAGTACGACCACTCTTCGTGTGCTAATTGACCAAATGATCACTTATCAAGTGGAGGTATTTAAGAGGTTAGGGGGAATCTAAGTTCCTAACGGCCGGGTTCCCACCGTCTAGATCTAGTAGATTTGGTGCTTAATGACTGCTATTAGGTGGCCGAATGATCCCGGGTGACCTGCTCATCTTGGTGAGGAATCTAAGAACCATAGGCCATGACGAATCGACCAAAGGAGTCTGGTGATAATTAACCACTATATTGAATCTTGGTATTGGGAATCAATTCATATTTGTAGTCTTTATTAAGCTTCGTTTATCTATCTCTTTTCCCTAAATTTCTGGTGTCTGTGTAAGTAGAATAATAGCATATCTATGGATTATATCAACTTTGTCTTACCCATATATTATCAATATATTATCTAATTATCTTAGTTCTTTCAAGGTCATAGCTCTCTTGGGACGACACTCGGATTTACCTAAGGCTTTACTACATCTGATCGGATACTCTGCCCGTTAGTATGTGTCTATCCTAAGTTATCTAAGTTTTATAAATATTAAAAGCAGGATGAAATAGCACATCATCTTTTTGGCGCCGCTGCCGGGGAGCAGTTAATGAAAGATCTAAGGTATTTCATATTCACCTCATTAAGAGATTTGAGCACTTCCATAAGGTACGTTTCTAAATCTCTCCTATTGCAACATTACATAATTAATATTCTGATGCTATTAGTTACGTCGTAACTACTTTCTTGAGTTACGACGTAACCGTATTGCAATTTATTTAAATTATTATAAAATCTTTTTGACTAATTAGCTACGACGTAACCTCCTTTTAGAGTTACGATGTAACCACTATAAAATCATATATATAAAAAATTCTGACCTTTAATTAAAATTAATTACGACGTAACCCTTATTAGGATTACGACGTAACCCTTTTCACAACCAATTAATATTCTAAAAATATTAGTTACAGCGTAACTAATTAATCGAATTACGCCGTAACTATCGAGGCGGTATAAAAACCTTACGGAATAAAAACTAGGTTTTACACATACTTTCACCGCCCAGACAAACAGTAAAATTTTCTCTCCGAAAAACTTTTCGAGCTCTCTTCATTGTTATCAATCTTCATGGCTGGTAAGACCTATTTTTACTCTTTTTGATTTATTTCTTTCGATTATATCAATTAGGGTTATATTTTAATATTTTAGGGATCTTGCCTATTTGAATTGATTATTGATATTGGTTTGATTTACTGATGATTTTGAAGATTTCTCCATATTATTTTGATTCGTGTCCTATCACTATGGTTCGATTTGGGTGTTTTGGCTTTATTTAAATGGGTTTTGGGTCAAACGCAAACTTAGTGGGTTAGGCGCGGTCCCTCAGCACTAATAGGTTAAAATTTTATCAAAAACTTTTACCTCTTGTAAAAAATTGATGGTTCCGACATAATCTATTGCGTAATTGAAACATCTGAGGTGCTGAGTTTCTGGGGAAGTTACGGCGTAACTGGGGGTTTAGTTACGCCGTAACCATTATATCTGCAATTACGGCATAGCAGTTTGTCATAGCTACGCTGTAACCTTTGAAATTTCCTAATTACGACGTAACTCTTGTTTTGGTTACGCCGTAACTTGACATCAGTAAGGTCTGCACTTACTGTTTCTTGTCTTATTTTTAGGTGCAAACAATCCCGCGAATTGGCCTAAGTTTTTGGCACACCCTAATGCTGGTATTAGGCCATTGTGCATAGAAGAATACGAAAAATTAAGGGGAAAGAATATCAGTCAACCCGAGGCTCTTGATTTTGATGCATTTGGTACTTTGGCAAACGGTAAAGCTAGTAGGAGATTAAGGAAGTTTTGCAAGATTAATTTCACGTGTAATGCTGGGGATTTCACGTGTAGTGCATGGTTGAGGCTATTCAGAATCACGGAGCCGGTTATTCCGGAGTACGCCCGTAAATTCCTTGCTAGTGTGGAATTTCGTTCTGATATTGGTGATGATGACACAAAGTCATTGTTTTTCCAGCTTGGGGGCATTTGGAGGAGTTTGACTCTTAAGCAGTTTACTACAAGGATGGGTTTGTATATTGAGGAGGAGATGGAAACAGAGGCTTTTAAACAGTTTTATAACACATGCTGGAGAAGAAGGGATGAGTCCCAAGACCTTGCTGCTTATTTCGATCATATCGCTGTCTCGGGTGATTCTGATCCTAAAAGCCCACCATCATACGTGATTGTGAGGAACCCTATCCGTCGATTGGTGCACCGCCTTCTTTCCTGCTCTATTCGAGCAAGGCACTCAGCCAAAGAGAAGATGACCATGGATGATCTTTATCTGATGCAGGGAATGGAAGGAGGGAACAACATTGATGTTCCTTACTATTTGGCTAGGTTTATGGTTTTGGGTGCTAAGGGGTTTTCCTCCAGGAGTCCTTTGCAGGGGGCTCATTTCATCGGGATATTGGCTCGGAGTTTTGATCTTATGACTGATGCAGCTTTGGCCCGATTGACCCGTGGTAGGGATACTTATTTGATTGGCCTGCCTAAGCTAGTGGAGTTAGGGATTTGCATCCAGGATGTTTATGGTGCGATTCAGCTAGTTGGGATTACCCCGAGAAGGGAAGAAGGGGAAGCTAGTGGTGCAGGTGGTGAAGCTGAGGAAGCAGCCGAGGAGCAGGTGCCCAGTGGACGAAGAAGGGAACATGTGAATGTTGGGGAGAGGTTGCAGATCATCGATGAAAGGCTTGAGGGAATGTCATCCTACTTCAACGAGGAGATTGAAAGCCTCGAAGTGGGTCTTTATGATCTTAGTAACCAGTTTGAGGGTTTTTCAGGTACATTAGATCAGGTGCAGCAGCTCCAGCAGGATTTCTTTCATTGGAGTGCGGATCGGACTAGCCAGATGCTACAGCATATGCATTTGAGCCACCCTAGGTGGGAAGGTCCGGAGTACGTGTACCAGCCCAACATCCCCGATATCGGACTCCAAGGAGGAGTGGCCTTCATGCAATCTGGCGCCACTCCTGGAAGCACCACGAGCACTCCATATGAGCCGTCCCAATTCCACTCCAGGGATCATGATCTTCCTGGGGACGAGTGATTTCCCCATTTAATGAAACAATTTTAAAACAATTTGAAACTCATGTTTGTAATAACTTAACTATGTGGATATTTTCTTGTTCTATCGTTAATTGTACCTGCCGGGTACAAAATTTTCCTGATATGCTGTGCAGGTTTTGGTTCTGTGATGCAGTTACGGCATAACCTTAGGATTAGTTACGCTGTAACCCCTGCTGCAGTAGGCAATTTTTGAAGCAACGCAAATAGTTAAAGCCCGTCCTTGGAAACGATACGCATTAGCCACCCCATGACCCACATTCAACCTTTAGTGAGACATCTTGAGCAACCATTCGAGAGGGGAGTTTATTTCTTTCTTGATTATTTTTCATTCTATTTTATTTTTCCTTTTTCTACGTACAAATGGGACTTTGTACACTTCAAGTGGGGGGATAGGAATAGAAATGAAGTGTATGATTACTTAGCTTACTTGCCCTAATTTTCTAGTTGGTTTCAAAATTTTAAGCTTATTTGAAAAATTTTCGTCATATTTTTAACCAATCTAGAATCACATAAAGCCGAGCACACTATAACCCTTATTGCCATTGGTGAGATTTAGCCTTTCCGTTTCCCCCATTTTACCCAAATATACCATAAATTGAGTGTGCCGATAGTATTGTAAATTTTAGAATTTGGCTTTTACATCACTTCGAGACCATAAACGAGTGGTGTATCAAGTTAGCTTGGTAAATTTGGAAAAGGCGATTTGAAAAAAAGTAAATGTTTTAGGATTAAACCCAAAAAGCCCATATGTGTTCACTTGTGTGCGTTTATCGATTAGTCGCATTCGCTTTTCGACCCCCGTGTTAACCCTTTTTGTTGCACTCTCCTTTAGTGCAAGATACCCCTAGTTACACCCTTTTTGAGCCTATCCTTTCAATTTCTAACCCTTATTTTCGTTACAACCTTACACCTTAGCCTACCGTGTAGTTTTACCTTTTTACCTAGAAGCCATTGTTCACCCCTAGTTTGAGGTTCAAATAAAGAAGCGTATCTCATCATCTACATCTCGCTAAAGATCGTCAAAGACCCAAGTAATCACCTTATGCTCAGTTCAAGTGGGGGGAAATATATCATTGCATCTTAAGCATATCGTTGCATATACAAAAAAAATAATATATATATATATATATATATATATATATATATTGAAGTATGATTGTTAATAGTGCGAAAAAGGATAAGCACTACATGAAGAAAATTGGCATTGAGAATAATATTCTCGATCACATACAAAGGTTGGAAGAATAAGTTCAACAATAAATAATGGTGGATTCCGGAGGCATGTCCTAACCATATGAAGACGAACCTTGAATTATTAGTTGTACGATGGCAACTCGGTTTTAAGCTAAAACTATTTGTTTTCTTTTTTTCTTTTTCGTTTTTTTCCTTTTTTCCCATTTTATATCCCATGCCTATCCTTACCCTTTTTGTCATGAAGCGTGTCTAGGTGATGCAGTGAGCAATCCTAGATGTCTTAGCCATGGATTTGGTCATGTATCATTGATTTTGTCTACTTCGCTGTGACACGTTAGTAATGACACCACCCCTTAAGCCTTTGAAACTCAACCCAACATTGCTTTCTAAAATTTGTCTTAACCTTAGCTCTAGTGGTGGAGTTGTGTGTAATTGCCAAGCTTATGATAGAATATTTACTATGTCCGTACAATTGAGTGACCACCCCGAAATTAACACTTAGAATAGGATGAGTGAGAGTGTTTTCGTTCCCATTTTGTGAGGTGTTCGGCTCTTATTAATATTCTAGCATGGAAATTAAAACTGTGCATTCTTCAAGGATGTATCTTTTGCAGTCTAAATTGGTCTACTTGAGGGCAAGTAGAGTTTAAGTGGGGGGATATTTGATAACATCAAATAGTCCTGAGTTTCTAAGCGTTAATTTCCCCCTTTATCATCACATTTTGAGTAAATTATTAGTGAAAACATCCTTATTCCTTATTATTTCATTTCAGGACGCATTCGAAGTAAGGAAGCTGCAATTGGACATTTTCAAGCCCTATTGATTCAACTGTCTCTTAATTACGGCGTAACCAAGTGATGAAGTTACGACGCAACTAAAGATTACGAAGGCTACGGCGTAACCCTCAGCTCAGGTTACGCCGTAACTACTGATATATATATTAAATCAACAAAGAATACGGCATAGCTCTCAGCTTAGGCTACGCCGTAACAAAGATTTGCACTGGATTATAGCAGCTACGGCGTAACAACAAACAAGGTTACGCCGTAGCCAATGGATAAGCACTGAAGATTTAAGGAAGTTACGGCGTAACTACCTAATAAGGTTACGCCGTAACTATTTTAAAGCCTATAAATAGTCGATGGTTTCATCAGTATTAGATATCTCTCCTTTCCCAAACCTTCTAGGGTTTGGGGAGATCAAAACACAGAAGAAGAAGCATGGTTTAGGAGCATAAATAACGAAGTCCTCGTCTACGATTTCCTTTTTATTCGAGTTTGGATTCTTCTTATATTTTTCTAGATCTTATATTATGAATTCATGTCATTAATTAAAGTTTGCATTTATGTTATTGTTATTCTCTATAATTCTTTATAGACATTTTCTAGTCTTTTCATAGATCGCTAACCTTTGTAGTATTATAAGCTTGGTAGTATCTAAGGGGCTGGGAGATATGACCAACTGACCCTCAGTCTGATAGATAGCGAAGTATGGGAGGAATTGACCATAGTACGACCACTCTTCGTGTGCGAATTGACCAAATGATCACTTATCAAGTGGAGGTATTTAAGAGGTTAGGGGGAATCTAAGTTCCTAACGGCCGGGTTCCCACCGTCTAGATCTAGTAGATTTGGTGCTTAATGACTGCTATTAGGTTGCCGAATGATCCCGGGTGACCTGCTCATCTTGTTGAGGAATCTAAGAACCATAGGCCATGACTAATCGACCAAAGGAGTCTGGTGATAATTAACCACTATATTGAATCTTTGTATCGGGAATCAATTCATAATTGTAGTCTTTATTAAGCTTCGTTTGTCTATCTCTTTTCCCTAAATTTCTGGTGTCTGTGTAAGTAGAATAATAGCATATCTATGGATTATATCAACTTTGTCTTACCCATATATTATCAATATATTATCTAATTATCTTAGTTCTTTCAAGGTCACAGCTCTCTTGGGACGACACTCGGATTTACCTAAGGCTTTACTACATCTGATCGGGTACTCTGCCCGTTAGTATGTGTCTATCCTAAGTTATCTAAGTTTAATAAATATTAAAAGCAGGATGAAATTGCACATCAAAGTTTCGTTGTTAATGGGCACTGAATCAAGTTATACTATGATAAGGAGCAAATGAATGAAATATCAGTTGAGACAGTTTCCCCTGAAAATGAATTCGAAACCATCACCTTCGTAGCACCTTTTTCAGGAAGAATCCCACAAAGTGTTCCTTGGAAACCATCTACTGAGTTCATCTGGAATGATATTGATGCTACTGGTGAAGAATTCATATATATCCCGGACTTTTCAAAATGTTCAAGGTTGCATCTGTGGCCAAGTAAATTCGGGAATATTCGAGTCAGGCTGATGACTCGGTAATAAAACAAGCGCTTCTCAGGAGGCAACTCGTGTGTTTCCGATTTGATTTTCTGTGGTCACGCCCCAAAGTTTAAACCTTTGGTTGAACTTAAGTGTGGGGGGGTGACACAACTTAATAAAACTCTTTTGTTTGTATATAAGATTCTGTGTAGGTAATGATTACTCCAGTGGACTCTTGGATGAAGGAAATTAAGGTGAAAAACTCATTGGAATAACTGGTTTCATCTTTATTTTCCCTATTTCTATACTTTGAAGTTCGTTTTTCACATTGAGGACAATGTTTAACTTAAGTGTAGGGGGTGAATTGGAAAATTAGAGTTTTTAAGCTTAAAATTAAAATTTTGTTTACTCTTGTGATCTAGTTATTTTCTCGCTTTTAGGATAATATTAGAATAACTGGATTAAACCACTGGTAAAACTGGTAATATTTGAAACTTTGATATGTGTTCCGATTAATATTGCAATCCATTCTAGGATCGATAAACATTTGCTAGCACAAATTATAGCCCTTACCACTAAATTTGTGAGGATTTGAGTCAGTTCAATAGAAAGCATACATCTTTTATGCTTGAATCTTTTGCTATGAGTGTGCCGGTGATTTTATTTATTCTAGAACTTGTGCTTGTAAATCATTACCAGACCGTAGTGAGATCGCATTCGTGCGATATAAGTAAATTCGTGTGATAAAGAGGCACCTTAGGATTTAACCCAAATGGCCTTCCTTTTTTCATATTATGCTATATTAGCGAACCACATCGGTTAGTTAACCACCTGGACCCATTTGTAGCGCTCGTCTTTACTGCTAGATACCCCTAGTTACACCCTCTGAGTCATCCTTTTCGTTTTTTGTTTCATCCAGAAAAATACAAAAAGATTTTATACTTTAAACCTTAGCCTAACCCTTGTCAATGTCTAAACGGTTGGTTGCTAGTCTCCTGGAAAGAGAAGATTGTTCAAATGATTATGAGTACCGCATCTTGTTAGTTGAGTGAGCCATTCTGAGTTAAAAAAAATGTTGAAAGTATGAGTGTATTAGCCAATGTGCTATGTTCGAAGAAAAATTACCATGGCAAATCAAAGCGGAGAGGTTTGGAAATCCGAAGAAAATGGAGCTATAATCATTTATTGGTTTGCGGATTGTTTGGTAGCTAGCAACACGGGTATTAGACTTGATTCTATTTTTATTTTACACCCATTTCATAAATATTCCCATGCCTTATCCATGCCCTTCACCCTAAGCCATAACATTATAACCCGAATAAAAGTCCTCTTTAGATGTTTTTGCTTGGTGCTCACGCCACGTCGGTGGAGTTTTGTTTCTTGTACAAGCTTATGGTAATAATCTAATCATGACTGAGCAATGAGTGTGATTTATCTTGTTACTCCACTAAAATTGAGTGATTGAGTGAATTATATTTCGTTCCTTTTTTGTGAGGTGTTTTGAAATGTTAATCATGCAAGAAAATCATTAGATATTGTCAAACATCTTGAAAGTTTCGCTCTTAAAAGCATAATTGATGAATCTTCTCTTGTACTTGTACTTGGTTGATTTGCATCACATTTTTCGTAATCATGATCTTGTACCAGTGGATGTTTTTCCTAGATTTGCTTGAGGGCAAGCAAAGTTTAAGTGTGGGGGAATTTGATAACGCTCAGATTGTACATGTTTTTAGTAGCGTTATGTGTGCTTTTGTATATGTTATTTGGTTATATTTGTATGATTTCAGTGCTTAATGGCATCAAAAGATGTTTGTCTAGTTGTAACACCCCCAATTTCGTGATACGCAGCGGAATTCAAACTGGGTGTTACTTCATGGCACAACAGTCATAACAATAGAAAACGAACTCTAATGGAGTCGTTTTAAAAGATTTATCATTCGATTATATAAATATCAGAGTTTACAAAAATGAGGTCCCAAATGGTTCCAAGTTTACAAAATACATTAAATTGGTTTTCGAATGATAATAAAATTTATAGCCTTCTTCAGTATCCTTGCTCTTTCGTGCCAGCTTTCGACATTATGGACCTGAAATACATGCTTAAAACTGTCAACACAAAGGTTGAGTGAATTCATAGAGTTTTTTTTATGGTTGAACACATTATGTTGGTAGTGTGAGTTATAGACTCACACCAATTTTTTGAAAACAAAACAGTTATTATTAGACTAAGCATCATGAAATCAAGGCGTTAACGTGTTCCAAATTTAATTGGAGAAACTGTTGATACGTGCCCTTAACAGGTAAAATTGCCATTTTTACCTAATGTACTCAAATATAGTGTGTTTGTTTACTGGACCTGGTCAAACAAACGGGATTCGTCAATCCCAATAGATCTATTCATAATATTCGTGCCCACCTTCACTCAGTGATTAATGATTCATGATTTAGGGACTTAAGTTTGGCAAATGCGGTAACTTAGTGCTAATAAAACAATCAGATAAGTATATAGTTTGAAAGCAATGTGTTCGGTTTAAAATAGAGCATGTATCTCCCCCAAGGGTTTGTAAAACAATTAAGTAATAGAAAGTGGGGCTATGAACTCACCTCAGAGTAAATGATATCAAATGTATAATGAGAATGATGGATATGCCATGAGAACTTCTACGAGCAACCTAAAATAGAATGTTGCGACTTAGGTTTGGAATAATGTTTAGGAAAACATAAACCATCATATATACGTCTCTATGTTGATCATGATGTAGTACATGGTTTTTGTGTATGTCGTTTATAGAAATGGTCTAGTTGTGAAAACGTGTATAGTTTATATATAACGTACTACCGTTCGGGCCATCACAATTCAGAGGTCATGTAGTAAACGTTCGAGGAGCTAGGACACTTTAAATCGTAAATCCAGCAACTCGCCGATATATTTTACTCAAATGAAACCCCTCACATGAAGCTCCCTAGTTTTGTAGCACTTAGTAGATAAAACATAGATTTTGAATGAAGATTTTTATATCATAAAGTTTATCATGTTTTTAGTAAATATCTAGTTTTTACAAGTTCTCATTGTTTACTAGTGATTACAACTTATTAACATGTTCAAGAATGAAGTTTTGGTAAAAATCGTCGAAAAAGGTACAATGGTCATTTTTCCGTTACTTGTGAAAACACTATTTCAAAGATTAAATGAAGTTTTGTTAAGTTAATATGTAACTAGTTATGAAAATAACTTGGTTTTGCCTTTAGTTGTGACAAAAGTATAGTCGTGAAACTATATATAGGGCAGTTTCAGTTTTTGAAAGATAATGGCCTATTTAAGCGTTTTCAAGGTCCGAGCCTCTTTGAAATCGAAGGAAAACCTCGTTCCGGACAACTTTCGTGTTTTAACTTTTTGATGATTCAGACCAGAAGTACCACTTTTAACACGGACAGACCCTAAACAGCTTGTGTTTAGGCAGTTTCGGCGTTTTGGTTTCGCTAACTTCTTTTGGCCGTATCTTTTAACTCGTTTGTCCGTTTCGGGTGATTAAAGTTGCTATGTTTACCTTTTTATCTTGTCTACCATAGTATGTAAGTTAGAAAGTCCATATGTGACTGGTTTTAATGGTCTCAAATGTGTAGAATATGACTAGTTTACTAGTTTGTTACTTTTACGACAATATGTGAATTAAAACATGTGATTGAGTATATGTACATCATGAATCAACATAGTAACTATATATATAGCATGAAATTATTAAGATTATGAATAATAAAGATGAGATGATGGTGGTGATTAGTTGCTTACAACTTTTGGCTTTCAATTAAGAAAGGAGTAACTTGGTAAGGATAGGACTTTGATTGATCACTTAAGACTTCGGATTGAGCTAGCTTTCTACACCTTGGCACCCTTGCAATCTTGAAGAGTTGGTGATGAAGTACTAAGTGACTTGAGTGGATCTAAACTCAAGAAGATCACTTAAACTTGCTAGAGATTTGATGTAGTAACTTACTACTTGAAACTTCTTTGCATAAACTTGGAGTTTATAGATCAAATGATGGAAGATATGAGGGTTTGATGATATGAACGACCCAATTCAGTGTTTTAGGGTGTTTAAGATGTATTTCAATTGCTATTTATAGGAGGGTAAGTTTGGTTAACCATATATTGGGTTAAATATTAACCATGGTTAAGTTAGGACACATGTAATGATCTAAATGAACCATGGTTAGGATTAAGACACCAAGATGATGACTCCCCCCCCCCTAAATTCGGCCAAATAGAGATAAGATGACTTAGTTGGATAGTTTTGATATTTTGATTAATAGTATTTAGATATTTTGATGAATAGTGTTTAGATATTTTTGAAAATATCTAGGTATTTATCAATAGTAACTAGTATTTATATATTATGAGTATAGAGTACATTGTTTATGCATGAAAATCATGTAAAAGTATTTACTTGTTCAATTTACGCGAAATTAGTAAATAATAAAAAAAAATACGGTGAATAGTAACTCGTGAATAGTAATTTGTGAATAGTAATTTTGCAGGAAAAAGTTTGAGTTTAAATAATGACCCAAAATATGATGAATAGTAAAAATGAATAGTGAAAAATGAATAGTAATGGTGAATAGTGAAATCCGATGATGAATAGTTAAAACCCGAAAATGCGAATTGTTACACTAGTGTTTATAACCAAGTGCAGGGAAACGGAAGGAAAAGTAAAGGAATGTTCAGCAAATGGAAGATTCCCGTTTCAGTGTAGCATGTCAAGTACAAATCAGTATTTCTAGTACCATAGAAGACCAAGATGATTTAAGAACCAAGTTCTACAAGTTCTAATAAAGTAAAGATCGATTTTCTGTTACTCAGGAAGACCAACCGGATCGATTGCAAATGCAACCGGATCGGTTGGAAGATGATCAAAAAGTGCCCAAGACGCCAACCCAACCGTTCGGTTGCCACCCGCAACCGATACGGTTGGAGCCCTTGTAGAAGACCAACTGGATCGGTTGGTCATATGACCGATCCGGTTGGAGAGCCTGTTTCTGCCAAATCTTCATCATTAAGTTTCCCCTTTGTATCCAAACGATTCTAGGTCCTTCCCTTGATGTATTCTAGTCCCTTCCTAACTCCTTGGAGGCCAAGTTCAGCAATTAATACCCTAGGCCTTGGAACTAGTATAAATAGAGACCTCTTGTGAGCATATGAGACACAAATTTCAATACAACTCTCTTTAATCATCAAAAAAGCTCTTAAGCTCTCAAACTCGTCCTTAGAAGTCCAGGAAAGTTTGGAGTTCCAGAAGTACCACATTTGGAGGCCAAAACCTCAAGGAGTCTACCCCAATACTTTGGGAATCATTACTTCACCATTTGTAATCTTATTCCAAGCATTGTAAGACTCTTAATCATGTTTTCTAATGTTCAAAGTTCTGAGTTTATGTTTATGTTTGCTATGAGTGGCTAGTTTCTTTATACACTTGCTTAAATGATGTTGATTATCATATGATTATTTGGTGATTATGTTAACATGTTTTAATTCAATTTCAAGTTGATTCTAAGATCCAATTGTGCTAAAGTTTCATAGTGACATTTGTTAAATCAAGTTTGACTAGTTGATAATAACCGTAGAGGTCGAAAGAACTTATTGTTGTTCAACTAGTTATAATCATTTTATCTATGGATGATTGTTTTTACCCATTATTCTTGATTAAACAAAGGAACTAAGGTGTGGTTGTAATAAGAACGCTTTTTGATTATCAAGTTGTATTGATTGGAAACATCTAAAAGATCGTAAGATTAGTTGTTGACAATCAATTGTACCCTTTTGTCTATAATCGGTTACCTTTTGTATTGACCATTTCTTAAGCAATTTGATAAAGCAAATGGATGTTTTTGTGTTTAAGTTTGTGAAAATAAACTTATGAAACTTGAATTGATCTTGAATTGATTCGTTAAACTTAATGCTTTTTTTTATAAACTAAAATCTTGACGAAGGTTTAACTTGTAAGAACAATAGATTAGTACACCAACTAATTATTATAACCAACATGTTAAGAGGTTAGCACAATCACACTAATCAAGGATAAGAAACTAGTTTAAGCAAGTGTAGTTTTTAATCATCTGAATTTCATTATATCTATTTTCGTTGTTATATGTTTTGGATTGTCTTAGTTGATTCAAACTTGTTAATCAGATTCACTCAAATCCCTGCGAACGATCCCGACTTACCTTCATAATCTTGCTATAACGGACGAGTGCACTTGCTCGTATGTGTTATTGGTAAAATTGGTAATTCGTCTTTTATAAATTTAAAACTTGTACACATCGAACACATCAAGGAGGTTTTTGCTCATGTAGCTCACATTGAAGCTATCAGGTTATTTTTGGCCTTTGCCTCCTATATGGGCTTCACAATCTATCAGATGGATATGAAGAGTGCCTTTCTTTATGGCACTATTGATGAGGAGGTGTATGTTGCTCAGCATCTAGGTTTTCTGGATCTTGCTCATCCCGAGAAGGTGTATAAGGTGATTAAAGCCATGTATGGATTCATCAAGCTCTAAGAGCTTGGTATGCTACACTCTCCACTTTTCTTGAGAAGCATGGATACAATGGAGGAACTATTGACAAGACCCTATTTATAAAGAAGGACAAGAAGGATATCATGTTGGTGCAGGTTTATGTAGATGATATCATCTTTGGTTCTACAAACAGGTCTTGGTGTGAAGAGTTTGAAGGTCTCATGAAGGGCATATTTCAGAGGAGTTCTATGGGTGAGCTCACATTCTTCCTTGGACTGCAAGTCAAACAGATGCCAGATGGACTATTTATTTCTCAGGACAAGTATGTTGCTGAGATGCTGAAGAAGTTTGACTATGCCAGTGTGAAGACTGAAGTGACACGAATGGAGACCAAAGTGGCATTAACAAAGGATGAGGAAGCTGACGATGTGGATGTGCACTTGTACAGATCCATGATAGGTTCTCTTATGTACTTCACTGCCCCTAGGCCTAATATTATGTATGCAGTTTGTGTATGTTCTCGTTTTCTGGTGACTCCCACGACTTTACATCTTCATGCTGTGAAGAGGATCTTTAAATAACTTAAGGGAAAACCCAATTTGGGCTTATAGTATCCTAAAGAATAATATTTTGACCTGGAAGCCAATTCAAATAGTGACTATACTGGGGCAAGCCTTGACAAGAAATCCACAACTGGTGGATGTCAATTCCTTGGCAGGAGACTCATTTCATGGCAGTGAAAAAAGCAGACTATAGTAGCTACCTCAACAACTGAAGCTGAGTATGTGGCTGCTGCAAATTGCTGTGGACAGGTTTTGTGGATTCAGAATCAGATGCTGGATTATGGTCTTAACTTCATGAATACAGTAATCTACATTGATAATGAAAGTACTATTTGTATAGTAAAGAACCCAGTGTACCACTCTAAGACTAAACATATTGAAATAAGGCATCACTTTATTAGAGATTGCTTTGAAAAGAAATTGATTAGAGTGGAAAAGATTCACACTGATAATAATGTAGCATACTTATTAACCAAAGCCTTTAATGGACATATATTTAATTTTTAAGTGATTAATATTGGTGTGATGAACCCGTAGCTACATTTAAGGGGAGGATAAATGTATAGTTTGTAACTAGCAGGGTACCCGCGCGATGCGGCGGCGGGTACCTTGTGACTAAATTTTATTGCGAGCAAATGGTGTTCATTTATACGTTTTTTTAACAATAACTTTCCGAACGAATGATAATTTTTTATTAAAATAACTATAAACCATAACGATGCAAACTATTTCATATCCAAATAAACATATAAAGGTACAAGCCCAATTATAAACCATACTGAAATCAATGCATACTCGGCCCAAAGCACAAGAGGTTAAGGGGGTGTTTGTGATTGCTTATTGAAAATAGATTATGCATTTTGAAAGCGAATAATCAGATAATAAGTTGTTACAAAACGTGATTTTAAAACATGGTGTTTGGATTTGATTATGCTATTTGATATCGCAATAATCAATTTTTTTAGTGTTTGCCAAATTGAATTATTTATAATGCTTATAGGTAAAATTACTAATAAAAACATTATTATATATTAGTTAAGCTTTATAAATTTACAAATTGAATTATCCCGTATCGATCCCGTACCGAATTAGTGGTACCGATTTTTTCCTGAGCATAAATTATTAGTACCGGTACCGTACCGAACGAGATTCGGATACCGGTACCAATACCGGCACCGGGAAATCGGGTTTTCCTCTTTTTTTTGAGAATTTCCTGATTTGGTACCGGTCTCGTACCGAATTAGTGGTCCCGA
Organism: Chrysanthemum makinoi; assembly: GCA_910596185.1. NCBI lineage: Eukaryota > Viridiplantae > Streptophyta > Magnoliopsida > Asterales > Asteraceae > Chrysanthemum > Chrysanthemum makinoi. The sequence continues at coordinate 73,634,790 of OU343216.1, read as the reverse complement.
TTTTTTTTCACCTTATTTTGTAGTCCCGATACTGTACCGTATATCAGGAATTGACAAGATTCCAGTACAGTTCCAATTCGGTTTCGAAATTCTGGTCGAAATACTCATGCCTAAATAAAATCAAACACTGACTTTTATTTGTAAAACCATTTTGCTCATATGTATATTTAAGAACTCTTTTTTATATTTTTACCTACCTTATCCAAATCATTGTTTATCACAAACTAATTTTATATTTCTACTCAACTGATTCATCGTCATCCCCAAAATAAATTCACCCACATCACTAATTAGAAGATGAAGGTTTTATATGAGTGTATATTGGTCAGTTGTGGATTAAACTATTGGTTTTGCAAACGTTGTTGTTCATACCTCAAATCTGATTAAACCTTAAAAACAAATCATCCCCAACCTCAAGATATGAGTCGTTGGCTGATAAGATAACAACAAATTAGTTACCAGTACACCGAGGATTCAAGATGAAGAACAACAAAGTCAACACACAAGCTTGTGATATCTTGATTCGAGTGTTATTTTTGATATGGTGAGGTAAAAACATCATACCCTTCTTTTTTTTTCTTTTTTTTTATGTTTAATTTACGTTATCAATTTGGTAGGGCTTTTTTGTAATTTTTAAATTAACTTGTCAATTTGGTAGGGCTTATTGGTAAATTAGAAGTATGAACAAATTGTTTTTAGCAGTGTTTGAATTAGCAATGTGGCTGCTATATGTGAATTTGTTTTATTACATTAGTTGAATGTTTGAACAAATTGCTTATTGGTAATAATAATTGATTCTGTTTTATTACATTAGTTGAATGTTTAAACCAGATTATCACAGTTAGTAGGAATATGTGAATTTGTTTGATGTAAAAGTCCAATACGCATACATGGGTTATATAATACAGCAAATCATGAATTACAAAATCATGAGTATAAATAGTAAATGGATAAAATTAAGGCTAAAAATATTGAATTTGTGATTTAAAAACAGAAGGTTGCTGAAATTATGGATGTGATTTTGTTCCAAGAATCAAAAATAATGTAAACTGAAAATCAAATTAGTTTTGTCATTAATAGGCAAAAAAACTAAAGATTTAATAATTTCTCACATATAATAATCAGGTCTTTTGAGTTATGTGTCTGTCTGTTTGGTGAGCTTGGTTTCATTTTTGTAGGGTATAATATATGTGTTGAAATGTACTTTCTGATAAGGCTGGCTGCATGGCATACTTACAGCACATGTAATGACCATCAGTCTCTTGAGTTATGTGTTAATATGAGCCAAGTAACAAATTATGAAACAAAAATTTAAAGGGTTTCATTTTAATTTAAATGATTTACGAGGCTAATATTGGACCACCTAAATACACGTAAACAAAATGAAATTCCATAAATTTCTAATGTTAAGGTGGATGTCCTTTTTGCGCAAGGACGAATAAGTTTAAGTAGTTATGAATCACTTAATTGATTGAAGGTAGACTTGGTGAGGAGACATTGTTTCCCTGTTTATTGGGATGGAGACAATTGTCGTGTTCTAAGAGGCCATTGGTTTGCTCGTTAAGGGGGAATTCTTGATTGGCTTCCACTTCGTGAGGATGTTGCTGAACAATTGGTTGCTTATCATGGCAGGGTAAGTGACACTCATAATAGATGTGGAAATTATATTTTAGTCAATTCGAATTGCAACTTTTTGATAATGGGTCAAATGGGTAATGCAGAAAAGTCAACTACTAAGGAAACTGTCCAGGGTCAAATGGGTCGAAAGTCGTTTGAAGTCCATTCAGATGCAACATTTGAAAAGTTAGTGCCCACTTTCCTCCCTTTCACAGTTTTATGACTGGAATTATGATAAGTGACTGGAATTATAAGTGACTAGATTATGATAAGTGATTGGAATTATAAGTGACTATGATAAGTGACTGGAATTAAACGAGACCAATCATAAGTGACTGGAATTATGATAAGTGACTGGAAATTTCAACTACTTGGTTTAGAGATATATGTCAATGTTTATAATATATATTCTGAATTTGAAGTTTATTGTTTTAAATCTTAAATGTTAAATGTCAGTTAATACTATGTTAGTAGTATCCTAATGTTTCACCAAGCATGCCTAATGCAATGATAATACTTCATTGCATTCCTTAATATTCCCATTCCCATTATCATTTCCTTTCCTTGAAACGAACCAAGCGGCCCCTTAGTTGTAATTATTCTACAGTCTTTGTTATAAGACAGAATGTCTAGTTACTTGTTCGATCTTAGTTTTGACTTATGAGAAGGATTAGGAGTGTTTGGATCGGGACCATAACTCAAAAATTGGCCATTTATATTCCGGTACCTGAACCAGACTTCTCGTACCAGGTATGTTTCAAAGTCCAAATAGTAGAAATTATGGAATTTATAACAAAACGAACAAGTTTTATTAATCTTTTTAAAGCGCATAGCATTTCAAACAAACTTAAATCAGGAAACTCTATGCATCCTCTTCATTGTTGTCATGTCCGAAACAATTAACCCGTTTATTGCCAAAGATTGAAACAGGATTGGTTCTTCTGCGTTTCACACTCCTTGTTGAGTTGTTGAGGAAGCCTCGGGCGGGGTTTCTTCCTCATCATCAAGGATAATGACTTCGTCCCATTTACAGTGCATCAAGTTTATGAACCTTTTACGTTTTTTCTGAACCTGAAGTACAAAACAAATAAACATTAATAATTAGTAATGTTGTTATATTGAACATGCATGTATGTTAAATGTTTGTTGAAGAAATATAAAGATTTGAAAAAGTTTGTTACTTCAAGAGCTCGATTTATTTGTAGCTGAAGTGGAAGAGGGGCTGCAAGATGTGCTGGAAATGGATGAAGTTCAAGGGCTGGAAGAGGTTCAGGGACAATAGGAATTGGATGAAGTTCAAGGGCTGGAAGAGGTGCAAGGGCTGCTGGAATTGGATGAAGTTCAAGATCAGTGGGTGGAGAAAGCGTTAAAGAGGACAAAAGGCCTGATAGCTCATGGGGTAGACTACTGCTTGATTCATGTCGAACCTCAACAGTGGGACCAAGGGACAAAGATGACAGCACCATTGTTATTTCAGTTTGATGAGTATCCATAATTTAACAGAAGTTGAGTTTTTGATATGTTATTGTGCCTAAACCATGATCTTGTGCCTTCTTTTTATAGTGGCACTTTGTTAAGTATATGATAGGATTTTGCATTATGTAAGGCATGATTTTAGAGGACGAATTCTTGATTTGCAGCCCTTTTTAATAGAGAGAAAAGCTGGATGGGTGGAGGGAGTAAATACAGAGAACAGTTTCATTTGGTTCCTGATTTGCAGCCCTTTTTAATAGAGAGAAAAGCTGGATGGGTGGAGTCTTGTAAAACACATAACTGTTTCATTTGGGCTGTATAAATGGGCTATTAAATTTCCACGGTTGTTACTTTTGCTTCTTGTAAAACACAGAACTATTTACTACGTTTGATTTAAATGCCAAAGTTTACATTGATGTATAGATTTATTAGAATTTGTAAAACATTTCTTTCTAATATAAGTAATTTGTTGAATCTTAAAAATTAAGCCTTCTATTAATAGCATGTCCCAAATGTTTTATATAGTAGTATAGATAAGAGTATTAATATTAGTTAGAACTGGTAGTTATTTCTTGTAGTTAAACCTGGTAGTTAATTCAGATAGGTTTAAAGTTAAATCTGATAGTTAAACCTAGTAGGTATATAATTAATTCTGGTAGCAGTTCTTATTAATTCTGGTTTCCATAGATATTTGTAGTGTTTTTTTTGGTTTTAGACTAATTTTTCCAAGAAACACAAGGATCTTCAAGGATGGGAGATGAATGGAAGTTGTGCTGTTTGATGAACAACTATACTGAGTTAATTCTGGTGATGTCATCTTTAAGTCTGGTTGACTATTTTAAGTCTGGTAGTGCAAAAATGTTACCGTTAGTGCTGGTCGAGGGAAAATTGATTTTTACTGTATAAGTGGTACCGTTACCTACTTTTAGGCGGCCAGAAGTATATATATGGATAACATATATTTTTTTAAGTTCATATTTATCCTTAATTTACTTCATCTTAATCTTTAAAGTATAAATTCTTTTCTTCCGCTTAAAAATCTTTACCAGTACTAAACCCTAAACGAGCCGCACTAACCAGAACTGCAATTCGCTAAAGAATGGCACAATTAAAGTTCGTTGATAAGCACAACCAAGTGGGGTTTCTCAAGAAGCCTGCAGAAAGCACATGTTTCGAATAGATAGTGGACTTTTTGAAGGGCTTTCACATAAGGTATGCCCTCACACACAATCCCACTATATATGATTCCCTAGTCAAACAGTTCTGGCAGACTGCTACTGCCATAACTCTTGTTGATGGGACACTAGAACTACAAGAAACAATTAATACTTTAGAGTATTCAATCACTGAGGAGTCAGTCAGAAGCAAGCTTCAATTGGCTGATGCCTCAGGGATACCAGTGTTGCCAAATAATGAACTTTTATAGGGAATGGGTAATATGGGATATCCAACTGATGGATCTTTCACTTTTTGGAAAAGTCACTTTACACCACAATGGCGATTTCTTGTGAATCATATTTTACACTGTATGAGTTCTACAAGTGGTGGATGGGATCAGTTTGGTAGCAATATTGCTACTACATTGATCTGTCTTTCCACTAACACACTCTTTAATTTTTCAAAAATGATTTTTGATGCCATGGTTATCAATGTGAATAGCATGAAAAAGTTTTTAATGTACCCTCGCTTTCTACAAATAATTTTGGATGTACAAACAGAAAGCAAACACCCTTTCATAGCTGTGCCTTTCACTAAAAAGATTTTTGGAAATATGAGAAGGGGTTTTGAAAGGGTCCATAGGCCATTATTACCTGCTATGTTGCCTTCTACTACTAACCCTGTAGGTACATCCATTCCCACTACATCTGCTCCATCTGAAGCTCAACCTCCGCAAATACATGATGAAGAGGAGCCAACTTTTGAGCACTGTCACCAACACCACAACTACCTTCACCTCCAACTCCAGAGGAACCACCTGTGATTCCCCAAACCTAATCTCGAACTCCCACTCCAGAACCCAGTTCTTTGTCTATGGAGGAACTTATTCAACTGGTTCCCCAACTCCTTACTAGGATAGATGGTTTGGAGAAAGATTTGAAGAAGACCAAAGAGACATTGGGAACATCTGTCCTGAAACTGATAAAAAGGGTTAAGAAGCTGGAGGGAATTGTCAGACAAAAAGGAATAGAACTTACTGACTCAAAGGGTGAGGAAGCAGAAAATTCTTCCAAACAGAGGAGGAATTTGAAGGAAGGTGAATCAACCTTTAGGATACCTACAAAGGAGAAATCCTTTGAGGATACACATATCAGTCCTCAAGGATTGGAAGCAGCTGAAACTCTGGTCAAGGATTGGAAGCAGCTGAAACTCTGGTCAATGATCTCAGTCAGAAGAAATATGTTAAGAAGAAACTAGATGGAGAAGCTGCTAGTTCTGGTGATGTTGATAAGTCTGGAGGTGCTGAAGTTAAGTCTGTATTTGCTGAAGATAATCCTGGCTTTGACGATGTTAATACTGGTGCAGAGTTTAATATTGGTAGTGATAAGGAAGATACTGGTGGTGATAGAGTTAGTTCTGGTAGTGTCAAAGTTAGTACTGGTGATGAGTCTGCTCAGAGAAAAGGTATAGGAATACTGGAAGAGACTCCTGAGCCTGCCAAGAATAAAAGGTAGATTAGAGAAGAAAAAGCAAGTTTAGCGGAAATTGCAAGAATTAAGGCAGAAGATGCAGCTTCAGAAGCTAAACTTGCAGAACAAAGGCTCAAGGATGAACTTATTGCAAAGAACTTGCAGGAGCAACCATAACTAACTGAAGCACAAAAGAAAAGAAAAGTTAAAGTACTGAAAGCTGCACAGTTCTATACAAATGAGGATTGAGATACTATAAGGGCTAAACTAGAGGTCAACAGAGACATCTTAGCTGATATTGGGAGTGAAGATTATCCTAGAAAGATGGTTGAGATGGTCAATGAAAAGAAAAGACTTCTTAGAGAGCAAAGAGAAAGGGAAAGAAGGAACAGACCCTTGACCAAAGGTGAACAGAGAGAGTACATGCTGAATTACATTAAGAGTAAAGGGGATCCAAATTGGAAAATGATTCAGCTGAAGAAATTAAAGCCTGATGAATTGAAGTCTGAATTTGAAAAGGTAGTCAGATAAGTCCAAAGCTTTGTGCCTAAGGATTCAGAACTGGAAGCTTCAAAGCTCAAAAGGCAGGGGATAACACTTCAACCAGAGGAAGCAATAAAGCAGAAGGTTGCAGAGGAATAAGTTGTTGCTAAGCCTAAGTTTGTAAAGAAAGAGGAAGAAGCCGAGGTTCTAAAGCCAGTTCTAAAGTGGACTAGAAGAAAGTCTACTGCAAAGAAAGGAATGAGAAAGGATAAATCTGACATTAAGGAAGAAGTGGAAGCCTATATGAAAGATAAAGTAGATGAACCCTCCTCTAAAGAGTTTGCTATGGGAGCCATTCTTGAAGGTTCAAAACCTGCTGCAAAGATTGTCAAATGGCAGATCATTAAAACTGGAAACAAAGGGGTATACCAGATAATCAAGGAAGATCATATTGATGTTATTTATGTTAACTTTCCAGCTTTACTAAGTGATCTTAGCAGGGATGATCTCAAGGAGCTTTGACTGATGATGGAGAAACATGGTGCTAGCAGACCCACAGAAGAATATGAAATAGTTCTTTGGGGATACTTAAAGACAATGTTTGAGACACCAGATGCAGGGGCTGAAATTTGGAAGTTGGCTTGTAAAGAACAAGTAGTGAGATGGAGATATTTCCACACTTGTGCAATGCATTGCTTAACCTTGGAAACTGCTGATATATATATGTTGACAGAGGCTGAGTATCCACTACCAAGTAGAGTTTGCAAAGCTATGCTTGAGAAGAAGCTACTGGGAGAAAGGAAGGATGATACATGCTATCAGCTCTTGAGGTTAGTTAAATCAAAAGCTCAACAGCAATAATTTTAGATTTTTAAAAGAATTTTCTAAATTGTTGAGTATGTTTGAAGAGTTGATCAGTATAATGGGTTTTGAGAAGGTTGTACTTGGTGAAGGTGCTTTGCACTAACACAACAAATGGTAATCAGTCCACCATGTCTAACCAATAAAAGGAATGGAAAATCCATGAGCAAATGGCTCTGGTAAAGATATCTCAAATCCATTTATGGCTGACAATTTGCCAAAAATTATATGGTAATCAACTTACCATATCTGTGATAGTGAAGAGTTGGCTAGCCCACAAGAGTATGACTTGTGGTAAAGGTTGTGGAAAAACCATAACTGGTTATTAATTCACCAGGGTGATGGTACACCTAAGAAATAGCTAGTCCAAAGGGTACGGCTTTTGGTAAATACAAGTCAAATCCGTTGATAGCTGATGATTTGCTAAAAATCATATGGTATTTCAACTCACCATGTTTCATGTACAAAGAGTTGAAATGGTTATCAATGTACCATGGTTAGTAAACCAAACATTGGCTACTCCAAAGTTATGGCTAACTCGTAAAGAGACATCAAATCCATAAATTTTCAATGATTCACCTCTTATAGGAGTTAACATACCAGGAAGTGATGAGAATAGTATGAAACTCTATAAATTGATGTACATATTGTCAATGTTGCTGAAAAGAATTGAAGAACAACCATGGAGTGCTGATACTTGTCTTACGGATGCTGCAAAGATCAAATTGAAGATTCATAAAGCAGCAATTACAAATAATCCCCAGAAGGCAAATTACAACATCCTCAAAAAGCTTAAACTGAAGAAACTTAAAGTTCACAAGTGAAGATCAAGTTAGGGGAGGATTGTTGGGAATTATGTATTACCAGACTTAATACTGTTAGTATTATTAGTTAAGTCTCGTAGGCTATTAGTCGTAGTTAAGTCTGCCAGTACTAATGTTAAGTCTGGTACAACTAAGTTAGTACTGATTAGTATTTTGTAGTTAAGTCTGTTTATGAAAAACAAAATAGTTTGTGAGGAGAGTTATTTTACATACCAAACTTTTCTCACATACCAAGGGACTCATCTCCACCATTCATTTAAAAAGAAATCAATGGTTGAGATTAAAAGCATTTTATTATTTCACCTATTTTTTATAATTTAAATATCTCTTAAACCATTAATCGTTAAGTGAAAATATTTACACCGTCGCAACGAGCATTTAATTATCTTTCTATAGACGGGCACTTTGACATACTTTCGAAAAAAGAAAAAACATTCGTTTTTTTCACGTTTTTTCGTTTTTTTTACGTTACTGAAATTTGCATTAAAAATATCATATATGATAAAACACTAAATTGAATATCACATGTAATATTAGTGTAATATCATATATGATATGTAATATCACATGTGATATATCATATGTGATATTACACTAATATCACATGTGATATTCAAATTAGTGTTTTATCATATATGATTTTTTAATGCAAATTTCAGTAACGTAAAAAACGAAAAAACTATAAAAAAAAAACGTGAAAAATACGAAAAATTGTTTTTTGTCGAAAGTATATCAAAGTGCCTATCTATAGAAAGATAATTAAATGCTCGTCGCAATGATATAATTTTTTCCGCTTAACGATTAACGGTTTGAAAGATATTAATATTTGAAAAAAAAATGATGAAAGTGGATTTTTTAAATTGTTAGGATTAATCTCATCCATTAGATCAAATAAAAATGGAATGTGGAGATTGATCCCTTGGTATGTAAAGAATCTTTTGTCCTCAAATGATCTTAAATCATAGTTTGTTAGAAATATATTAGGGAATGATATGTACGCGTTAGAGATATCTTAGGAAAAGATATCTATATCCTTTTACACGTTTTGTAGTTTCTAGGGTTTCCTTAGTATATAAAAGGAATCCTAAGGCATTATAGTTTGTACTACTACTAGCACGATTGATAATAGAAATATAGTAAAAGTTTTATAGTAAAATAACATTTGTGTTCTTCATTGCTTGTGTTAATATTCCGCGTTAGCATCAAGTACTTATTGTTAAAGAGTTCTTCATATAATTGATTTGGATTTATTCAAGTTAATTATTGTCTTATAAAGGCTGATTAGATCCATAACCTTGGACCTATGATAACATCAAATAGTCCTGAATATTAAGTGTTAATTTCCCCCTATAATGCTCGTATTTTATATCATTTATATGGATTTATGCTTGTTTTCCTCTATATTTCACTTTCGGGTAATTTACGAGCATTGGAGCTAATTAGAGGCGGATTTGGAGAGTTTATTGACGATATATGATAGTATGCCTATTTTGAGGAAGTTACGGCGTAACTCTTCTCTCACATTACGTGTAAAACCCTAAAAATCGTAAACGCGTGAAAAGACTATTTTTCTCCTCTAATTAAAAATACTTATGGAATACGTAAAATGTGTCAAGCTTGTTAAATGTACTTCCAACCTAACTCATAAATATAAAATTTGTATGAGATAAATAAAAGAAAAACACATTTACGTCTAAAATAACTATAAGTTTTAATATATGTACTTGGGCCGAATACTACCTAAATAACATTAACTTAACTAAAGCCCATTCAAATGTAAACCAAGCCCATGTTTTCTTCCCTTGGCTCAAACCGTATAACCCTTCCCTTTTTTTTCATACGCTCCAAAAATGTATACACTAAAAACCTTAATTCCTCTACAACCAAAAGTAACGGCCACCATATGTTGTGCTCCATTCCTTTCGAAATACAAAACAAAGAAGAAGCTGTGATTGTGTTGGTTCGAAGATAAAGCTGGGTCATGAGCCTTGCTCTCCTGGTCGTGTCTTTCTAGGGCAAAGGGAGGCTGCTCGGAATCAGTTTGGCCGTGGGTGTTGGCTGGTCCTGTCGAGGGTTTTGGAGGGCTGGTCGGGAGCTTGTTTTCGTGTGTCACACCCCCAAATTACCTGTTTTGCAGCGGAATGGAACACCTGGGGGATGACTGCCATATCATCACAGTTATGGTTATATTGAACGACCTAAAGTGTCGTTTTGAAAATACATCGTTTGATTAAGTAAAATAATCAGAGTTTACAAAACATAGGTCCCAAAAGATTTCCAATGTACCAAAATTAGTTTGTTACAATCAAACGATAGTTAAGTGCATGAAATATATGTGAGACGCGTCGTCACCGCAACACTATGTTAAGTCCACATGCACGCCATGAAGTGAATGCCTTAGATACCTGAGATAAAACATGCTAAAAGTGTCAACACAATGGTTGAGTGAGTTCATAGAGTTTGTTTAAAATGTAAAGCTTTTAAAGAACGTTCATGTAGCAAAGGCAAAGTTTTTGGTCATTAAGAATAGTCCACAAAGCAAAGGCATTGTAAATCCACTCAGTTCCAAGTTCCGCCCATACAAAACTTGCAACCTATGTGTTCACAACCCACTGCCAAAAGTAGTATGTCTAGTAGTCAAGTATACGTTGTCATAATAGTTCACAATATAGCACCACGTATATAATAATGTATGCCAGGCAAAGCCCCTAGAATAAATAATATGTGTCCCGTAACATAGTGAACGAGAGGTTGGCCGACCTCTAATAGCGCTATCCATACTACCTACTAATAGGATACTAACAATGCGAATGTACGAACGGTACACCATACAACTATTATATACAATTAAGAACACTCCGAACATGGGAGAATTTGCACGCTCCACCAATAAGGCGAGACTTGGTATTGCTCCATTCACATAGGGAGATTTTGCACGCTCCACCAATAAGGCGAGACTTGGTATTGCTCCGTTCACATAGGGAGACTTTTAGGTCATAGCACATACGGTTCAATAAGTTCAAACAAGTCATAATTTCGTAATTAAGTTCAAGTGTTCCAGTCAAAAGTTCATAATTAAGTTCAAGAGTTTAAGTCGAGTTCAAAAGTTCAAAACAGTCAAAAAGCTCAAATAATATCAAAAGGTTCAAAATAGCCAAAGTGTTCAAAATCACGTCAAACAAGTTCAAAATATATCAAAAGAGTCCTTGTACAATTTAAAAGAGTTCAACTATATGTCAAAAGGTTCAAATCAAGTTCAAAGTGTTCAAATATATGATAAAAGGTCCAAATCAATTTAAAAAAGTTCAAATATATATGTCGAAGGGTTCAAAATCAAGGAAAGTGGTTCAAATAATAGTGTTCATAACATAGTAATCAATTTGGTTCAGGCATAATCTACGTACGAGCATAAAGAGTGAAACAAAAGATTAACAAGTTCATGATAGTTCAAACAATATAGTTTAAGTCTAGATTCAACATATAGTTCGCAAATAATCGAAATTGAAATTAAAATAGTTGAGCATGTATCTCCCCCCAAGAGTTTGTAAAATAATTAAACAAGTAAAAGTGGGGCTACGAACTCACCTGATGCAATGATTATGATGACAAAAGTGGATACACTGAAATGAGGTGCAATCTCTATCTGCAACCTAATATGAATGATATGTTCTAATGTAAGTCATGAAACAATGTCGTGCATGCAAACTCATATGATATCCATACCACTTCTACATTTTTGAAAATGAAATTTATCGTCGAAATATACGCTTATGACATCTCGTCATGTTATAAATTACTTTATAAGTACTTACGTTGAAACGATATCCTACGATAGTCGTTATGTGATAAATCAAGAAAATACAGTTTATGAGTGATTTTCGGAAAAGTTTGAGTGATCGCATATTATTCGTTATAACTTCGTTTGACGAACGGTTGAACATTTTGGAAAATAGGCTACGTGAACTCGTTTTTACTTGTAGACATCGTTTGCTCAAAAGTACTCTATAGATATGAAAAACGGCTCCAAACATGGTCACTTGCGATAACCATTTTGGATTAATAGAAAATATGTAAGTGTTATTATTTGTGAAAAATAATAGTTACGATAGCCATAATTAAAACTCTTGTAACTTAGTCGATATAGCTCGGTTTTCTACGTTCTATATATCCTCGGAATCGTGATAGTATGTACTAATATATTTTTGATAAATCGACTCATTTAGAAAATGCTTAAATCTCATGTTTGCCCCTTAAATAACTCTTGACAGTTTGTATATTTTCCGAAAATTAGTTTTCGTCGTTAAACTTGAAAATAGCGTAACTTCTTAGTTATAAATCCGTTTTAACCCGTTCAAGCGACCACGGTTTTGTTTTAAAGTCTATTTTCTGAAAATATAACCCAAAATAATCCATGACCTGTTGAGATTTCCAGATTTTACAATTTTGGACAGACCTCAATCTTGTGTTGTCGAAAATGATTTTTCTAGTGCAATACTTGTTCTAAACCCTTACAATCAACACCAAAACTATTCTAAACCTACCATACACCTTCTTAGGGTGTAATGGGTTCCTAAACTTCTCCAAAAATGATAGAGTTCATGGGAATAATTATAGGATAGTTAATATTCATAATAAGTAATAAAAACAAGTAAAAGTGGTATGAATACATATAATACTTGCATGTTTTTGTTACTAGATCATAAAAATAGATCAAATATGATTATGAAAGAGTAGTAAAAATTATTTAGAACTTACTTGAGTGATGAAGGGATTTTTGTTGCAAATATATAATCAACCTAGAGGTTTATATTTCAAAACCTTAGAATGTGTTGCTATGTGTTTTTGGTTAGTGAAAGTGTGTATGTGTACATCTAATAATATCAAGATTTTTATAAAATGGTGACTTGTAGGGGGGGAGGTCGGCAAAAGGGTTTTGGGGAATAAAGTTGTGTATTTTGATGGTTTAAATGCATTTAAAGTTGTACATAATATGTATTTTGTACATAAAATTAATTATTTAGTGTAGCGTTAACTAGAAATTAGTTTTAACGGAACAAAATAAAATATATCGAAGTCGTAAAAAATATTATAAAAATACATTTCTCGCAAGTATTGAGTGAAAATATAATTATCGAATAGAATTTTCGAAAACCGTCGTAAATATATATATAACAATTTAAATACCAAAATAAATTCAAAACATCGGGTAAACTAATAATTTAATTTTTATAGTCTTAAAATGAGTATAAAAATTTATCAAGACAATTGTTGGAAGTTTCAGATCAATTATTCAAAATAAATGATCGTGCGATAGCGTTTATTTAATAAATAAATATACGTTTATGAAAAATGCAACCCATGCATGAACTAATATGAAAGTGATGTTACTGATGATATATAGACTAACTCTAGTCTATATGTAGTGTTCTTAATGATGTTCCATGAATACGCAGCTTAACCCTCACGGTTACGCGAATTTGATACTCGTGAACCTAGTTTACGAAAAATGATGAATAAAAATCATGAATATAATTTTTTTCTCCGAAAATGAATAGTGTTTTGTGAATAGTAAAATTTTGAAATAACCTCTCAAAATATCAAATCGACCTCAAAACCGATGAATAGTAAAATGATAAATAGTAACTGATGAATAGTAAATTCCCGAGATGAATAGTAAAAATTTCAATGTTTGTAAAATGACCTGAAATTGAGAATTGTGACATCGTGGTCTCTTGATTCTTACTTATCACGCTACAAGGTAACAGGCATCATCTCGCCTCTTTTCTTCCTTTGTTCCTTGTTTGTGTCGTGTGGTTTCTCCTTCGAGTGCATGTTTACGTGACTAATAGCTTGTCACCAGAAATAATAGTTTATGTCACATAAAATCATAGAATGGGTTCCAATATTCGTCAAGTAAAAGAGTACCTAATTCTGTTTGTCTTTGAATCTATTTCTTGATCACATGACATGTCATCTTTTGTTTGTGTTGAGTTTGAGTGAATTTAATCATACGTGTATATGCATGGGAATATGGTTAACAACTAGTACATGGATCAAGGGTCTCGTTGAAGGTTTAAGATGGCGTATAAATATGCTATGGGTGAAGTAGGTCTCGACATAAATTGGAAAAACACAAAGGAATCGTATAATATTGTTCTAATGAGTTAAAATGTAAATGGTAATTGAGATATAAATCTAGGGTTTCATTTGTTTATATCGATTTAATAAAAGTTAAAAGGGTTGGTTTTGTAATTTATAAAACTTGGAGGCCTATTCGTTAAATAAGTAAAACCATGGACTAAATGAGTAAAACATGTAATCTTGCTATATTTACACTTATGACCCTATATTTTGTAATATTGACAGTGTTGACCCGAAACTTGTATAACTTGGCAAAAATGACCCTTAAAGTATGATAATACTGATTTTCACTATTTTAACCTAATTTGACTTTAATTATATCATTTATGACTAAATCTGCTAAAAGTGAAAACCTGCTAATTTTGGAAACCTGCCTAAAATAGAAAGTTACCTAAAATGGAAAGTTACTAAAAGTGGAAACCTGCTAAAAATGGAAAGTCGTCTAAAATAAGTAATCTGATCTTAATAAGCGTTATCTAATTCATAGGTTCTGGACGGCGGGATTGATTCATCATGTGACCGTACTTCCTATTTTGCTTGCTTCGAATGAGGTACAGATATTCTATCCCTTTTCAGTAGGGGTTTCTCATAACTTTCTGGTCCTTTGACTTTGTTTGCTTATGATATTTCATTGCTATGGTTCCCTTGCTATTGACCCTCTATTATTGAACCACTGTTACTGAACCTCTGTTATTGAACCACTGTTACTGAACCTTTTTTATTGAACCTTTGATATTGAACCTCTGTTACTGAACCTTTGATATTGGACTTTGATATTGGACTATTGTGGACTACTGATATTGAACCTCTGATTATGATGACTTATATATTGCTACACTGTGGACCTTTGTTTGACCCTTCAGATTGATACCCGAGCCAAATATTGTTTCCCTAGCCATGAAGGTAACATGGCCGTGTCATTGATGCACCAATGGCATGACTCCAGTATGGATATGTTCCACACCGTCCCCATATTGTATTGATTATGCGCGCTTCAGATATATTGTATGGCCACTATTGTTCTGCAGGGGGCGTATGGATGCATCCTAGATTTGTAATGTACTGTTACTGATATATATACTGTTCTGGTGATGTGGTGCGTGTGTGCAATACACCCTCTCACGGTCTAGGAGCTAGCTAATCCACTGGTTACTGAGGTCTCCCCTCCTATTGGTTTGGTATTCCAAGATCACCCCTCCGAATACAATGGCTACTATTGGATACTGGGCTGCTATTGCCACTACTGATATTAATGTACTGTATTGTTGGCTCGGGATAGATTTCTGACAACCCTTACACTGTTGATATACCTATATTGTACCTTCTGTATTCCCCAACGCATCATATTCTATATTGATTGTCCATTATTCAGTACCCTTATGGGACTCACTCTACTACCATGCTATATTCCATTACATTGATCTGTCATACTCTTATTCTGTAACATATTGGATTTCACATACACATCAAACCATGATCAAATGGGGCGTATACAATAAGGTTTTAGAGAGAGAAATAGTTACAGGTTTGGGAACTTAGTGAGAGAAAATGAAAGTATTATTATGAGCTCCAACCCTCTACCTTGGGAGGTAGAGGGTATTTATAGTCTTACATAAAATGCCACCTATGGGCTGTGGATCAGGCATAAAGTGGGTAAAGACCCGTCCGTCCTCCACGGTGTTACATAACTAAATACTACTCCCTCCGTCCCTAAATAAATGTCCAGTTTGACTTTTCAAAGTCAAACTGGTTCAACTTTAACCGTAAATATTTTGTGTGTGTTATATAATACTTGATGAAAAACTATACCAATGAAAAATATACTTAAAACTCAATCCTTTTATATATTTTGCATCAAGTATTACATAACACTGACAAAAATAGATAAGGTCAAAGTTGATCCAGTTTGACTCTGAAAAGTCAAACTGGACACTTATTTAGGGACGGAGGTAGTATTTAACATTAAATAACTACGACTACGAGCTTTCTAACGATTACATATACTTTAGGTGACCGACACTTTAATATCTGTATTTACTAAATCCTAGCAATCTCCCCCTAAGGGAGGTCACCTCAAATTACATTGAATACAAACAGATATTACATTAAGATTGTTCTTGGATTCTTGATAATGTTCTTTGCTCTGTAGCCCGTAGTCATTGATTCTTCATTTTTGCATGTTTGGTTAATCCAAGTGGAGGTCTTTAACTGATCCACGTGATAATGAGTTTTGAGCCAGCATTGAGATCATCAGCTATCATAAATTTCGGACTCTTCCATTGTGGTGTTGACATTATGTGAAGTTGTGACTTTTCGACCGACATGCTCACATTCTGGATCATTAAATCTTTTCATCAGAGTAGCGGAAGCTTTAGTTGATTCATGATATTTTCAGCAACGTAGCAGAAGCATGGAGTGAAAATATCAGAGTTGTTGATGCTTTTATCATGATTTCTTTAGAAGTGAATGTGATGTGTGAGCATGCGGCTATGGATTGACCTCTCCATTCTGATCAGCTGCAAACGTCGGACGTACCTGCATACAACAGTTAGCAATAAAGCGCACGAAAGTGTCTTTGATCACTTTCGTTGAATTGAGGTACACGGCCCACGGTTCCCCGTTGATCAGTACAAGTACTGCCTGTGATCAGGTATGATTCGAAGAATCTCCTTGACAGGGTTTTAGCGCAGTGCTCTAGCCGTTTCTCAAACCGAACGTCTCAAAGAAGACAACACGGAATGAGTGAACCAGCAAATTGAGATTCACTGATTGATAAAAATGATTTGAAAACAATCGTGTATTAAATATAAAGGTTTTTGCAATACAACCACGGTTTTTTTTTTAAAATCAATTATCAATCATAAACACCTTTTAATTTTGAAATATTAGTACACATTCGATGTGCTAAAGAAAAGAATTTTTAAGCACAACGACCGGTTTTTCAAAGGTATTCGTCAATCCATAACCTAAACCAGGATTGATTCATAAGTTTGAATCGCCCCATTGTTTCTGTTCAGTTGTCACATGGTTGATCTATTGGATAGATCTCACATGCCACCTACCAAGAACTTATTTGATGTTGGCTCTAGAAGGCTTTCCATCTTCATTGTGAATATGTTTGCATACCACTCAGATGTTCTGGCAATACCACAAGGATAATGCATAAGACTCATAAGATATAATCTCTCTTTCCACATTGTGTGAAACAGAGAGTCTTCATTGACAGTGTCATAAAGAGATTTATTTGATGATCTCGTGGCTCTAGACTCAATTGTGCACATTTGGTTCCTATGCTGGAGACTAGGGAGAGGGTCTCCTTCTTCAATATCAACAATCTCTAGGAGAAAGTCGATAGATTATGTAGATTCCCCGTGAGAATGAAACAAGTACTTTTAAGAGGAACTTGAGTAGCTTGGGAATTTGTAGTGCAATGGGTCACTGGGTCCATGACGTCTTGTCTTCAATACCGGTGTTTCATAAAGTAAATTTGGTCGGTCTATTTGGTATTGTTCATCTGCCATTGGAACCAATTGAAAACCATTTGAAAATCAATCCAGATACTTGTGATATATTATCAAAGCATTTTGTACCTGAATTGTTTTTGATATTTTATTTTTAGAAAAGGAGCTCCCCCTCAACATGTGCATCATGTATTTGACACCGTTTTGGCACACGGAGGCAAGAGGAAGAATTAACTTCTTTGATTACCATTTTCTAAAAGATATCAACATCACTTCCCTGATCAAATCAAGTAGATAAAACATATTGGGGAAGGATGAGGTTTTCATAAGTTTGCTCCCCCTCAATATGTGCCTCGAAGTTTGAAAGAGTTTTGTACATAATAGAAGGAACCTGCACTTAGAGACAAATCAGTCAAGTTTCAATTCTTTGTGGTTTAAAAAGATGCTCCCCCTCAACATGTGCATGGAAAATTTGAAATCGTTTGGCACATGTGGAGAGGAAAGCTTGCTAAACACTTATGAACCATTTATCGAATTATCAGTTTAAATCCAATTTAAATCAAAAATTCTCTCCCGATCACAATTTTCAAATCATTTGAGATTTGTGATCTATGTAGATTTAAATTTATTTTGAAAGCTTTTGAGGGGAGATGTGACTTGATTATGAGAAACATTTAACCGATAAGGATTAAGTTTGAGACTTTAGACTCCAAAGATTAAACATGCTTGAGTATCTTTTGAAAACATAATGATAACAAAGGTCTTGTACCAATTGTATACAATATTGTAAAACATTGTTCTTTTTGATTATTCAAAAGTAGACCTTTCTCAATTACGTGCCAATTTGTTTGAAAAATACTCTTTTTGATTGAAATCATTCTCCCCCTCAATCAATGACATATGTTGTTGATTGAAGGATAGAGATTTTGACAAATGAAAAACCCAGATGATTTTCAAAAGTAGAGTCTGAAGTATTTTCAAAGCAATTTTGTTTTCATTAGATGACAAATATTTTTCAGAAAAATCATTTGAAGGAAAAATATTTGAAAGGAAACATTTGTCTTTTTAACGACAAACATTTTTTTTTAGAATCAGAGCATGCGGTTTGAAGATTTAAGATAAATCATGGCTCTGTTCTTTCTTTGAAAAACGGGTTACTGCCTGAAATGACAATAAACCAAAGTTTCACTTTCTCCCAAAAATATTTTTTGATTTTTGATTTTTTTTTTTTTTTTTTTGAACATTTGAACAACATCTAAAGACCCGTGTCATTCTTTGAATGACAGCACAAAGACCGTAGATATTGTCGAATCGAGAAAAACATGACAAAATGACAATATATATATATATATATATATATATATATATATATATATATATATATATATATATATATAGAGTAGGGATCCAGTGAGAAGTAAATTAAAATAAGAAGTGGTGAGAAGTGATCAAAATCACGCATTTGAGATGCAACGACTTGCATTAGATGCATTTCTATTCATATAGATGCAACATCTTGAGTTTCGAAAGTTAATTTGATGTATAGATGGTGCAAATTGATTTTCATGATTTTGACACGTGCAGAGGAACAAAAAATAAGAGAAATCATGAAATGCATCTAATATAGGTATATGAATCTGATTAAAAGCTAGAAAACACATTATGTTGTGTTATAATGCATCTAAGATTATAGGGATGCATCTAATTTAGGTCGGTGCATCTTGGATTTGCGGTTATAGTTCTTCTTATTCCTTCTTATTTTAAGTAATCTTTTTATTTGATCCTAACTCTCTCTCTCTCTCTCTATATATATATATATATATATATATATATATATATATATAGAGAGAGAGAGAGAGATTGGATCATTTAAAAAGTTGATCTCAGGAGAAAAGTGAGAAAAGTTATCTCAACCATTGGATCACCCCCTCTTCCCATCCCTTTTTTCACACCAAAATACAGGGACCTAATTGTATTTTCCTTCATTCTTTAAGGAAGTTCTGGGAGCCATTTTTTTTTTTTTTTTTTTTTGCCAAAAATTTTCCGCCAAATTTTTATAACTGTGATGCACCTTTTTATTTTGGTGCATCACAGTTATAAAAATTAGTTATAACTATGATGCACCAAATTTTATAACCGAGATGCACCCAACGATTGTTACCTAATATGCTCCAATAACATTGCAATAACTTAGTATACTATGCTTTTTAAAGGGCATTAGTTATACAACAAGAGACGGAGCTTTGGTATCCATGGTAGCGTCGCATGCTTTGTCATTGGGATAACGCTAGTGCATATATTAACAATAGTGAATTGATGAAAAGTAATTTAACCATGTGATTAATAAAATGACTTTGAAACATGTTAGGATAATTGATTTCATTGTATATTAAACCATGTGATTAATAAAATAAGCGTGTTGAATCAGTTGAAAAATCTCTCTTTTACACACAAAGGTTGACGGTTCTAATTCAAAACTTTTCTGAATAAGTTAATAACATATGATCGATGCACCTTTTTATTTTGGTGAATCACAGTTAAAAAGTAGTTATATCTATGATGCACCAATTTTTATAACTTCAGATGCACAAAAAAAAGGGGTGCATAACAGTTATAAATTTTGGCGGGACAAAAAAATGAATAATAAAAAAAAATTGCCCAAAAAAAATTTTTTCTGGCTGGAAAAAAAATTTTGGGGAGGTGGTTTTCAAAACTTACCCCTGAAGTTTGAGATGTTTCAAATTAGACCCTATAACTTTTTTTTCTCACTTTTCTCTCTAATTACACTTTTCTCTAGAACCGCTCTCTCTCTCTATATATATATATATATATATATATATATATATATATATATATATATATATATATATATATATATATATATATATATATATTATGGATTTTTGAAAGTTTTATATTTTTCTATTTGCTTTTTGTAGGTTTTGTAATTTTGTATTTTGCTTTTCGAATAAATATTTACAAGAGATGGATGAAGATAGACCTTTACTCCTCTTTCTTGAACGTTTAAGTGTTTCCGGTTGTAGACTCTTTAGACCAAGTCGTGGAAGGATAAACTCAAAATGTTCTATAGGAAGAGCTTTGGTGAAGATGTCTGCTAATTGGAATTCAGTCCTCACAAAATAGAGTTCCACCACACCGTTCTCCACTTGCTCCCTGATGAAATGATGTCGAATTTCGATGTGCTTTGCTCTTGAGTGTTGAACGTTGTTGCATGAGAGAGCAATAACACTTTTATTATCACAGTACATAGGGATTTTGTTGAATTCAAAGCCATAGTCAGATAATTGGGATCTCATTCATAGGATTTGAGCACAACAAGATGACATGGCTATGTATTCAGCCTTTGTAGAGGATATAGAAGTACTCATTTGTTTCTTTGAAGACCAGCTCACAAGCTTATCGCCCAAAAACTGAGCACCTCCAGACGTACTTCGACGTGTATCTTGACATCCTCAATGATCAGCATCTGCATAGGCTGTTAGTGACATACCGGTGTCCTTCGGGTACCAAAGTCCCATATTGATGGTTCCTTGGAGATACCGAAAGACCCGTTTAACCGCTTCAAGGTGATTTTTGGTAGGCTTAGCCTGGTATCTAGCACACATGAAAACAGCGAATAGAATGTCTGGTCTACTGGCTATGAGGTACATCAGGGATCCAATCATACTACGATATTTCGTTTGGTCTACCATGATCCCTGAGTGGTCCTCATCTAGTTTAGAACGCTCTATCATGGGAGTGTCAACAAGGTCACAAGAATCAAATCCAAATTTCTTTAAAATCTCATTAGCATATTTAGATTGATTTATAAAAATGCCTCCGGGACTTTGTGAAATTTGTAATCCCAAGAAAAATGACGTTTGACCCATCATTGACATTTGAAATTTGGAACCCATATCATTTGAAAAACGGTCACATTCATTGGGGTTAGTCGAGGCAAAAATAATATCATCAACATAGATTTGAACGTGAATTAAATGTTTGCCTGACTTTCTCGTGAACAATGTCGGATCAACTACTCCTTTGCTGAATCCAATAGATAGAAGAAACTTTGATAGCGTATCATACCATGCCCTTGGAGCTTGCTTCAAACCATAAAGAGCCTTCTTCAAACGATAGACATGAGTAGGATGCTCTGGATTCACAAAGCATTCAGGTTGGCTGACGTATACGACCTCTTTAAGATCTCCGTTAAGAAAAGCCGTCTTTACATCCATCTGATAGACTACCATGTTCTTACTTGCAGCATTAGCCAAGAAGATTCTGATTGCCTCGATACGAGCAACTGGAGCAAATGATTCTTCAAAGTCAATACCCTCCTCTTGACGGTATCCTTTTGCAACCAATCAAGCCTTGTTCTTTAAAACATCACCATGCTCATTAAGTTTTACTTTGAAGATCCACTTTAGAGTGATGATCATAGCACAGTCAGGAGCAAGTACTAATTCCCATACATCTAGTCGATCAAACTCATGAATTTCTTCTTGCATGGCATTGAACCAGTTGTCTTCATTCATGGCATTTTAACATCTTTTGGTTCGACCTGGATAGTACTGGAGTTGAAGAAGCACCATAAGGCATCAGTTGCAAGTTGTTTGCGAGTGGATACTGTACGAGAGGGATTTCCAATGATGTTGTCCAATGGATGATCATGTGTCCATTTTCTAAGGTGTTCGTGTGGTTGTTGTTGAGGAACCAAAGTAGCAGAGTCGATTTCTCCTGATGAAGATGGTTCAGATGATGATTCAGAAGAAAATATGTTTTCAAAGGGTGCATCTTTAGGAGTAGCAAAGGGATTATCTCCATCATAGGTGCCAGACACAATTCCATGATGTACACTAGATGATTGATGATTTGTTGATGAGACAGAATGATCAGCAGCAGGTGCTTCTTGACTTAATGACATAGAGACTGAAGGATTAACTTCATTGACAGGGATAGGAGCAGCCTCTGATGATGGAATTGAAAGATCATTAGCAGTTGGCTCATAGTGTTCATCAAACATTGGATCAAAAAGTTTCTTCAAATCATCTTCTGAAGGAGGTACATAGGGAGTTGCTGGTGAAGGATTTAGAACAAGAGTAGAACTGATAGGACTACTTGATGAAGGTTGAGATGCGGGTCCAGAACTGGATTGTCCTGGAGCCATTTGCCCGGACAGCTCATCGAACGTGACGTGAATAGTTTCCATGATATCTCGAGTTCTTTTGTTGTAGATTCGGTAACCCTTCTTGTTTGATGCATAACCTACAAAAACTACAATGTCCGCCTTAGCTCTTAATTTACCGAAATCTTGACCGTCATTCGTTGGATAGCACAACGCACCAAACACACGAAGGTAGGAAAGATCAGGTTTTCGTTTATGGACAAGTTCGTATGGAGTTTTTCCATGAGATGTGTGTATGACGGAACGATTTTGGGTGTAGCAAGCAGTGGCAATGGCTTCAGCCCAGAGAAACATTGGAACCTTTGAATAAATTAGCATTGTTCTTGCGGCTTCCACAAGAGTTCGATTTCATTTTTCAACTACACCGTTCGTTAGGTGGAACACTTCTTTGATGACTGATTCCAACACTTTCATAAAATTGACTTAAGTCTTTGTTAACGAAATCTGTGCCATTGTCTGTTCAAACAATTCTAACCGTATTGTTAAGTCGAACCCGAAGCTGCTTGATAAGTTTGATTATGACATCTGGAGTTTCATCCTTTGTCCTCAAAAACTTTACCCAAGTAAATCTAGAGTAGTCATCAACAATGACTAAAATATATTTTTTCCCATTAATCGTTGCACTCTCTCATTGGTCCGCACAAGTCCATATGAAGGGTATGCAGGACTTCCATTACTGAGTTTGTGGGTTTGGGTTTGTGGGCATATTTCCTTCTTTTTCCCAATTGGCATGCTGAACAAAGATGATATTTTTCATACTTTAATCTAGGTAAACCTCTTACAAGATCATTTCTGGAAGATTATTAATGGTGCCGAAGTTCAAGTGATTGAGACGACAATGCCATAACCATGATTTTGTTTTTAAAGCCTTTGACAACAAGCAGATTGGAGAAGACTTCATCATGTCTTCGATAGATATGGTGTATAGATTTGAACTACGAGTTCCTCTTAACAGTTCCACACCATCGAGTTCTCTAACGAAACAAGTATGTTTTCTAAAAGCCACTTCTAGATCGGAATCATAGAATTGACCAACAGAAAACAAGTTATGACCAAGACCTTCAACATAATATACCCTGGAGATTACACTTTTGCCAACAACATAGTCTCCATAACCCATAATTGCTCCAAAATGGTCGTTCCCGAATCTAACAGTCCCGATGAATTTACTCACGAAGTTCATGAGCCGTGAGCGATCTCCAGTCATATGCTTGGAACAGCCTGAGTCCAGGTACCACAAAACGATTTGAACGATCTGCATTTGAACACAGACAAGAATGGATAACTGGATAATTGGGATCCCCATGCAAGAATGGGTTCCATTTGGTTAGTAACAGTGATTGGAACATCCACATCGGAAGTAGAAACAATGGAATCATCAGGAATAGATGTAGTGCTAGTGTCCATATTTGACCTATTCAAAGTATGTTCACTTCTTAAAGGAATAGTTCTACCAGTAGGCATCCATTTTCTAATGGGCATTAACTTTACAAATTTAGGGCAAAACTCATTAAGATTACACTTACGGCCAGTAGGTATTCATTCATAACAATATTACTAAATTTTCTTCCTGTGGGTTTCCAATGTTTTCTAACTTTATTTCGTTTTTGCCTTTTAGCCTTCTTAGCTTGATTTTTGATATTAACAAGTTTAACTGGGCATTTAACAGCATTAAGCAAAACATTCACACCACATTCATGATCAGTAACAGAAATCAAACAGTCATCATTACAAGGTTTGTAGATAGTAGCAGAATTCGAATTAATTATAGTACGCTTATAGCTAATACCAGAATCAACACGATTCGTTTTATTCAACTCAAACTTAGTGTTCCTAGGGTGGTCTTCTACTCTCTTCCAATGCACATTCTTAGTTTGTGAGGTCCTATCTTGCTTTGTATTGCTGGAGGCTTGAACCGCTTGCTTTATGTCACTGATTATCCTGTAGAGGAATTAGGAACATTAGTTGGTTGGGCTACTTTTTGCATTCCTGAACTAGATGTGCATGGATCAGAACTACTTGTAGGCACTTTAGAGTTCACTTTCTTACTACTGGGCATAGATGGGTTGCATAAGGGAATTGGCACTAGGCAAATAGAACAAGGCATCACAGTCTTTATCTTTGCACCTAAGGATTTAGGACATGGTTGCTCTTAAACATTCTAGCAGCTCTTGAGATGTTTTGGCCTGAATGCACGAACCTAATCTCTCTATCAAGTGGCTTATTTATTAGAAATCCTCTCTACATCCAACGGGACATTCTAGACTATCCTTAAGGTGAGCAAAATAGTTATGAAACACAAGTTCGTTATTTCTAAGATGAGGAGGAATGTATTTAATAGTCACAGTATATTTGCAGTCTGCAGATACTTTGATGCACAACATTCTCATAAAGACAAGTGGCATTTTCCCTTTTTCTGACTCTCATTCTCAATTTCATTTTGTAAAGATGTTATTTTTTCGTTGTTCTTGTCACAAGTGACTTTCATTGAATCATATAAATCTTTAAAGTGTCGTTTAACCTTTTCATTTTCTTCTAGAAAACTCTCATTTTCCTTTTGTAAAACATTAACCAATTTTTGAAGATGAAACGTTTGAGAACACTGAGAATCTAAAGGAGGAGGCATTTGGGAGCCGGTCACATTGTTCTTTTCACCCTTTAATTGAGAGATTTGGGCTTTCAACTTTACGTCGTGTTACAATGAGCATGAATCTGTTCATCACGTTTGTTTATTTCAAAAAGTGCATCAAACTATGGAACATTTGAGGATGTCTTGATGTTTGAGATTTTGACATTTTCTTTAAGATGTTGATATTTTAGTTGCAAATTAAAATGTTCAACTTTAGTTTAGAAACTGTTTTACCAAATTATCATGATCATCCTGATCAATTTTCTCATTTAGTTCTGAGTTTTTGATTTCAAGCTCAATGACACGATCATGGAAAACTTTCAAGGAAACAGTTAATTCATGAAATTGAGAAGCGATAGAATGCTTAGTAACATTATAAAACACATCTTGAGCCACACAACTTAATACTAAGTTCTCATTTAAGATATGCAAGTTCTTCCTTTCAATTTCATTATATTTGAGTTCCGGTTCATAATCATTTACCTCAACAATCATTGCATCAAATTCCTTTTCCATTTCTTTGATATCTGAGTTAATCCCCTTTTGAAGACTCTCAAATTGACCTTTTAATTGTTTAAAGAAAGGCATGACCTCGGTTAAATAACATTCTTTAGTTTGCTCAAAACCCCTTTCCCGGTTATTCGTAGGTGTGATTCTCTTCTTACATGTCTTCTCAAAATCAACGAATAGTTGATAAACAACAACAGTTGATTAAGGTCTTGCTATTAGTGGCAATAGTTCTAGGAACTAAGTGTATTGGTGTATTTGGAGGATGCGCGATGGCTTGAGCATTTTCCTAAAGGGAGTGTTTGTTTCAACAAGTACATTAACCTTTTGTTTATCCATATCTTTCTTGCAAAAATGTTCTAGGGTTAATTGAGTTTGAGGCTTAAACATGTTCAGGGAGATCCAATTTTCATTAGTGTAATCATGGGGTTTGATTGTTATGTTATTCTTTTTACACGCTTCTCTTGCTTTCTTACCATACTCAAGGTTGGGATCCCTTATAATGGGAATACTATGCTTATCGCTTAAGACTCTATGCTTAGTGACCATGTGGCAAGTAAGAATGTTTCCCTTATGCGTCAACTTATTTTCAAGCTTGTTTTCAAAGTTTTTAGATTAGAAAAGTCATTCAAAAGTTTTGATTCCTTAGCGTTAAACTCTTGTTTAAGCACTTTAACATTATCTTGAAGCTCTTGCTTTTGCTTAACAGTTTTAGAAAGCTTTTCTTGTAAGGGGTTTAACTCTTGTTTAACACTTCTTCTCTAAAATTACTTTTTCTAATAATTATGCGCATTTGGTCATCCATTTTACGCTCACGGGTAGTTAACTCAAACTTAGCACGTTGTTCATAAATAGCAACTTGTTTCTTTATAGGCATTGATTCGAGGTATGAGAATCATCGGTGCACATCGATTAATATTCATAAAAACATAGTCACATATTGATCATATGGGACAATATTACTATTACCCACATTATCAATATCTGAATCATAAGTTTCAAGAGATTGTACTTTGTTATGTATCTTTGCTCATCAACCTCATCATTATAGTTTTAATACCTCGAGATGATTGATTCTTTGGATGAACCAGCTGTTGTGGTGATGGGACCTTTGGAGACCATAGGTGAGATTCTAGCCATGAAGATGTGCAGGGGAGTGCATCATCGACATCAAAGTCAAATGCATCACAGTCCGCTACTTGAAAGGCATTTTGATGATTTTGACCTATTTCCTGAATTGGCTGCTCATCTACATCCTCATCATAGGTTTTAGCATTCCCTCGACAAGAAATAACAACTCCTCTTCATCCGGTGCTCCATTATCGATCTTGCACAAGCAACATCTTGTCTCAAGTATACGCATTACGTGGGCGTTTTGGAGATGTGCGTTTCTGCAATATGTCCCTCACCACCACAGTTGTAGCATTTGATTGGCCTTGCTTGCCCTTGATTTGCATTTCTTCCACGATTTTGATTTGCCACATATCCTCACTCCACATTACCATAACACGCTCCAACCAACCACTTGTTCATATCGTCTTCCTTGGCATTCACACCTGACACTTACCATCTCGGCGTAGCGATTGTGTGGATTGGATCTTTATTCAGATTATTGTTGGTGTGTGGAGTGGAATTCATATTTTGACTAACCATGAGAGACAGTTGATTTATGAAGTTTTCCATGAGTGTGTTTGAGTCGGGGGCTTATATCTTTGGATGGGATGAGCTTGTAATTACCATTACCGTGGGTGTGACTTGAGAAGCTTTGGTGTAATTCCAACATTAGTGTAAAGGCTGTAGAGTCATTTGGCGAACTTGTTTCTCCCCTGCAGATTTGAGCGTTCAAGAATCCTTCGTTCAAACATAGCATGTCTCTCATTCAGGAGGAAGGCATCTGATTGCTTTCATAGTTGGTTTTCTTCAATCCTTTGGTTAGCTTCACAAAGGTGACAAATTTGTGCCATTCGGGATTCATGTTGTTCACAAACTTTGAGTTCAGCTGAATATTTGGCATGGTCATTGATCCGTGCAAAACCGTCAAGTTTTCTCACGCAAGCTGACCACTTGTGAATAGCCAACTGTAAGAAAACAACAAACAAGCACAAATGCAATGAAGATCACGGGGAGTATGGTTTCCGGTCGTTATGTCCCGAAACTATCATGATGGATCCAAGCGATATAGTGATAGAAATTTGAGCGGATATGAGTTATTATAACTAAAGAAAAAGCAAACAAATTCTGAGAGGCTTAAATGCAAATTAAAATTTAAAAAGATAAAAATATTAAATAGCGCTATCACTATTTGCAAAATGATGTTTTTGATTTTATGTTTTTATAAGCGAATTAAAACTACTTGACGTCTGAAATGAAAATATGGCTGAAGCAATATAAATCCTAAAAATATGAAAATGACATTTTGACAAACCTAATGATAAAAGAAAATTTTTAGAAAAAAAAATTTTTTACAACTATTATTCTAATTATTATTAATTAAAAACTATTTTTAACTATTTAATATTAACCTAAAACACAAGAAAATAGGAAATAAAGCTAGAAAAAAATAAAATTATGACTTGGAAAAATCTAAAATATCAAAAGAGAATTTTCAAAACTATTTTTGTATTTTTCTGAATATTTTGTATTTTCTATGAATTAAAAACTATTAAAAACTAATTAAATTACTTAAAAATACAAATTTAACTCATAAAAATCTGGAAAAATATTTTTTTTGTCTTTTTATATTTATATTAACCTAAGAAAAATGAAAAATTATTTTTTTGAAACTTTTCTTAATTTTTTGTATTAATTGCTAATTAAAAATGCTTAAAAACTACTTTAAATTAAGAAAAAATACCAAATGACCTAGAAAAATCTGAAAAATTCAAGATAAGCTTAAAATAATGTTATGAAACTAGGAAAAATGGAAAAACAGTAGGTTATGTGGGATTATGCAATTTGCTATACCAAATGCTTATAAATAAGCTTTGGATAAGCCAAAGACCACAAAACCACCAACTGATTCTGAAGATGTAATATGCTACAAGAACCAAATTGCAACAAGTCTCAACTGCTCTTAACCTCTGATTGCAAGTTACAAAGATTTAATGATGTGAGCTAAATGTGCTAAAAACAGTTTAAGGTACTAAGTTGCAGCCACAGAATAAGCACTCAAATAAGCTAGAAATCAAAAACAAAAACTTGGAACCTACACTAGACCTAGCTGACTATGTTTAAACCAAAAACCAGGCTTTGAGAAGCTCTTATGAGCCTTGTGCAAGGTACCGCATTTGACATTTCGGTATACAGTGTGTCTGAAATTTAATCCATTTTGATAAGTCTGTTTGGAGGATATAAAAATTTGTAAAAATCTATAAAAATGGTAATAATGAAATAGACCAGCTGAAGTTTATGCACACCAAGTTTCACTTGATAACACCCAGAAATGAAGCAACCAAAAATCAACTTAGCTTGACCCAAAACTGAAATTTCAACTATTTGACTTTTTAGCGGTTTGTATAGTTGACTTATTTGAGTTTTGAATCAATGTGAGGACGATTATGATGTTATATGATGAAAGAACACTACGCAGGATTATACAATTGATTTTGAAACACAAAACAAGGATTTCATTTTGCAAAATCTCAACGGTGGGCAACTAGGCAGATTTAGTTTGATTTTGACTTTGAGAGCTAGCGGTACACTTAATTGGTGATATGAGTATAATAGAACTTAACAAGCATGAACCAACATCCTTGATCAGAATAAACCTTTGGGGCGGTTTTGACATGAAATCCAAACACACCTAAATCATTGATTTGCAATAAAGCTGACCTAGCTGTTAAACTAGCTTATGTAATTGATTAAACTAAGTTTACTTAACCTAATTACACCTAAATTAACAGGTTTTAACTACTTATAATTATAAAACAGAGATGATGCTATGAAACTTGAAATATGCACTTACAATGGGTCCTAGCCACTATGGCTTGAAAATCAATGGAACAGAACACATTCTTCCATATAAACCAACCAATGCTTCTAAATCAACCCATTTCCATTCGCTTCAACCCATTTCCATTTCAAGACCAAATGAACCCTGTTTGACTTTTGTTGACGATTCCATTTAACTTGAAACAGAATCAAAGCTACCTAAAAATTATAAATATAAATTCCTTAAGTTAGAACTAAGATTGAAACTCAAATTTGCAGTGGACAAAATTATGAAATGTGAACTAAAACTTGAATTGAAACTTGATAAGAGTTTTAATACACAAAACTACTAAGTTTGATACAAAATTAACTTGAAATTACAATTGAGAAACTATTTAGGACTTGATAAGATTAAAACGACATACATTCTAAAAAATAAACTAAGTGCTACTCTTCTTTCTTCTCTCTCTTTTACACCCATTTGTCTCTCTCTCTACAGGTGAATCGACTCTTTCCTCAACCATTGGATGTCTAAAATGCATTTTGGCGTTTGATCATTTTGGCGGAAAATGGGATATAACTGGGGACGGGGAGGCGATTAAAATCTGCTATGGGGTTGTTGAGGAGGAGGGACATGGAGTGGAGTAGGGTGCTTTGAGTTGGAGGTGTTGGAGAGAGAATACCGGGGAAGGCGAGAGAAAAAGGAGGGGGTGGTTTGGCGGTTTTATTTAAACGTGGGTGGGTTTGGTTTATTAAACCGGTAAAAAGGTTTGGGCGGGTTGGATTGGGTAAAAGGATGGCTTGGGTATTTATTTTGGGTTTGGTTTGGATATGGGTTATAAGTTGGATCCAATTAGTAGTTAAAGGACCTAAAGTGTACAATCAATTTCGGGGACCAAAGCTGTAATTTATGAAGTTATAGTCCAAGGGTCAAACTTGCAAATCTCAAATAAGTTAAAGACCATTTTGCCAATTGGAAATTCCAAGGACTAAACATGACCATTTTAAAATCCAAGGATGTAATTTCTCAAAACTTTTGATATTTTTCACCAAAGGACTGATTTTGACAACTTATGATTTAAAAGGACCTTTGGTGATTTTTCTTTTAAATTATATGCTCGGGGACTATTTTTGACAACTTTTGAAACTTGGGGGCCAGCCAATTATGCAAACTTTCAACGTTTTGATTTTGTTTTGCATGAAATATAAAATGCAATTTTGGAATATTTTCGGTATTTTGATGCATTTCTGAGCATTTTTAAACGTTTTGCAGTTCAGATTTAACTAAAAATGATGAGTATTTACACACTCATCAGTCATTTTGATATTCCTCATATCATTTACAAACTTGTGGAATCTCACGTAATACTCATAGATACTTTCTTCTGGTTTCATTTTAAAGTGCTCAAATTCATCATACAGTTGTGATTCTCTGTCTTCCTTAGTTAATGAGGCAGAGAAGCATCTTGACATTATACCAAACGCCTGGCCCGGTGTTGTGATTGATAAGCTTGTAGATATCTATTGGAAGACCTTGAAGTATAATGTTTGAAGCCACCGATATCGATGTCTCTCTTTCTCCTTATCCGGAGCTCATCATACGTCTTTGGTCCTGTCCAATCCAAATATCATTGTTCCATCTGCAGTGATATCAATTATGTCTCTTGTAGTCTCAATCTGATAAGGTCCTTCATCAATTGACTTGAGAATGTTGACTCCATTTTCCATTCCCAGACAATACAACCTAATTCGTTGAGCCCATGAGTCATAGTCAGTTCTGTCAAGCATGGGTGGGCGAGTGTGAACCCGACTTCTTGAGCGTCCTCCACTACAGTAGATGATTGTAGGCGTTGGTAGACATGTTTACAATTTCACGGGTTTTATAACTCTAGGATTAAACCGGAAATAGATTCTTTCGAGGATTTTACTAAATCAAGAGAAAACCGTATTAGAAACAAATATTAACCAAGTTGCTATAACCCTTGACCCAAGTCGCTAAGCATCACTAAGTAGCAACTTCAGAACCTCAAGTCGTGAATCAAGTAGCTAAGCACAAGTCGCTAAGACCCAAGTCGTGAACAAGTCGCTAAAGCACCAAATCACTCTGTGACAAATCGCTAAGAACAACTCGCTAAGTATCCAAGTCGCTAAGAATCAAATCACTGAACACAAGTCGCTACTGCACCAATAAGCTAAGTAGATAAGTCAGCTAATAGAACAACTGCCAAGAACTATAAAGCCAAGTCGCTACAGATATAATAGAAACAAGTGCTAACCCAACTAAATTAAGCTAGCGAAGTGGAACCTCCACTAGCTTGTCTTGTTTGTCGGCTTGTCTCAATAGACAAGTCGCTAAGATCAAGTCGCTACGACTTAAACTATAACTCACTGGAAATTACTAAAGCAAGTCGCTCTGAAGAAAAACACTCCGAGGCACAAGTCGCTAAGTTGAAAAACTTCAAAATGACACTTTTCAATCCAAAAGCAAACCCACAGATTCAATCTTTCCAAATCAAAACCCAAGCACTTACTGATGATTCTAAACACAAAAGTACACTCAAAAATTCAAACTTTAACACAAGAAATGATCCAATGATGCAAAACCACTAAACTTTTCAAACCCAAAACCATATAAAACCACTAGAAATCCAAGGATATGTAAGAGAGATGATCAAACCATGGCTCTTGATACCATTTGTAACATATTGAATTTCACAAACACATCAAACCATGATCAAATAGAGTATACAATAAGGTTTTAGAGGCGGAAATAGTTAGAGGTTTGGGAACTTAGTGAGTGAAAATGAAAGTATTATTATGAGCTCCAACCCTACGGGAGGTGAGGGTATTTATAATCTTACATAAAACGCCACCTAAGTGCGTGGATCAGCATCGATGGGTAAAGACCCGTCCGTCCTCCACGGTGTTACATAACTAAATACTACTTAACATTAAATAACTACGACTACGAGCTTTCTAACAATTACATATACTTGAGGTGACCGACACTTTAATATCTGGATTTACTAAATCCTAACATATTTCGTTACCTCATACTATCATTCCATTCACGTACCGAGTTATTATATGATTATTGAATTTGATTATGCTATTGACTACTATTTACCCTACTATGATATGATTAATATGCGATTATATGATTCACCTGTTGTCATCTGATTATATGTTATGCTACTGTTATGTGACCCTTTTATTTGTCTGGTGACCATGCTGGTGTGCAATCGATTGTTTGACTTGTTTATCATGTATACTTCATTCGGTTAATCTCGTGGACTATGATTATCCGTTAGTATCCTTATCTGCTTATTATTGACCTGCCATGTTTACATTTCTGCTTATGCTACTGTTTGATTGGGTAGATGGTTCAACTTATGTTGTCTAGCTTGTTAACTTGTTTAGTTGCTCTGCTATGTCCTTAATCCATTCAATTATAACGTTCATGCTATATTCCTACTTGATACGTGTGGCTACCATGTTTTGACTACTGATAGTATTTCTGCTGTTATGATACTTGTTATGTTATTAACGGTGGGTTACTTGACTTGTGTGATTGCTATGCTCACTTTCTAATTTGTTGCTTCCGCTAGCTTTTAGATTTTTGTTTGGTATATGTAGTCTGATTTCCTGATTACTTGTATTCCTGGTTTGTATGTGCTTATATATATGTCATTGATGCTTTGCTTTGCTTCGTTCTCCTTGTTATCTGTTCTTTCTAGATATATGTGTAATTGTGTTTCTGCAGAATCCTCATTGACTCATTGTTTCTAATCCGTTGCGATCTTGTTATCAGGTTCCTTTGTTTCATTTCGTATTTTTGATTTTGTTTAGCCTTCGTTTTGTTATGTCTGTTCACTTGGCTTTTTAAGCTCAGCCGCATTTCTTTTCCTACGGCAGGTTTTAGGTTGGAAGATGGGCTTTGATGGGCTGAGAGTTGGATTATCTGAGTGGACCGACCCTAGTTACCTTATTATTTTTGGGACTTATTTTGAAGAGCCATTGTTTCTTATTTTCATTTCATTTTAATATATTGGATTTTGTAATCTCCTTTGTAAGTCATTCGTTTATATGACTTGGTAATTTATTTTATAAGGCTTCCGTTTGCAAGATTTTATTTGTATGTTCTAATATGACACCAGAATGTGACACTTCTACCCTTGCCGGGTTGGGGTGTTACAATTACGGTATTAGAGCAAAGGTTTCGCCTTGTTGACCTTAGGTTTGACTGTGAAACTTGGGTAGACATTAGGCTTCGATGCGTTACGATGTCTTCGATTCCTTTTGATTGTCGTTCGAGTTTGACTTGATATTCCTTGTCTTCATGATTTGACCTCCTTTGGCATTTGATTTTGTTTGTCTTATCTTCGCACATTCGTTGTCAATTTGTTTAAATGGAGACTACTCGTGAGTCGAAGATGATGGTTCGACCCAGTTCTTTGCGCATTTCACGAGCTGGAGAGGTTAGTGAAGCGAAGCGCACCCGTCGGATCTTGCCGAGAGCGTCGGGATGTTGCGAAAGGACTGGACGGATCAACCAAAGGTGCAAATACGGATACAAGATTCAACTGGTGGCTGAGAAGATTCATCTACTTCATATGGTAGGCACGATTGGTGTTACTCTGATTTGTTTGTCACGCATTTTGAGGCGGTTTGATATTTGTTATGTGATTTTGATCGGTATTACTTTTCTTTGATTTGTTCAAAACTTGGTTCGAATCGCGAAGTTTCATGACTTAGAATTTTGGTATTATCTTAGCTTTATATTTGGATCGTTAGTAATGAGTAATGAGGAACCGTTTCGAGCTAGTTGGTGGCCTTCTCTCTTTTGTGGTATGGTAAGTTGGTATGATGGTTATATGCTTTATGTATGTGGATCCGGTCTGATTTGGTATGTTGCTTGCTACCTGTATGTTATCTGTTTTGTGGTGATATTGATTATGTGGTTTGTCATGACCCGAGACAAAATATGATGACAATAAGGACTTATTATGTGATGTAATTATGGCCTCGATCAGCGTGATAATACCGAGATCATATAATCTGAACTTATTGATGTCATACGACGTCCTGGGAAATGCCTGGGGATGGGACGTGAATGGACTATGACTTATATCCGTTACCCCTCATGTTCGTTTGAAATTCTGTACCTCTTTGCGAGATTCTCACTGACATCTGTTACGTAAAAGTTATGTACGCTTTGGAACCGAAATCGTTATGATTTGTGTGAAACTATGGATTTCTACGTCTGCTTTAAACTATACATTTCCGTATACCTCTGCGACTTCGATTTTCGAGGACGAAAATTTTCTTTTAGGGGGGAAGAGTTGTAAAACCCTAAAAATCGTAAACGCGTGAAAAGACTATTTTTCCCCTCTAATTAATACTTGTGGAATACGTAAAATGTGTCAAGCTCGTTAAATGTACTTCCAACCTAACTCATAAATATATAACTTGTACGAGATAAATAAAAGAAAAACAAATTTACGTCTAAAATAAATATACGTTTTAACATATGTACTTGGGCCGAATACTACCTAAATAACATTAACTTAACTAAAGCCCATTTAAATGTAAACCAAGCCCATGTTTTCTTCCCTTGGCTCAAACTATATACCCCTTCCCTTTTTTTTCATAAGCTCCAAAAATGTACACACTACAAACCCTAATTCCTCTACAACCAAAAGTGATGGCCACCATATGTTGTGCTCCATTCCTTTGGAAATACAAAACAAAGAAGAAGCTGTGATTGTGTTGGTTCGAAGATAAAGCTAGGTCGTGAGTCTTGCTCTCCTGGTCATGTGTTTCTAGGGCAAAGGGAGGCTGCTCGGAATCAGTTTGGCCGTGGGTGTTGGTTGGTCCTGTCGAGGGTTTTGGAGGGCTGGTCATGAGCTTGTTTTCGTGGTCTCTTGATTCTTACTTATCACGCTACAAGGTAACAAGCATTATCACGCCTCTTTTCTTCCTTTATTCCTTGTTTGTTTCGTGTGGTTTCTCTTTCGAATGCATGTTTACGCGACTAATAGCTTGTCACTAGAAATAATAGTTTATGTCACATAAAATCATAGAATGGGTTGCAATATTCGTCAAGTAAAAGAGTACCTAATTCTGTTTGTCTTTGAATCTATTTCTTGATCACACAATATGTCATCTTTTGTTTGTGTTGAGTTTGAGTGAATTTAATCATACGTGTATATGCATGGGAATATGGTTAACAACTAGTACATGGATCAAGGGTCTCGTTGAAGGTTTAAGATGGCGTATAAATATGCTATGGGTGAAGTAGGTCTCGACATAAATTGGAAAAACACAAAGGAATCATATAATATTGTTCTAATGAGCTAAAGTGTAAATGGTGATTGAGATATTAATCTAGGGTTTCATTTGATGATCTCGATTTAATAAAAGTTAAAAGGGTCGGTTTTGTAATTTGTTAAACTTGGAGGCCTACTCGTTAAATAAGTAAGACATGGACTAAATGAGTAAAACATGAAGTCTTGCTATTTTTACACTTGTGAACCTATGCTTTGTAATATTGACAGTTTTGACCCAAAACTTGTATAACTTGGCATAAATGACCCTTAAAGTATGATAATACTCGGTTTTTACTATTTTAACCTAATTTGACTTTAATTATATCATTTATGACTAAATCTGCTAAAAGTGAAAACCTGCTAATTTTGGAAACCTGCCTAAAATAGAAAGTTACCTAATATGGAAAGTTACTAAAAGTGGAAACCTGCTAAAAATGGAAAGCCGTCTAAAATAAATAATTTGATCTTAATAAGCGTTATCTAATTCATAGGTTCTGGACTGCGGGATTGATTCATTGTGTGACCGTACTTCCTATTTTGCTTGCTTCGAATGAGATACGATATTCTATCCCTTTTCGATGGGGTTTCTCATGACTTTCTGGTCCTTTGACTTTGTTCGCTTATGATATTTCATTGCTATGATTCCCTTGCTATTGACCCTCTGTTATTGAACCACTGTTACTGAATCTCTGTTATTGAACCACTGTTACTAAACCTCTGTTATTGAACCACTTTATTCTTGAACCTTTGTTATTGAACCCATTCTTGAACCTTTGATATTGAACCTCTGTTACTGAACCTTTGATATTGGACTATTGCTATGAACTTTTGAATTGTGGACTACTGATATTGAACCTCAGTTATGATGACGATATATTGCTACTTGTGGACCACTTGTTTGCCCTTCAGTTGATACGAGCCAAATATTGTTTCCCTAGCCATGAAGATAGCATGGCCATGTCATTGATGCACCAATGGCATGACTCTAGTGTGGATGAGTGATGTTCCACCGTCCCATATTGTATTGATTATGGCGCTTGGATATATTGTATGGCCACTATTGTTCTGCATATGGATGCATCCTAGATTTGTCTTTATCTTTATTCTTGATATATATCTTTGTGTGATGTGATGTGGTATGTGTGCAATACCCCCTCACGTCAGAGCTAGCTACTCCACTCGGTTCTTGAGGTCTCCCTCCTATTGGTTTGGTATTCCGAGGTCACCCCTCTGAATACAATGGCCACTATTGGATACTGGGTTGCTATTGCCACTACTAATATTACTGTACTGTATTGTTGGCTCGGGATAGATTTCTGACAACCTTTACACTGTTGATATACCCATATTGTACATTCTGTATTCCCCAACGCATCATATTCTATATTGATTTTCCATTATTCAGTACCCTTATGTGACTCACTCTACTACCATGCTATATTCCATTACATTGATCTATCATACTCTTATTCCGTTACCTCATACTATCATTCCATTCACGTACCGGGTTATTATATGATTATTGAATTTGATTATGCTATTGACTACTGTTTACCCTACTATGATATGATTAATATGCGATTATATGATTCACTTGTTGTCATATGATTATATGTTATCCTACTGTTGTGTGACCCTTTTGATTTATCTGGTGACCATGCTAGTGTGCAATCGATTGTTTGATTTGTTTATCATGTATACTTCGTTCGGTTAATCTCGTGGACTACGATTATCCGTTAGTATCCTTATCTGCTTATTATTGACCTGCCATGTTTACATTTACGCTTATGCTACTGTTTGATTGGGTAGATGGTTCAACTTATATTGTCGGCTTGCTTGTTTGAATTTATGCGCTATGTCCTTAATCCATTCAATTATAACGTTCATGTTGTATTCCTACTTGATACGTGTGGCTACCATGTTTTGGCTGTGATAGTATTTCTGCTGTTATGATACTTGCTATGTTATTAACTGTGGGTTACTTGACTTGTGTGATTGTTATGCTCACTTTCTAATTTGTTGCTTCCGCTAGCTTTTAGATTTCTGTTTGGTTTATATGTAGTCTGATTTCCTAATTACTTGTATGCCTGGTTTGTATGTGCTTAAATATATGTCATCGATGCTTTGCTTTGCTTCGTTCTCCTTGTTATCTGTTCTTTCTAGATATCTTTGTAATTGTGTTTCTGCAGAATCCTCATTGACTCATTGTTTCCAATCCATTGCGATCTTGTTATCATTTTCCTTTTTTTCATTTCGTATTTCTGATTTTGTTTAGCCTTCGTTTTGTTATATTTGTTCACTGGCTTTTTAAGCTTAGCCGCATTTCTTTTCCTGCGGCAGGTTTTAGGTTGGATGATGGGCTTTGATGGGCTGAGAGTTGGATTATCTGAGTGGACCGACCCTAGTTACCTTATTATTTTTGGGACTTATTTTGAAGAGCCATTGTTTCTGATTTTCATTTCATTTTATTATATTGGATTTTGTAATCTTGTTTGTAAGTCATTCGTTTATATGACTTGGTAATTTATTTTATAAGGCTTCCGTTTGCAAAATTTTATTTGTACGTTCTGATATGACACCAGAATGTGACACTTCTACCCTTGCAGGGTTGGGGTGTTACATGCAGCCGTAACGTGGCTTAAAAACCAACTAAATCGAAGATTACGGTAACTTCCTCCCAGGGTTACGCGTAACTAATTAGTCAAATGATGTTCCTTGCCCGCAAAGCTTCTGCCGTAACTCGCTCCACAAATCGGTGTAACCATGATTTATTGAAGATCTGGCATAACTCTTTCGGATGTTATCGTAACCAGCTCCCGAGCAAAATCGAAATGGATGTTACAACGTAACTCTCAACTTAAGTTACGTCGTAACCGGATCGGTCTATAAATATCACCCAAAATTCGCATTTCAAATCATTCACCCCACACAAAAGCGAGACATGGGTAGGAGAAGGCCCGATCTCGAGGAGCATACGGGCCATCTCGAGGAGAAATCACTCCCTAACGATAAGCATTAGCAATTTATCATTTCTTTTACTTTCAATTCGTGTATTTCAATATGTTAAACATTGAATCGATTGTTTCAGTTAATATGAGCGGCTAAGCACCTCTGGTGCTGGCCTAGTTATGACACTTTAATTTTTTTTATGTTTACATTGCTTCCGTATAATTGTTTCTAGTGTATAAATGCATAGTTTTTTGGTAGCTACCCTTGTTTTGGTTGTTTTGAATGGCGGTAGTGTCTAGTTGCTTAGGAGATATGACCAACTGAACCTAAGTAGATAGACTGAGTAGGAAGGGTAAGAATTGACCAACTGACGACCTTCTCGGCAATGCGATTTGACCAGCCGATCACATACCGTTTGGATGAACTTAAGAAGTTAGGGATGAGTGTTTAAGATGCTAGCGTCCAGGCACTCATTGTTATGAATCTTGCATGTAGCGGAACTTAATGACTTGGCTTAGGGGACAAAAAACAACTGGACTTTCAAGGGTAGTAGCTTGATCTCCGGTGGAAACCGTTGCTGATAGGTTAGGACGAACTGACCAAATGTTATCCTAGTGACTTAAAACCCCACTTGAAGCAATTGGAAGTAATTAAACGTGAACTTAACATGATAAGATGACTAACTAGGTTAGCACACTTCTCCTCTATTGATCACAACCCTCGCATTTATTTGATTTCTTGCATTTCTTGCTTTAGTTATTAATTAATCATTTCAACCTTAAAATATGTGACATTTAGACTTAATTAGAATCATCACATAGCTCTTGGGGCGACCTCGGTTTCGGAATACTACACTACACGATCGAGGTACACTACTGTTAGTGCATTAGTCAGACCATAGGTATAACGAGACATTATAAATATTAAACACAGTCATTAAAACCGCATCAAGTTTTGGCATTTGAGTTATATTAGGATTTTCGTTAAGTCTTTTCATTTGTTTTATTTTTCTCAATTTCTCACGATTTCTTTTCAAGTTTCAGGTACCATGGAAGTTTTTAACATTGATGACCTCACTCTTGAGGAATATTTGGCGTTGACAAGAGAAGAACAAGGGCAGGGTCTCATAAGACCGGCAATTAGAGCTAATGTCCATTTCGAAATTAAAGATCAGTTTATAAGGGAGCTTCGTGCTAACCCTTTCTCAGGAAACAGGGACAAAGATGCATATGAACACGTTGAGAATGTCTTGTACATCGCAAGCCTTTTCAACATCCCTGGTGTTTCTTATGACATTGTTATGCTGAGTGTTCCCCATGACTCTTCGGGGAGCAAGAAGATGGATCGAAAGATTGCCCGCAGGGGCAGTTGATACATGGGCTCTACTTAAAAAACATTTTATCCAAAGATATTGTCCTCCTTCGAAGATATCTAATCAGCTCATGGAGATCCATAATTTCAAGCAAGATGACAATGAAACATTGTATCAAGCTTGGGATAGATACAACGATCTCCTCTACAAGTGTCCAACTCATGACCTAAACAGCCAGCAAAAGGTCAACATCTTATACAAAGGTATCAGCGTAACTACAAGAGAGATGTTGTACTACCAAGGACCTATTCTGAGCATGACTCCAACTCTTGCCATTGAAGTCATCCAAAAAATGGCCGACCTTTCCCAAAACTGGCACGAAGGAGGAAGCAAGAGAAGCATCGGCGGAAATCTTGATGGAATTGCCGCCATCACTAGCAAAATTGAAAATATTTGTCGGGATATACTCAAGCTCATAGAAAATTTCCTATAAATAGTGAGCCATTTTTCTCTTGCAACTCATCCTTTTTACACATACTCTCTCTTAGTATTGTAAACTCTCTAACCTCAGATCCAAAGGATCTTTCTATGTAGTTTTGTGTTTGTGTGATTCTCTAGGTTCCTCTTAAAGGCGAGATTACTACCTCTTGAAGTCGAGCAAGCTCAAGTCCATGAATTGCCAAGCTTCATCATATTCAAGACTACTGAAGTTATCTTGTTGATAGTTCTTTCCTCCCTCTTAGAAGTGTTGTGTCAAAGGCATTAGTGAAAGGTGCCAAAGGTCCGTGTCGAAGGCATTAGTGAAAGGTGCCAAAGGTCTGTGTCGAAGGCATTAGTGAAAGGTGCCAAAGGTCCGTATCGAAGGCATTAGTGAAAGGTGCCAAAGGTCCATGTCGAAGGCATTAGTGAAAGGTGCCGAAGGTCCGTGTTGAAGGCATTAGTGAAAGGTGCCGAAGGATCGTGTCAAGAGCATTAGTGAAAGATGCCAAAGGAGTGCATTCGATATGGTGCATCTATGTACAAGATAGATAGGTTGGGTTAAAGGATATTGATGTCCTAATGATGCTGTAATAAGGAGTGTGTCTCCTTTGGGGTTGTTGTGTATTGGTGTAGTGTCGGGTAGTAGTTCCTCCTTTGTAATGGAACTCAGTATCTAGCCTTGTACCGAATAAAGTGTAGGCGACGTTGTGATAGGTTTGGTTCTACCTCGTGGAAGAACCCGGTGTCTAGCCTTGTACCGGATAAAGAGTAGGCGACGTTGAGAAGGCTTCTTCGCCACATTAAGGAGCTTGTGTTGTGTAGTGCTTACAAACTCTCGAGTGGGGAACTCAGGGAGTGGAGTAGGGAAAGTAAGGTTTCCTTGTAGCCGAACCACTATAAACACTCGTGTCGTGGTTTTGTGTTCCTTTACTCTTTATCTTTACATGTTTATATGCTTTATCTATCATCATCCAACACACACTTTAAATAGATTGACATAAGTCGATCTAAATAGTTTAAAACGAAGTTTTAATCGGTAAAAGTATTCAACCCCCCTTCTAGTTTTCCACAATTGGTACCAGAGCTTCGTTACCAAGTTTTTTAAAGTATATTGTACTTTGAAAACTTGATACGATCCATGTATGTTTGAAAAATACAAAGAAGGGAATTTCTTAAAACAAAAAAAAGTGTTTTTAGAAATCATCATATTTTAAATGTTGGATAATGATAGATCATTCTAACGCTTTCTCTTTGAGAATTATTCATACTAGGATTTGGGCATCTTAGAAGATCATGAAGAATTTCGCGTCTATGATTTTTTAAATCATAAAAAGAATATATATAGCAAAGGTATGTTCTTTAATAACTTACTTATAGATAAATTATTAATGTATAATTCCTAGCTTAATTAGTAACATCATTTCTTATAACACGTAAAGAATCGTAGACCTAATACGTATACTCCAATATCACTAAAGTTGTTATCTATATTGAACACATCATCAAGAATAGCATTCTTGTTTGATCTCCATAGACAAAACTACAAACTAGTCATTTTACCTCATAATGATATCTTAGCTATTCGAAAGCCCTGGTCATCATTTCTCACATAAGGATTGTTGGCATTACATCCATGTCAATAGTTTCCATGTTAAACTTCTCATATCATGATAAAATAGTATTTTGTCATGATTCTTAACTTCCCAAATTATGATTCATTCGTAAAAAGGGAACCTTGTCAAAAAGGATTAGTAAAACACAAAAACTCGTCAAAACCTCGAACCATAAACAAACCTTAAGTTATAGAGCAAAAACACCAGCATTTGCCAAGAATTAAAACTCCCGTATCAAAATTATCAAAGGTTCACTTAAGCGTTAGCGCTGATCTGAGATCCCGATTGAACTAGCAGTCCCTCATTCAAGGGATGGGGGGAAGGAATATCGAGAAGACAAAATAAGTGTTAGATGATCAACGTGGAGTTTTACTTTCCACTTCTCTCCCACTCCGAAGACATAAACCCTAAGTTACTGTTCATAGGAGCTCATTCCTCATCATTTCAAAGGAAGCAATCACTTGTGTAAGTATTATCTTCACTACATTGTTATTTCCATTCTCTAATTCCTAGAAGTACAATTTTCATCTTGAGAACTTTGGTTCAAATGGGTTTATCACTATTCGGTATCACATTGTTTTCTAAGATAAACTAAATCAAAGAATCAACATTGTTAATACAAATTAAAAACTCATTTTGAATTCAATAAAGATGTATTGAGCAAAATTGTGATGAACCTAATTAGGATACTATTCACATAAATGACACCACATTGTGGTTTTGGTGTTTAGGATCAACCATGCCAAGCTCAAGGCAACAAGACTATCAATACATGGCACACTACATACCGATTTATCATAGAAAGGAAGGTTTAAGTCCCAAGGACCGAAAGGCATTCAAATTGTTGCAAAGAGGTTGTTCCACGAAGGGCGTGTAGTCGAACCCTCATTTCTCAACAATACCGACATTCCCCAAGTCTTTGCGGGAATCAACTTCCAATGCTTTCTAACATTTAATGAACAAGTTTGTCTGGTATTTGTCCTAGAGTTCTACAAGAGCATGAGGATCATAAGAAATGAGGATGGAACCATTTCGGTCGCTTTTGTCATCAATGAACACGAATATACCTTCACCCTCGAGGAGTTTGCTAGGATACCATTATCCTTCTTAGGGGTATGCTTTTTTCAAATGAATGGTCACTAGCCCACCTCCATGACATGGTCGATGAGCATCCAGTCTATTCCACACCTCTCTCGGATCCTAGTACGGTAAGAGATACCGTCTTCATCCAAAGAGCCTCCCCGCCTTGGGTCACTAGGAAATCGAGGGTCATCTATAGGGATCCCTTTCAAATGGAGCTTTCAAAGATGTTCCCGTTGTACAAGAAATGGGAATTAGTGTTAAGGGAGAATATCCTTTGTTTGGTGGAAAATAAGGATCATCCTAACGCTTGCCTAGTCTACATGATCTATTGCCTTGTTACTGGGACTCACTTCAATCTTTTCTATTACATGGTTAAACGGATGGCAAGTGTATCAAGGATAGACAAGATGGTGCTCCCCTATGCCATGATCTTAACTCGCCTAGCCAATTTTGTCTTTGCTCTAGATCCATCTCCTACAGATGACCACTTATTTGCAACAAGGTCATGGTGCCCTTGTCCGATGAGAAGACTACAAGGTTTATGGTTGAAGGCAAGAGACCTCATCCACTGATGGACTCATCCAGAAGAAAGGGAGAGGAAGCAACCCTATAGGCAACGTTCAACTCGACCCATAGAATACATTGAGCAATTAAATCTCAAGCCATCTCAAGAATTTCAACAAACTAAAGGAATGTTTAAATGTTTTGCTAACTTTCTTATGAAGAAGAAGAAGTAGGCGTGAAGGGTTGGAGAGTGAAGCTTGGAGGCGATGGAGTAGAAGTATGAGTGAAAGGGAAGGTAAGGTGGTGGACCTTAAAATTCGAACAATGGTCTGTAAAACATCTTAAACAATATTTATGTAACTTAGGACTTAGCTTTAGTAGATGGCATGGCGTAAACAATGACAACAACTTAGGCGACCCAATGAGAATTTTATAACTACTTGATTGAAATCAAGAATTCGGTCGTGCTCATATTTGCTTACCTTTTAGTCACTCTTACTTACCATGAGTGATATACCTTGCTTGCATATTTTATTACTTGATGTAGAAATGATTA
Source organism: Chrysanthemum makinoi (assembly GCA_910596185.1). Taxonomy (NCBI): domain Eukaryota; kingdom Viridiplantae; phylum Streptophyta; class Magnoliopsida; order Asterales; family Asteraceae; genus Chrysanthemum; species Chrysanthemum makinoi. The sequence continues at coordinate 73,590,223 of OU343216.1, read as the reverse complement.
GGTTGGGTATTTGCTAAGAGGTGCAAATTACGCATTCTTTGTGATGCTACTAGTCGTGATGGCCCAGGGTCCACTGAGCTATAACTAGTTGGATCCCTCATATGAGGAACAGGTGGGATCGAATAGCAGAGATATAAGAATTCTACACTTTCACATCAATCAATCTACACCTTATTATACTTTGTAAACATGATACTTTAGGATCACTTAAGTCTTCCTCAAGCTCGATGGGTCTCACACTCACTCATAGCTAACTTAGGATCACATTCAAGGTGTTTATGATTTATCACTTCACCAAAACTCAGCATATTTCCGCTCCAATTCTCACACATTGTTCCTCACATCTTAAAACACCTAGTTTGTTATTTCACTTATTTTTAGCAAATTGATTTTAGTCATCTTTACCTCAAAATAGGCTAAAAACTAGTTTTTCATTTCTTTTGATTTTTTAGGAATTTTCCAAATTTTTCTTAAGTTACCATCTGATCTCTAGGATCATTTGGCTTCATTTGTCATCCTCAAAATATTAGGTCATGCTTAAACACTTAGTTACAAACATAAAAAGTCCACTTTCTTATTAAAAACCATCATTAGATGTCCTCACTTCTTATGGTTGGACATTTAAGTCCCATACCATTTAAGACATCTTAGAGAACCTATACACTTAAGATTTATGGGTACTAGACCTTAATAGAACATAATCACTCCACCACATTGCTATCTGAGAGACAGATCCCCAACTTACAACTAAACGGATCCTTAAAATTAGGGAACCGTAGGATCCGGGTCTTTAGAACAATTTACAATCACTTTACTCATCTAATTCAAACTCTCTTTTGGTAGTCTAAACACTTTAACTTGCCTTAAATGACTCCCTAGGATAGAACAACACTATAGTTGACCTTAGTACATGCCAAAATTCTTTTTGGTCAAGAATTTAATTCACTAATCTAATTTCATCCTTTATAAACCAAGTGTGTTTATGCAAACCATCACTCAAATCACCATTCAAAATCAGTAGCTAAGACATCCATTACATCCTCTTTTCACTATGACTAAAGCATCTAGAAAAACTTCTTCAACCAAAGGTTCCTCCAAGAAGAATGCTCATATGATTCATGAGATATCATCAAGCAGTCATCACCCGTCAAAAGAGCCCAAATACTAGAATCCCTCCTTAACAAACTCAGCCAACCAAAGCTAGAAGAACCGCTAGGATTAGTATTCGACCTTTTGAGTTGGAAAGGCCTTCATCAAACACTAAACCAAACACACCTAGCTCAAGTAAAACACCTAAGCCTTCATTTCTAGAACCAAGACTACACTCCTTTACCGCGCCTCTTTCTCATCCAAATCTCTACTATTAAAAGACTCACCACCTAGGACTTCTCATTCACTAACCTTCTCATTAAATAAGGAACCACCTTCACCATCAAATAGTCCTTCTTTAGGAACAAGGAATCACCAAAACCATATAGAGGACTTCCCATCTCCACCACCAACTCATACATCATCACCCTCATTCTTAGTTGAACCACATCCTACGACACTAAACTCACCTCCATAAATCCCACCATCATTTGTGAAACCTCCTCAAAACATTTCACCTTCTCCGTTTCCTACTCATGACAATAATTGCTCTAATTGTCAACTTACCCAAGGATTAGTTCAAGAAGTACAAAATAAGTTGCATTTCATGTTTAATCATCTCCTTGAACGATTTGACCAAATCAACAAAACTATTCGTCCTTAGAATCTAAGATTACAAGCACATTGATGCTTTATATTAGTTTTAGGCACAACTTAGAAATTATTAGAAAATGTACTACATGCTTTTGTCATTTAGTTTTAGAGATATGTATATCATTTCTCATGTTTTATTGAATGAAATTACATGTTGTATGCCATGTAGTCTTGAAAATATGTTTGGTACCTTAATACATAACTCTTGTTGATGTTGACATCACATTTTACATCTACATTGCTGTCATGAGAATGCAGGTTACGGATCCCTGACTTTTTCCTAGACGGATCCCTCCCAAGGAGGAACCGAGGGATCCGTGCAACAGAATCACTTTTTTATTACTAATTTGAGTCTCATTTGCAAGAAATTATGCATCATATACTTTTTTTCTAATCTTTGTTTTGTAGATTTTCAAAATACACATGAAAACTTTGACACCCTCAACAAGGGGGAGCTTTTAGTCAAAGCAAAACAATTGCAAAAACACTTGCAATACTTTCACTTAGGATTTCGTTATTACTTGATGCCCTCACAAAGGGGATCACTCGTCAAGGGGGAACATGTTCGTCAAAAGACGAAACCATTTGCAAACATATTTGCAAAACACTACGTAGTCTTCCTAACTACTTGGCATACGAACAAGGGAAGCACCCGTCAAGGGGAGCTAAGCTGAGAATTCTTCTCTTCTCTTACTCTCTATTTTTCATTTTATTACTTTATATATATTTTTCTTAAAACAATGTGTTAGTTTCTTTTCGACGCTCTTTTTGTTTCGATAAAAAGGGGAGAAAAGTAAAACTCAATTCAAACTTTACAATTTTAGTTTTTCCTTAAAATAATCTTATGTTTTGTCATCAACAAAAAGAGGGAGATTGTTAATACAAATAAGCCGTAAAAACATTTATTTATATTATACGATCTTCTAATATTTTGTCGATAACAAACGTAAAATCATTTTAACGAAACAAATAAAATACGTAAATGGTTTGAGCCAATAGTTTACTAACACACTTACATTTTCATATAAAACACTAAACAAGTAATAGTGTTTACATCTTAAAGAAATGCATATGTATAACAACTAGTGTTTACATAATATGAAAATGTGTATATTTTGTAATGGGTAATTGATAAGGATTTAAAACATACACTTTTAAATGGTCATTTAAGCCCTTAATCGACCACTTTTATATCCGTTACTGCTTAATTTCATTCCTTTTCACTTTTTAGGTCTCTTGGAAGCAAAATGCTGGAATGATGCATATTTGAACGAAAATGAGTGAATATATGAAGAAAATGGCAAAGTCAAGATCGAAGCCACTCAATTTGCTCAAATTGAAACTGTGGCGTCCCCAACCAAAAGCGGCCGTCCCTCCTCTGACTTGATAAAACATGCGAGATGGCTGGTGGAATTTTTGCTCATACAACTGACGGCGGCGTCGAGGCTTTGAAGAAGAATGGCGTCACTCAGACGTTTCACCTCAGACGGCCCAGATCTAGAACCAAGACGACGTACCATCTGAAGCCCGACGGCGTTACAACTCTAAGGTGACTTGTCCATCGATAACTTGGCCAAGCGAAAACCTAATGGCGGCGATCTGCGGCGTCCACCTATAAAGCGGCAGCCGCAGTTGTAAATCTATATATAAAATTCAATTTTTCTATATTTTGGGAAGTAGACTTTTGGAGTAAAAACCCCTAAACGTTTGTAGTCCGACTTGGACAGTATCTTAGGGTCCCAAACCTTATTTTACACATTGAGATAAGTGTTTTGATTCAAATTATCATTATGCACTACAAAAAAAGGGGCTTTTTGGGACGAACCTTTTTGGAACAGTAATAAAAGAGTTCCAAATACGCGTATTTGGCACTGTTTAGACAACCGTACCAAAAAAATATGTATTTGGAACAACTATTGTAAATCCGTTCCAAATACATATGCATTTGGAACACTGTCAAATAGTGGTGCCAAATACATGTGTATTTGGAACGGTTTCCATAAGCGGTGCCAAATACTTATGTATTTGGGTCAGTTGGTACCACTAATGCCAAATACGTATATGTATTTAGAACGATTTCTAGTACTTGTGTATTTGGAACATCTTTTAAAACTTTATGCAAATGCCCATTTCGTTATACAAGTCTTGACAATTATTTTTGTTCAAAATATCTGTGTTTTATATATATATATATATATATATATATATATATATATATATATATATATATATATATATATATATATATATATATATATATATATATATATATATATATATATATATATATATACACACACACATACACGCACACACATACATGGCGGGCAAGTGTCTTACTACATATACACCGCCTAACTGAGGTATTCCACGACCTTTTTCAACCCGACCTCCTTTTCGTTGATCATTCCCAAATGTGTAACTAGTGAGTTTGAACCGACCTCTTACGACGAAGCCATTTAGTATAGGCTTACCACTAATTATGACATTTTGATAATTATCACTCATATTTTATAAGTGGGTATTTAGATAGTTACCGAAATATAACATATATCTTTAATTTAAGATATAAATTTCTTTCAATAACCTTCATTGACCTTATATTATTCAATACCCAAGCATCTAAAGGGGTACTCATTGCGCATGTGTGTCGATCGATCTATTAATTATTCTTTTCAAGATATATATAAGGCAGAGAAGACATGACTTGGGCTGGCTAGATTATTAAATAAGACTAGATGATGCAGGCACACACTATTATAACATATATAACGAAGATTAAAAAGCAACTCAACCGTGTAAAATCTTATTTTAAATTAAATAAAATTTACCTCATACAACCAAAATATATTCTATGAATGATGAGAAAATACAAAAATATTTTAACCATAACTTTGAACTCAAGAAAAGCTTAAACCGACGAGCTCAATTATTTGACGTATTAAATATATATGTTTTTAACTTATTTTCAATTATAACTGAGGTGCATTCACATGTAGGGGTGTCATTCGGGCCGACCCGACCCGAACCCGCCCCGAGTCAATTCGGGTCGGGTCAATCGGGACAACCCGAATTACCCGAGTTCTAAACAAAGTCGGGTTCGGGTATGTATTTTTAGCCTTGACCCGACCCGAACCCGACTAACCCGGCTCAACAACACTTTTATAATGTAAAATACTCGGGTTGACTCCGAACCCAAATTGACCCGACCCGAGTTGACCCGAACCCGAATTGGCCCGATCCGAGTTGACCCGATTTCTAAACAAGGTCGGGTTCGAGTATGTTGTTTTAAGGCTTGACCCGATTTGACCCGACTCGAGTTGACCCGAACCCGACTGGGTCAACCCGAATAACACCCCTATGCACATGTATAAACTTAATTTAATAGTAAAACTAATGCATATAGTAGTACTTATAAACATACATCCACTCAACATAAACAATTACATAATATTTACATACATAGGGAGTGTTTGTTTAAGCTTATATGTGAGCTTATAAACTTATTTTATTTCGACTTATATTTAATAAGCCCTAAATTTTCGGCTTACTTTGAAATTTATAGGCTTATATATTACGATATTATAATAAATTTATATAAACTCACAAATGCAAAATAAGCCAAAAAATTAAAGCTTATAAAACCAAAACACAAATAAGCTTATAAGGATATAAGCTTAAATAGACACCTCTATAATAACAAACTTACAACTATAATAATAAATAAAGTAAAAAAATAAAACAGGTTTGGATCATTTTTTATTTTTTGTTTTTTTTTAACTAAGGTTAAATAGACACCTCTACAATACACATATACTGTCAAACGCTTAGCACAAAAATCAGCACACATGTTTAGCAAGAATTTTCCTCTCCCAAACGCTACTTTAATTTCATTCCCTCCAAAATTTCCCTCCCATTCGAGTGTAATCACGAATTTCTCTCCACACATATCGTAAATGTGATTTGAAATTAAAGAGCTCCCTAAATTATCCTATGATTCACGCCTATAAATTCCCCTAAATTTATTGAACGCCATAACCAAAGGTATTTTTGCTACTTAGGTTTTAATAGTTTAAGGTATGAATTCAATCATCTTTAATGTTAAATTGATTGCATGTATGATTTATGTATGGCTTTTCCAATAATCGAAAAAATCTAGAGTTTTTACCAAGAACTGGTAGAACATCACATGCCAACGTTCGAGAGGAGGTACAAACACACACACTACATTCATTCAGTTGTATGTTATGTAATTTTTACCTCTTCCAGATACTAACTATATATATTTAAAATTTTATCTATAGATGAAAGCTAACAAAGAGGACTTGTGTTGTGCTAATGTGTTTATTAAAACGCGTAGTACGAAAAATGGTAATATACCGGATGAAGATACACAGATAGTTGTTGTAAGTACTTTAGATACATATATATCACCTAATTTGTATTACTTGGCAGCTTATAATTATTAGTCGATGTATAATAAATAATGTATTTGTTTTTTTATTATTAAAATATGTATATATGTGTTTTCAGGATCGAATGAAGCAGAAGTTAAATGAGCTACCACAATCAGAGCAAACTGATTCATTTAAAGAACAAGTTTTCATTGATCTAGTAGGCCCTGATGGACACGGAAGTGTCAAGACTTTTGGTGGAGGAGTATCTACTCGTGATGTTTTTGGGGCTCACTCATCATCAAGAAATAATATCTCTTCATATGCATTAGAAAGGATGGTTCAAGCTCAAGTAGATGCGCAATTAGAGAATAAGGTAGCTGAGCGGGTAGCAGATCTAGTAGAAGAGCAAGCTGCGCAGATAGATGCCAAAGTAGCAGAGAAAGTAGCAGTGCATGTTTCTAATTATGAAAAAGCGCAAATGGAGTGGTTTAAAAAACTATAATTACTGCTAGGAAAGGAGTTGCCACCTCCGTCGGGTCATCACTAGGTCTGGATCAAGTTTCGGCTATCAAGTATATCTCTAATTACTTATTCCAAATGTATTATAGCCTCTATCGAACTTACATCAAACTATCAAATGATCAACTGAACTTTTTAGGTCCAAACTTAATCAAATGAAAATTGATAAAAGAGTTAAGATATATTCGGAAATGTATTCTAGCCTCTATTGTACGCCTCATTGTGGTTTGGTCTCAGGTTTGTCTAGTAATTGCCCCTTTTGCTTTGCTGTGAGGTGGGTTGTTTCCAATTTGCGTCAGAATTTGAAGTCTCTTACTCCCATGTTTGTTTTAGTCCCCTGAGATAGGTTTCATTTTAGGTAGGACTTAGTATTGTCTTCTTTTGGTTGGTTTGAGATGCCCTCGTGTGGGTGAGGTTATGTTACATATCATCATTTGGAGGTGGGGTTAGAATTAGTTGCAAATGATAGGTAAAGGGTCTTATGCGAGCTTTTGTTACACAACACTACAGTGCCAATGAGTAGCCATCACCTGTTGGTGCAAACTTAAGGTGTATATGGCGGGTAATGATTGCTTTTTTTAGGCAACATGTATTATGGTTTACATATGATTAGTTCAGCACACAGTCATGGTCACATAATTATTCTTGTTAATTTTGAAATGACACAATCATGTTCAGTTACACAAGACTTTGTATGCATCATAACTTGCATGTTTTTTTGGAAGGTAATAAAATTTAGCCCCCTAACCATTAACAACTGAATAGTGTTAATGCATGCAAGATACAACCTGCAGTTTTTCATACAAACTGATTAGTTCTGCAAATTTTCAATAGAAAGGTGATTAGGTCTGTAATTTTTCAAAAGTCTGATATATACATGGTAACTGAGGTTGTGGCTTTGGATATTGTTACTTGTCATTTGTGCTTGCAACCTCTTTCTATTGCTATTTTCTATATCGAACTTTTATCTTGTTTCATATATATTTCTAATGTTGGAATATTATATTATGCAGGGTTTATGAAGACGACGTGATCCGAGGAGCTTTATGCATTTTTGTTAGTAATAAATCGTCTTAGTAATTTATAAGAATTCTAGTTATGACTTTTCATTCTAAAGATCATTACAAGGATGTTGGACTTATTGTTTTTTACTTTATTGTATTCAAGTGACCATGTTTACTTGATTTTATTGATGATTAATAAAAAGTTAGTTCAATTGTTATTTGGCTTCAATTGAATTATATTTAGAAATTGAGATGGTTGGTTGCTATGATAACTTACTAATTAACGAATGCAAAACCGTGCTAAATAACTTTTATCACAAACACAAAAATGTGCCAAATGTTTTTTGGCAAGGCGGATAAAAATGTGCCAAATACGTATGACACAAAAACAAAAACCGTGCCAAATACATTTGTCACGGTATATAACCGTCCTAGTTAATTTTGGCACGATAAATAAAAAAAGTGCCAAATAAGCATTCGAAACGGTAAATGAATTGGTACCAAATACGCATTTTGTCACGGTAAATACAAACTGTACCAAAAAAAAGCATTTGGTACGGGAAATAAATTGGTACCAAGTACACATTTGGCACTAGATATAAAAGTGTCACGAATTCCCATTTTGGAACGGAAGATTATCAACCGTGCCAAATACCTCACTCATGGCACCCCAAAGTTAAACCGTCCCAAGAACTGTGCCAAATACTATTTAGCATAGTTTCAACCCGAACCAAATGTATTTGGCGCCCTCATATTTAGGACGGAGCCAAAAGTGTGCCAAAGTCGTGCCAAATCGCATTTGGCATGGCTTTTTGATTATTTGGCACAGTTTTCCACCCTCCTAAATACCACTTTTTCTTGTAGTGATGTCTTCAATTGATTGTGTGTATGCTTGCTTGTTTAACATGTCTAGCTAAATTTATTGCGTGTTTACTTAGATCTATAAAACCTAGTCATTAATTATTGTTAGGTTGTCTCTTATCTTAATTGTAATTGTCTTAGGAGTGCAACGAGGCTTTCGTTGTGTTTAATGCTTGAATAATCTTTGTGAAAGTTAGTTTATGAATGACTAGTGGATTTTGTAGGCTAAACCCAAAGGTAACCTCAAAGAGTTAGGGTAAAGGCACACCCTACGACCTTAGGAAGCCTCTTAGCGTTAAGAATAAGGTGTGACAATTTAACCATCAATAAAAGATAACTAGGGAGTAATAGTATCTAGGTAAACACATTTTTAATCATCATACGAGCATACATCAAATAGACATAAGACTACTCGTAGTATTAGATAATTAGATAGTAGAAGTACTCTGTAGAAGTACCACCCCCATACCAATTGCCCGGAGATTTTACCCTTAGCTTTCTAAAAAAACCAATAAAAGATAAAAAAGAATCATCTTCAACCACCACCTTAGCGTAATACATTTCTTGATAGTATTCCTATTCCCCTAGAGAACAATATCAATCCCCGAGGCTTACCCACTACTACACTACAACGATTAGGTTCCTTTGCCTAGGGTATTGAAAAACTTGCTTCGATGAAAAGGAAGTTCCTTTGACCCCGGCAGCGCTTCGTCGCGCATCAAGTTTTGGCGCCGTTGCGGGAATAGAATAGCTAGTTAGATCTTTATCTCATTTAGGTTCCCTTGCTTGATTCCTATAAAGTAAGATTTTTTCTCATTTTTATCTTCCTTGTAGTCTATCCCCCTTCTTCGTGACTTTGTTAGTAATCCCATCATTTTCATCATGGAAGGTGATAACCCACCACCACATCACCCAATTCCTATAGACCCACCACCAATTCACCCGTCAAGAGGTCTTACTCTTGGTGAATACTCTAAACCGAGCCACCAAGGCTATAGGAACACCATTGAGCTCCCCGATCAAGCTCAAACTACGACCCTGCGATCCGACACCATCTGTGGGGTACAATAGAGGACCTTGCCCTCTATGACAACGAAAGTTAGAATGACCCCCGTGAGTTTCCGAAAACCATCAAGGCAATCTCTTTGCCTCTCATTGACTCACAACCTTCCATTCGTAGGATGCTCGAACTTTAAGATCAAGTCAAATTCCTAATGAGCCTCACGAGAATCCTAAGTCTTCCGCATGAGTGAACAAAGTCTCTTCCTTGTAAGCTATGTGGTGGTCCCATGACACTCCATACTTGCACGAGACTCCCGACGAACAAGCTTCCGTTGACTCGCGTCCTCACGTACCAATGGAATGGGAAGGAGATTCCCCACAACACCCGGACCTAGGACTTTTAACGATGTCCGAGAAGCATGGAGGGGCAAACCCGACTATAATTGGGTACAAACCAAAGAATTCACCTTTAATGATTCCCCATGGTCCAACTCTCATGGCCCTAGTCAAAAAAACATAGAAGGGATGTTGCAACACCTAGTTACATCCCAAGAAGCTCAAATAGCCAAGCTTTCAGACCGCTTTAACCGACAACAAGCCGAGATGGATTGAAAGATAGATAACCTTTTGAAAGCCATGACCAATAGCGATAGAAAGACTGATGAGTGTCTAAATACTCATCATTTCGTTCACATTTAAGCTACAAAAATATCTGAAAACATACAAATATGCTTCAAAATATTGGAATTATCTCCAAATTATGTTTTTAGGTATTGGTGCAAAAGGATGGCGATGAAAAACATGCAAAACATACATAATTCTGATTTTAGGTCCACGAACTTTGATAAATTGGCAAATCTAGTCCCTGGTTAATCAAAACTTGTAAAAATATCATTTTAGGTCCTTTGGATTCACAAGTTGTTCAAAATAATCCTTTGAAGTTTAAAATCACAAAATTGCAACTTTGGTCCCTCAAGTTTAAAAAGTGTCAAAATTAGTCTAAGGTTTTAAAAATAAGAAAATAATCAAAATAAACCTTATACTATTTATAAATGGCAATATTGGTCCTTATGATAAACTTTTGTAAAATTACAAGTTTAACCCTTCAAGTTTTAGAAAATTACATAATAGGTCCTTAAGGTTTAAAAATGGAAAAATATTCATATATGGTCCTTGTACTAACCATATTTGGCAGGAATGGTCCCTTGGATGAAGTTTGAAAAGTTGGCAACTTAGATCCCTCAATTTTCAGGAAAGTACAAATTGATCCTTGGGCTTGTTCACTAATAAAACCAACCGGACCCTATTATTATTATTATTACCCGGCCCAATATACTAGCCCAAACCCCACCCTTTTGTAAATAAATAAAACAGACAACACCCTCACCCCACTTTTCCTCTTCTTCTTCCACCTCCCTCCCCCTCCACCTGTAACTTTCCACCTCAAACCTTCCAGCTCACCTATAATCCTACCCACTCTCCACCACCTCTGCCACTACTAACACTCCACAATAAATGCCCTTCACACCCATTTTCACTGCAATACCACTCCTACCCACGGTTTTGAGCAAAACCACCCCAACTTGGTCTAAACTTCACCAAACGTGTCCCCTACACCTCCACAATGCTACAAGAATCCTTAATTGTATCAGAACCGCCTCATATCCACGTGTAAAGTTTTGGCGCCAAAATGAGTTTGAACGGTTTGGATCAATTACTCAATCAATGGCTGTGAAACAATGTGGGAAAGTATCTGGAAGCTAGTGGGATGCAAAAGAGTGGTAAATACAGAAGAAAGGAGAAGAAGAGAAATATCATAATAGTAATCTAGTTTATGATCAATCGTAGCTAATCAAAATAGTTTGTATCATTAGTGTAATTGTTTATTTCTGTTTCAAAAATGTTGTATAACTTTGCTAAAGTGTATTCAACAGCTTTGGTTCACTCATATCAATCTATCTTTCAGTTTTCAGTTATTTCAACTTAGTCCAAATTTTACTTTCAAGTCTTTTAATTTTCATTTGATGATTGTTGTTTAGAGGACTATAAATAACACTACTAAGCTCTCAGTAAGCTTTAGCAAGCTTTTAAGTCATCTTAACAATCAATAATCAATAAAGTAGGAAAATACCAAAAATATAGACAATAGAAAATAAATAAAAAATAGAAACTGGAAGAAAGCAAAGGAGCAAGTGCTATCTTGGGTTGCCTTGGTTTAGAGCTCTGTGGAGAGCATTTAGGTGTGGTACTCAGTTCTTGGTTCTCAGTTGTGCTTTGGATTCAAGTTGTAAGCTAATTTCTTGATTTTTGGCATTTACTATTCTTGTTCTTAATTTAGTATAATCTTTTCTGTTTCATGCTTAGTTGTTAGTAGTTAATGGTAATATAAAGTAAAATTAGTAGGTTGTTAGTTGAAAATCTTAGTGCTAGATGTTTCCTATTTTTTAGTTAAAATAGTGTAGTAGTGATTCATAGTTATAAGTTGTTAATTACTGTGTTCTTGTGTTAATCTGATCTTATATAATCATAATCAAGTGGTTAAATTCAGTCTCATGTTTTAAATCAGTGTTATACAACACTAATCAAAAGAATACCCTTGCTAAGGTGTGTTTGGATCAAGCTGTTTCACTAGGTATATGCATGTTATTGTGCTTAATTCTTGTTACTGCATGTTTATTTAGTTCAACATAGTCCATATCTGTCATAATATAGAGGTCTTATTAGTTAAAAAGTCAAAATAGTTTGTAATTCCATCTAGCTGTTTAACTGTTAGAGTTAATAGTCTCATATTCCACATATTAGCTTAGAAGTTAATAACCTAGCTTAATTTCACCTTATTATAGCTTATCTCAACTTAATCAATCAGTAAATTAGGATCAAAGCTCACTTAAGTCAACATATTGGTTTACATAAAAAAGTCAATTTGCAGCTTACACGATTTTTGAATAAACTTGGGATTTAAATTGTGAACTTGTTAATTGATATTAGGACTTGAGCTTGTAGGTTTATACAGTCTTGTTGCTGATCTACTTGTTACTATTTTTCATAATAGTTATGCTAGCTTATTAAGAGCTTAATTAGTGCCTAACTTTTGGTGATTCTTCATAGACCTCCCCTGTTCACAGGTTTGACACCCACTTTCACAAGCTTCCATAAGCTTGTTTATTGAGTGTTGGTCTGAGTATTTTGGTTGTTTGTGATGCCCTTGTGGCTAGTTATCTGAAATAAGTGCTTATTTGCTTTTGATTGCTTATTTGGTCGTTTATTTGCTTAAATTTGTGCAACAAAATCAAACACTACACGATCACTCGTGTAAACAAGCAAAACCACAAGCCCATCATAAGCTCATCACTGAGCTTTGGCTTGTGATCTTTGGCTCATTTAGAAGCTAAGCAGCTCATCTATCAAGTTCAAGCTTTAATTTTCACTCACTAGTCCTTTCACTAGGGCTGCACACAGCTTGAAGCTTGTCCATTCACTCAGTTAACTAAGTGAACTCAGTCAACCCACCCAACTTCATAAGCCCTGCAAAAGATCACAGTGGTCCCCATTGGTCAAGCTTTGGCATTTTGGAATCCTTACCAGCCCCACTTAGTACTTCAGCATTCAATAAGTTCTATTGAGCTTAATTCATAAGCTCAATTTGGCCATCTTGGTTGCCTGTCTAGGGTGTTTGGATCTC
>OU343216.1:73556556-73576915 GCA_910596185.1 Chrysanthemum makinoi | reverse complement strand
AATGCAGGTGCCCCTGATGATTTATAATTTCTGAACTAAATGCCTATAAAGAACGTGTTGCTATTTATGAACAACGCATAAATTTGAGTTGACCACTCTGTGAGCAGGAAATGGATGCCAAGTACGTACAGTCATAGAAAAAGTAATTTTAGAGAAGAAGTATTGAAACAAGAATTAAATTCCTTGCAAGAAAAAATTCTAAAAAATCTAAGCAAAAACAAGAACTTCAAGAAAATGTGAAAAAGCTTAAGCAAGAATTTAATGCAAAGGAATCAAACCTCTGAGAGATTTTTCTAATCTGAAAACTTTGAAAAACAAACTTGAAAACAAGTTGTACATAAAAGGAAACACCATTCGACTCTCACATGGTCACTAAACATAGAGTTCTAAGCGATAAGCATAGTGTTCCCATTATTGATAACCCAACCCGAGTATGGAAGATAGCTAAAGCTAGCTCAAGGTGGTGATCTATGATGGCAATGAGATTCTTAAACCTAGACATAAACCTAGTTGCGTTGAGTGCACTGAGGAAGATAAGAAATCAGATGAAGTCACTAGGGAAAGGATGAAAAAAAATTAGATGATTCTAAATGCAAAGAGAAAAAAAATTATCACTCCCATGACTACAAGAAGGAAAACTGGATTTCCTTGAACATGTTTAAGCCTCAGACATTGTTGACTCCCGAACAAGTTTTCTGGAAAAAGGATTTAGATAAGCAGAAAGCTAAAAATATTGTTGAAACAAAACCTCCCCTATGGAAAATGCCTAGAGCGACTGTGTATCCTCCTAATACACCAATGCATCTTGTTCCTAGGAAAATTGCCACTAAAAGCAAGACCTTAATTAGCCAATATGTTATATTTCAACTATTTGTTGATTTTGAGAAAACTTGCAAGAAAAGGATCACACACACTGGTATAACGGAAGGAGAAAGGGGTTTTGAGCAAATGAAAGAATGTTATTTAACTGAGGTCATGCCTTTCTTTAAACTTCTAAAAGATCACTTTGAGAGTCTTAAAAAGGGGATAGAAACCGATATCAAGGGAATGGAAAAGGAATTTGATGCAATGGTAGTTGAAGTTAGTGATTATGAGCCTGCACTAAAATATAATGAGATTGAGAGGAAGAACTTGCATACCTTAAATGAGACTCTTATTAATGAATGTGTTGCTCAAGATATCTTTTTCACTGCTTCAAATTGCTCTATTAATGCTTCCAAATTTCATGAACTATCTGTGGCCATGAAAGTCTCCCATGATCGTGTCATTGAGCTTGAAAAAACTAATTCTAAACTAAACGAGAAAATTGAACTGGATGATCACGACAATTTGGTTAAACATTTTTCTAAACTCGAAGTTGAGCATTTTAATTTACAACTAAAATATCAACATCTTAAAGAAAATGTCAAAACTTCAAATATCAAGACATCCGCAGATGCTCCAGAGTTTGATGCAGTTTTTCAAATTAACAAACGTGATGAATAGATTCAAGCTCAGTGCAAACACGATCGAAAGTTGAAAGCCCAAATCTCCCAATTAAAGGGTCAAACGAACAATATGACAGGCTCCCAAATGCCTCCTCCTTTAGATTCTCAGAATTCTCAAACTTTTCATCTTCAAAACTTAGTTGATGCCTTACAAAAGGAAAACGAGAGTTTTCTAGAAGAAAATGAAAAAGTTAACGACATTTTAAAGAGTTATATGATTCAATGAAAGTCACCCGTGACCAAAACAACGAAAAATAACGTCTTTACAAAAGGAAATTAGAATCTGAGAAGTCGTGGAAATGGGAAACTGCCACTTGTTTTCAATAAGAATGTTGTCTCAAAGTCACCCTTAGACTGCAAATACACTGTGACAGTTAAATATATTCCTCCTCATCTTGGTAATAATGAACATGCTTTTTGAATAATGGTGTCACCTTAAGGATAGTCTAGAATGTCTCCGTGAGATTGTCGAAGAGGATTTCATTAACAAACCCCTTGATAGTGAAATTAGGTTTGCTTGCCTCCAGGCCAAACGATCTCAAGAGTTGCTAGAATGTGTAATTGCCACATGTCCCAAATCCTTAACCTTGGGTGCAAAAGGCAAAGCTGTGATGCCTTGTTCTATGCCTAGTGCCAAGCAGGAAATCCGTTCTATGCCAGTCTTAAGAAAGGAAACACTAATGTGCCTTCAAGTAGTTCAGATTCCAGATAGTATGGTGCTAAGAAAGTGAACTTAGTTGGCCTGCAAAAAGCTCAAATCACAGTCTTAAGAAAGTATACACTAATGTGCCTTCTAGTACTTCAGATCCTTGTACATCAAGTTCAGGAATGCAAAAATTAGATCAACCAACTAATGTTCCCATTCCCTCTACAGGAGTAATCAGTGGCATTAAAGCGAGCAGGTCAAAGTCTCAAGACAATACAAGGAATGATAGGACCTTGCAAGCTAAGAATGTGCAATGGAAGAGAGTAGAAGACCAATCTAGGAACTTTAAGCTTGAGTTGAATAAAACGAATCGTGTTGATTCTAGTATTAGCCTTAGGCGTACTGTAATTAATTGAATTCGATACTATTTGCAAACCTTGTAATGATGTCTGCTTGAATTCTGTTGCTAATCATGAATGTGGTGTGAATGCTTTGTCTAATGCCGTCAAATGCCCGCTAAAATTGTTAATGCTAATAATCGTGCAAATAAGGCAAAAAGGCAAAAACGAAAGATTGTTAGAAAACATTGGAAACCCACAGGAAGAACTTTTATAAAGATAGGTTATTATTGGATACCTTTTGGCCATAAGAATAATTAGTTGTGTTCTCAAACTGCTAAGATTATGCCCACTAGAAAATGGATGCCTACTGGTAGAACTATTCCCTTAAGAAGTAAACATACTTTGAATAGGTCAAATACAGACACCAGCATTGCATCTATTCCCAATGATTCCATTGCTTCTACTTCTTATATGGATGTTTCTGTTCTGATGGGGTGTTCCAATTACAGCACTAACCAAGTGGAACCCATTCTTGCATGGGGATCCCAATTATCCATTATCCATTCTGTCTGTTCAACGGCAGATCATTCAAATCGTTCTGTGGTACCTGACTCAGGTGTTCCAAGCATATGACTGGAGACGGTCGCGGCTCATGAACTCGGAGCAAATTCATCGGGAATGTTAGATTCGGTAATGATCATTTCGGTGCAATAAAGGGTTATGGTGATTATGTTGTTGGTGATAGTGTTATCTCTAGAGTATACTATGTGGAACGGTTGGGTCATAATCGTTCTCTGTTGGTCAATTCGTGATTCTGACTAGAAGTGCCTTCAGAAACATATCTGTTGTTAGAGATCTTAATGGCAAGGAACGTTAAAAGGAACTCGGGCTCTAATCTTTAACACCATCTCAACGATGACATGATGAGGGCTTCTCCAATCTGCTTGTTATCAAAGGCTTTGTGAGGGTGTAAATACTCATCATTTTTAGTCAAATCTGAACTGCAAAACGGTTAAAAATGCTCAGAAATGCATCAAAATACTGAAAATATTCCAAAATTGCATTTATATGTTTCAGATGCAAATGTTCAAAATCAGATGAAAAATGAGCTAAGTTTGCATAATTGGCAGTTTCAGTCCCCCATGTTTCAAAAATTGTCATAATAGTCCACGGGCACATAATTTCAAAAGAAAAATCACCAAAGGTCCTTTTAAAATCAAAATTTGTCAAAATTAGTCCTTTGGTGAAAAAATATCAAAAAGTTTTGAGAAAATTACAAAATTAGTCCTTCAAGTTTGAAATTTGGCAAAAATGGCCCCTGGAAATTTGAAAATTGCAAGTTTGGTCCTTGTACTTTTTGAGATTGTCACTTTTAGTCCTTGGAGCAACTTTCAGACTTGGAAAAAAGGTCCTTCAATTTTAGAAATGACAACATAAGCCTTGTGTTATTAACCTTTTCACCCATTGGCCTTGTCATATACATGTGACCCGCCTTTTTCCCTTTGGACCCTGTCATTAACCACTTTTGACCCCTTCTATTATTAACCCCGGTCAAACCTATGGTCAAACAACCAACCGCCAAAAGTCTTCCCCTCCAACCTGATTCGCTGAGCCAAGCCAACTCCCATCCCCTCCCACCTCCACTTACCATGTTTCCCCCACCTCAGCTAACATCCAAGAAAGCATAAATGCTTCTTCTCACCCTCACTCAACCCAACTGTAAAATCTCTTTTGGCGCCAAAATCTCATTGAATGGCCAAGATCTTTTGAAGCAATCCAATGGTCAAGAAAAGTGTTGGGAATTAATCAGAGATGAGAGAGAAAAAGTTTTGGTTATAAAAGAAGCAAGATGGAAGAGTAGAAAGGAGTCTAGTAGTTTTTTAATTTCCTCTAATGTCGTTTTTAACTTAAAGCTTTTAACTTAGTGTAAAACCTGTTGGATTTTGTTTCTTTGTATCAAACTAAGTGTATTGTATCATTATAAACTATTTCCAGTTATAAATTCAAGATTGTGTTAAGAATTCATGTTTAAAGCTTACTGTTGAAATTTTCCATTACCAATTCTCTAACAAAAGCTTCAATAGCTGCTTCTCAGCTCCAATGGCTATAAGAGCTTCTCATAGCTTTTATAAGCTAAGTTTAAGTTTCAATCATTTTGAATTTGGTCAATGAAAGTCAATGAGGAAGCAAATGGGTATTAAAATGTTAATGGGTGATGCAGAGCATGGTTTTGGATTGATATTGGGTTGTTTCTTGGTTTAGAATAGGTAAGTGGTTCTTGGGTTCACAGATTTCAAGCCATTGTGGCTAAGGACTCTTGTAAGTGAATTTAAGGTTTCTTGCATAAGCTTCAATTGTATTATAAGGGTTTAAATCTGTTTGAATAGCTGTATTTAGAGTAATTAAACTCATTTGGATCAGTATCATGGGCTAGTTGTAAGTGTTGGATCAGTTTTGAGTCATAAACAGTGGTTATAAGGGTGTTTGGATCTGCTGCACCATCTTCATTTAGTATATGCAGTGCGTGATAACTTCTTGTTGTTCATATTTGTTAACTCCAAATAGACTATACAGTCAAAATATTGAGCCTGCACTCTCTCAAAAGTCAAAATCCACTTAAAACTGTATAAAGTTTACTGTTGAGATTTTTGCAATTCAAAGTCTTGTTTTGTGTTTGGAATTCTTAGACAAAGCTTTTTGTAACTTCATTTCATCATAATAAACCAATTCCAGTCTTAAATTTGAATCAAAGTTCCAAAAAGTCAGTTTCATTTCTATGGACAAAGTCAAAATTTGGAAAACCTGTTTTGAACCCATCTAGAGGGATTTTTCATGAGCTCATTTTTAGGTTAAATTAAGTGAAACTTTGGGTGTTAAAAGTTCAACTGGTCTCCTTGCTTATTACCATTTTTACAGATTTTTGAGAATTTTTTATAAGCTCCATTTGAGCTTGTCAAATGAGCCTTACTTCCCCTGTGCAAAAGCTCAGTTTTAACTGAGCTTGCACAGGTTTTGTGCAGGTCTGCACAGAGCTCATTTGAGCTTGTTCAAGGCTCTAATTTGGTTCATAAGTAGTTGGCTAGGTCTAGTGTAGGTTCCAAGTTTTTGTTTTTGATTTCTAGCTTATTTGAGTGCTTATTTGTAACTCAAAACTGACCCAAATCTGTTTTGCATAATAGCTCAATAAGTCATCTGGTTAATCAGCTTATTAGAGGTTAAAAGCAGTTGAGAATTGTTGCATCTTAGTACTTTTAGCATATTATAGCTTTGTTATCAGGTTGGTGGCTTATTTTGTCCATTTGCTTTTTCAGTGTTATTTCTAAGCACTTGACTTAGCAGTTGCATAATCCTCCACACAAGCACCTATTTTTCCTAGATCCCTCACTTATTTAAGCTTATCTTGATTTTTCAGATTTTTCTAAGTTGGTTTGCTATTTTTCTGCATTTAATAATTTTTAGGTTTTAATTAGCTTTAATACAATAATTAAGAAAAGTTTCCAAAAATAATTTTCATTTTTCTTAAGTTAAGATAAATATAAAAAGCCAAAAAAAAATATTTTTCTAGATTTTTCTTAGTTAAATTTGTATTTTTAAGTAATTTAAGTAGTTTTAAATAGTTTTTAATTCAAAAAATCAAAAATAATCAGAAAATATAAAAATAGTTTAAAATTCTCTTTTGTTAATTTAGATTTTCCAGTCATAATTTTATTTTTCTAGCTTTATTTCATATTTTCTTGATTTTAGATAATATTAAATAGTTAAAAATAGTTTTTAATAATTAATTAGTTGTAAAAATAATTGTCTTTTTATATAAATTTCTTTTTATCATTAGGTTTGTAAAAATATCATTTTCATATTTTTAGGGTTAATACTGATTTAGTTTCACATTTTCATTTGTACGTAACGTAGTTTTTAATTCAGTTTTATAAAAACATAAAATCAAAAACATCAATTTTAAAAATAGTGATAGCGTTTATTTAATATTTTTTATCTTTTTAACTTTCTTTAGTTTGCATTTTAGCCCTTGTATTATGTCTTTTCGTGTGGTAATAACTCAAATCCTCTTTCCGTTCAAATCTCTCGATCCTATCGTTTGGTGATTCTTTTCAACAGCTCGCTGGGGACATAACACAGGGGGAAACCCTATACTCCCTGATCTTCATTGCATTTGCTCCGAGCGTTTAAGTTTGTTACGGCGGCCATTCACAAGTGGTCGGTTTGAGTGATAAACTTGACGTTCGGGCGAGCGGCTCAAATTTTTGGCGCCGCTGCCGGGGAGCTGTGCTAATTGTCTTACGTTTAGCAGATTAGAGGTTTGAATAATCACTCTTGTCATACAATCTATATATGTTATATTTTCTTATAAAAAATCCAAAATCCAAAAATATCTTCTCATTCCTCTTGACCGTTTAATTCTATCTCTTTAACCCTCTATATGTTTAATTCTAATGACGACGATCATCTTCGGTGTATGGAAAAAGATCAACATCATTGTCACAAGTGACGTCTGTGTGAGCGTGTTGTGGAAGGCTAGTTCAAGCGAATTTTGCGGTTTGTGCGAAATTATCCATCAAAAGTCTTTTCAAAGTTATTTCAACCACACGCCACAACCGAAATACGTTCTAATGATGACGAACCCGTTCAACGTCGGAATACCTCAAGCACCCACCGAGGGTTACGAGGACGATTTCTTTGAATTTAGAGCCCGTAATCTAATCGAGCAAATTCAAGCCGATGAAAAAAGGTCTAGAATTAGAATTGATACGATGAAAAACCGTTCAAAACACCGGAGACCATAACGGAAGTGGTGGAACTTGCTACTCTAAGAGCACACCACTTGTCCAACTACGGGATTTCAGAAACGTTTACCGACGACTTCTTTAGGGCCAGAAATGACATGATTCAAAACTTCTTAATTGAACTTCGTCAAGATTCACCTTCGGGAAATACACCTTCACCTACCATATGTGATGTTGTTGAACCCTCGATTCCTATTCCCGAGCCCGAAATACCTTTGTTTTATCAAAATTATTGCTACGGGTGGGAGACTTGTTACCAAAGGTTTTCGTTGTTTCAAATGTATGTGCGGTGGTGTGGAAACTATCTTGTCAATGATGTTGTTCGATTTGTGCCGAGGAATTCATTCGCTTATAACCAAACTCTTTCAATATCCTCAAAACAATTCAAACTACCCTCACAAAAATTTATCCGAACCAGAACCGTATTTTCATCATTTCAATGATCAAACATCGTTTAAAAATTTCTCTCCCCAATACCCTCATTGTGCTAAGTGTGGGGGGTCCTCATGATAGTCAAGTCAACGTGGAATCATAATTACTTTGGACCGATCCTTGTTAAACACTTCCAGTTTGACAATGTCCAACCACCACAACTTCCCATCATCGATCAATATCCTTTACTTGAAGAACTTTCCGGAAACAAGCAGCTCTCAATGAAAGATTTCTAGCCGAGGAGCGAGCAGCTCAAAAGCTGCTCCTATTTAACGAGGAGGCCGTCTCGATGACGAGGATGAGGAGGATTGGGAGATGATAAAGGACAAGGTGCATACCTCAAGCCCACAAAGTACCGCACATGTCCACTCTCCGACCTTATCTACCGTAGAACCTTCGGAACCCTTTTAATGGGGGACGAAAATCTTAGCACTATTCTGCAGGAAACGGAACCCGTCTTGTGTGAGAACCTGTCCCAACCCAAGTGAGTCCGAGGTTATCTCCGTGGGTATATGTTTGATGAGCCTCTTGATGATGATCTTTCTCCTCTTGAATCCCAAACGATCATGTCGAGATGTTCTCGATTTGACACGATTGTACTGCGTTGACGTTCTTATCTTATGGAGACATCGATTATGTCGAGGAGTTACCTTCTGAGCTAGTTAGCGTAGAGGAAGTGAGAGATCTGTGATCTGGAAATTGAGGACGAGAACTTTCGTTGAAAATTGTTCAATGTAAATCTCCTCGTTCTAAGATCGACTCATTTGTGCTAAACCAGCTTCAGCTCCTATCCCATTGAGGATAGTGACTCTATTTGGAAAAGCCCGAACCATTTTTCTGAGCTGAGGTTTTTTCCAATGATTTCTTCGAATTTGATGTATTCGCTTTGATGACGATCATACTGAAAAGGAGAGTAGTGGCATTCCCACTTTTAATATTTCTCTTCCTGAGTATGAGTCGTCCACTTTTGATTGCCTCCTCCTCCGAAGGAGTAGACTTTTCCATGAGGAGTTCGCGGTGAACTCGCTCACATCGTCCTCATCCGCAGGGGGAATGAGGAGTGCTGTTTTGAGCAAAATGCTCCGCACTCTCTTTCATCATGAGTAACTCATCTACCTTAAGGATTTTACGTGGTTGATACTTGCGTCTCATTCCTCTCCGAGGACAAAGTGTTCAAACCCGGTATCTTACCTTTCAAAGGAGTTCACTCTCGGATATTTCTTAAGTCCAACACGGATGTTGTGACTTCTAAAGTGGTGGATAAGATTTTTGAACATTCCGTTAATGTTCCTCAATCTAATCTTTTTCCCACCTATCCTACCCGTTGTCAAGTAATTGGACACTTTGCCTTTCCCCCATTTCTTCCTCATGTCTTAACTCCACGAGAGTGAAGATACCATCTTTGACCCGGCATTTCTCATTCTCTTGGCGGGGAATATATTCATCGATGTGGAACTTCACGTGCTTCAAGTTTGTCAAACATCTTGAATGAAAGTCCGATGGAGATTGTTTCTTCCACACTTGCTTCTCCCATGCAACAAATTAATGCGGGGGGTCGAGTCAAGCTAGCGACGGGGAATCAAAATAGTAGCAAACCATGGGTTTTCACCCATATTTTCGATTCTTCTACTTTCTACCACCCTAGTGTGGGGGGGGGGGGGTTGCCCCACATGTTTTGTTTATAAAAGTTTGCTCAAAAAAAAAAAAAAAAAAAAAAAAAAAAATCCTTTCAAATAATGGCCGTACTATTTCCCTTTTTCGTTCTTTGTTTCGGCATAACCCCCGGTACTTTGAATATTGAGGGCAATATTCATTTCTAAGTGTGGGGGGGAATTCTCACGAATTTTATCATGTATTATCCACCTAATTCCCCCGTTTTTGGCCAAAAATTTTTTTTTGGAGTAAGTGTTTTTGCACTTACTCAATCGGTTATCAGTCCGCCTTGTCTAATAAACAAGGATTGGCTAATAAGGAGCAAAGGCTCTTGGTAAAGATATCTCAATCGTGACGGCTTGCAATTTGCCCAAAATTGTATGGTATTCAGCTCACCATATCTTAATTAGGTGAAGAGTTGGCTAGCCCGAAGTTTAGGCTTGTGGTAAAGGCAGTGGGGAAAAACCATAATGGTAATCGACTCACCAAAGATAATATTGAGAAGTTATCTAAGAGGTGCTAGTCCAGAGCAAACGGCTTCTGGTAAAGACAAATCAAATCCGTTGGAAGCTGGTGGTTTGTTCAAAATCACATGGTTACCGGTTATCGGTTTGTACCATGGTTTTACTTGAATGAAAAATTTGGCTACTCCAGAAGTAATGGCTTTTGGTAAAGAGATTCCAATCCATTAAGTTTTTCTCAAAAGATTGCTAGGGACTAGCAATAGTTTAGTGTGGGGGATTGATGAGTGTGTAAATACTCATCATTTTAGTCAAATCTGAACTGCAAAAACGTTTAAAAATGCTCAGAAATGCATCAAAATACTGAAAATATTCCAAAAATTGCATTTTATATGTTTCAGATGCAAAATGTTCATAATCAGATGAAAAATGAGCTAAGTTTGCATAATTGGCAGTTTCAGTCCCCCAAGTTTCAAAAATTGTCAGAAATAGTCCCTGGGCACATAATTTCAAAAGAAAAATCACCAAAGGTCCTTTTAAAATCAAAAGTTGTCAAAATTAGTCTTTGGTGAAAAATATCAAAAGTTTGAGAAATTACAAAATTAGTCCTTCAAGTTTGAAATTTGGCAAAAATGGCCCCTGGAAATTTGAAAATGGCAAGTTTGGTCCTTGTACTTTTTGAGATTGTCACTTTTAGTCCTTGGAGCAACTTTCAGAATTGGCAGAAAAGGTCCTTCAATTTTCAGAAATGACAACATAAGTCCTTGTGTTATTAAACCTTTTCACCCCATTTGGCCTTGTCATATACATGTGACCCCTGCCTTTTTCCCTTTGGACCCCTGTCATTAACCACTTTTGACCCCCTTCTATTATTAACCCCGGTCAAACCTATGGTCAAACACCCCAAACCCGCCAAAAGTCTTCCCCTCCAACTGCTTCTCTGCAGCCAAGCCAACTCCCATCCCCCCTCCTCACCTCCACTTACCCATGTTCCCCCCACCTCAGCTAACATCCAAGAAAGCATTAAATGCTTCTTCTCACCCTCACTCAACCCCAACTGTTAAAATTTTTTTGGCGCCAAAATCTCATTGAATGGCCAAGATCTTTTGAAGCAATCCAATGGTCAAGAAAAGTGTTGGGAATAATCAAGAGATTGAGAGAGAAAGAGTTTTGGTTATAAAAGAAGCAAGATGGAAGAGTAGAAAGGAGTCTAGTAGTTTTTAATTCTCTAATGTGTTTTAACTTAAAGCTTTTAACTAGTGTTTATAAAACCTGTTGGATTTTTGTTTCTTTGTATCAAACTAAGTGTATGTATCATATAACTTTTCAGTTATAATCAAGATTGTGTAAGAATTCATGTTTAAAGCTTACTGTTGAAATTTTCCATACCAATTCTCATACAAAAAGCTTCAAATAGCCTGCTTCTTACTCCAATAGGCTTATAAGGAGCTTCTCATAGCTTTTTATAGCTAAGTTTAAGTTTCAATCAAATTGAATTTGGTCAAGAAAGTCAACTGAGGAAGCAAATGGTATAAAATGGTAATGGGTGATGCAGAAAGCAGGTTTTGGATTGATATTGGGTTGTTTCTTGGTTTAGAATAGGTAAGTGGTTCTTGGGTTCACAGATTTCAAGCCATTGTGGCTAAGGACTCTTGTAAGTGAATTTTAAGGTTTCTTTGCATAAGCTTCAATTGTAGTTATAATGGTTTAAATCTGTTTGAATAGCTGTATTTAGAGTAATTAATCCATTTGGATCAGTATCATGGGCTAGTAAGTGTTTGGATCAGTTTGAGTCATAAACAGTTGGTTATAAGGGTGTCTGTTTGGATCTGTGACCCATCTCTCATTTAAGTATATGCAGTGATAACTTCTTGTTGGTTCATATTTGTTAACTCCAAATAGACTCATATCAGTCAAAATATTGAGCTGCACTCTCTCCAAAGTCAAAAATCCACTTAAACTGTCTCAACAGTTTAACTGTTGAGATTTTGCAATTCAAAGTCTTGTTGTTGTGTTGGAATTCTTAGACAAAGCTTTTGTAACTTCATTCATCATAATAAACCAATTAAAGTCATTAAATTTGAATCAAAGTTCAAAAAAGTCAGAGTTTCATTTCTATGACAAAAGTCAAAATTTGGAAAACTGTTTTGAAACCCATCTAGAGGGATTTTTCATGAGCTCATTTTTAGGTTAAATTAAGTGAAACTTTGGGTGTTAAAAGTTCAACTGGTCTCCTTGCTTATTACCATTTTACAGATTTTGAGAATTTTTTATAAGCTCATTTGAGCTTGTCAAATGAGCCTACTTCCCTGTGCAAAAGCTCAGTTTTAACTGAGCTGCAGGTTTTGTGCAGGTGCCACAGAGCCATTTGAGCTTGTTCAAGGCTATAATTTGGCTCATAAGTAGTTGGCTAGGTCTAGTGTAGGTTCCAAGTTTTTGTTTTTGATTTCTAGCTTATTTGAGTGCTTATTTTGTAGTGGACCCAAAATTTGTTTTTGCTAATAAGCTCAGAAAAGTCAAATCTGTTTAATCAGCTTATTAGAGGTTAAAGCAGGTTGAAATTGTTGCATCTTAGTACTTTTAGCATATTATAGCTTTTGTTATCGATTTGGGGGCTTATTTTGTCCATTTGCTTATTCAAGTGCTTATTTCTAAGCACTTGACTTATGATTCATAATCCTCCACACAAGCACCTATTTTTCCTAGATCCCTCACATTATTTTAAGCTTATCTTGAATTTTTCAGATTTTTCTAAGTTGGTTTGCTATTTTTCTGCATTTAAATTAATTTTTAGGCCTTTTTAATTAGCTTTAAATACAATTAATTAAGAAAAGTTTCAAAAAAATAATTTTTCATTTTTCTTAAGTTAAGATAAATATAAAAAGCCAAAAAAATATTTTTCTAGATTTTTCTTAGTTAAATTTGTATTTTTAAGTAATTTAAGTAGTTTTAAATAGTTTTTAATTCATAAAAAATCCAAAAATAATCAGAAAAATATAAAAATAGTTTTGAAAATTCTCTTTTGTTAATTTAGATTTTTCAAAGTCATAATTTTATTTTTCTAGCTTTATTTCATATTTTCTTGTATTTTAGGATAATATTAAATAGTTAAAAATAGTTTTTAATTAATTAATTAGTTGTAAAAATAATTTTCTTTTTCTATAAATTTTCTTTTATCATTAGGTTTGTAAAAATATCATTTTCATATTTTTAGGGTTAATACTGATTTAGTTTCACATTTTCATTGTATGCGAAATGCGTAGTTAGTTTTAATTGATTTTATTAAAAACATAAAATCAAAAACATCAATTTTAAAAATAGTGATAGCGTTTATTTAATATTTTTTATCTTTTTAACTTTCTTTAATTTACATTTTAGCCCTTGTAATTTATGTCCTTTTTCTGTAGTTGTAATAACTCAAAATCCTCTTTTCCGTTCAAATCTCTCGATCACTATTCGTTTGGTGATTCTTCGCACAGCTCGCTGGGACATAACGACCCGGGGAAACCCTATACTCCCCTGATCTTCATTGCATTTGCTTCCGAGCTGTTTTAAGTTTGTTACGGATTCCGGCATCTTTCATGGTCGGTTAAGTGATAAAAACTTGAGTTCGGGCCATGCGGATCAGGCTTCAAAAAACAAAGTCATGGTTATGGCATCGTCGTCTCAATCACTTGAACTTCGGCACCATCAACGATCTTTCCATAAAGGACTTAGTTGTAGGTTTACCTAGACTAAAGTATGAAAAGGATCATCTTTGTTCAGCATGCCAATTGGGTAAAAGCAAAAAGTTTGCCCACAAACCAAAACCTACTAACTCTGTCCACGAAGTTCTTCATATGATTCATATGGATTTATGTGGACCAATGAGGGTGCAGAATATCTTTGGGAAGAAATATGTGTTAGTTGTGGTTGATGATTACTCTAGATTCACGTAGGTCAAGTTCTTAAGGACAAAGGTTGAAACTCGATATCATCATCAAATCATCAAAGCATTTGCATGTTCGACTTAACAAAAACCGTCAGAAATTATCAGAACAGACAATGGAACTGAGTTTGTCAACAAACAACTTAGTGAATTCTATGAAAGCGTTGAATCACCATCAAAGAAGTGTTCCACGAACTCCTCAACGAGCGGTGTAGTTGAAAGACGCAATCGAACTCTTGTTGAAGCCCCTAGAACAATGCTGATTTACTCAAAGGTTCCAATGTTTCTCTGGGCTGAGCAATTGCCCATGCATGCTACACACAAAATCGCTCCACGATTCACATGTTCATGGAAAAATCCATATGAACTTGTCCACAACCGAAAACCTAATCTCTCTTTCCTTCGTGTGTTTGGTGCATTGTGTTATCCAACCAATGAGGGTCACGACTTAGGCAAACTTAGCTAAATATCGACATTGGAGTATTTGTAGGGATATGCACCAAAACAAAAGGGATACCGAATCTACAACAAAAGAACCCGAAATATCATGGAAACAATTCACGTTACGTTTGATGAGATGACCGGTCAAATGGCTCCTGGACACTCCAGCTCAGGACCCGCACTTCAAAACAGTCCCATTGGTTCATCCCTTGTTCCAAACTCTTCTCAAGAAACTCCATACGTACCTCCATCTGAAGATGATTTAAAGAAATTGTTTGTTCCTATGTTTGATGAACTGTATGATTCAATTACTAATGAGGTGTTGATCCCTACAACATAGGATGCTCATATTCCTGTGAATGAAGTCAATCCTTCAGTCTCAATATCTTTAAGTCAAGAAGCACCCGCTGCTGATCCTTCAGTCTCATCAACAAATCATCATTCTTCAAAAGTACATCATGGAAATGTTTAAGCATCAATGATGAAGTTAATCCCTTTGCTACTCTCGAAGATGCTCCATTTGAAAACATATTTGCTCCTGAATCATCATCTGAACCATCTTCTTCAGAGACATCGACTCAGCTACCTCCGGTCCCTCAACAACTACCACATGAACACCTCTGAAAATGGACTCACGATCATCCATTAGACAACATCATTGGTAATCCCTCTCGTCCTGTATCCACACGGAAACAACTTGCAACCGATGCCTTATGGTGCTTCTTCAACTCCGTACTCTCTAAGATCGAACCAAAAGATGTTAAAACCGCCATGAATGAAGATAGCTGGTTCAATGCTATGCAAGATGAAATTCATGAGTTCGATCGACTAGATGTATGGGAATTAGTACCTGCTCCAGATTGTGCTATGATTATTGCTCTAAAATGGATCTTCAAAGTGAAACTTGATGAGCATGGTGATGTGTTGAAGAACAAGGCTCGATTAGTTGCTAAAGGATACCGTCAAGAGGAGGGTATAGACTTTGAAGAATCTTTTGCTCTTGTGGCTCGAATCGAGGAAATTAGAATCTTTTTGGCTAATGCTGCAAGTAAGAACATGGTAGTCTATCAAATGTACGTAAAGACGGCATTCTGAACGAGATCTTAAAGAAGTCGTCTACGTCAGCCAACCTGAAGGATTTGTAAATCAAGAGCTTCCTACTCACGTTTATCGCCGAAGAAGGCTCTTTATGGTTTAAAGCAAGCTCCAAGGGCATGGTATGATACTCTGTCAAAGTTTCTTCTATCTACCGGATTTAGCAAAGGAGCAGTTGATCCTACATTGTTCACCAGGAAGTTAGGCAAACATTTAACTCATGTTCAAATTTATGTTGATGATATTATTTTTGCCTCGACTGACCCAATGGAATGTGATCGTTTTCTAATGAAATGAGTTCAAAATTTCAAATGTCAATGATGGGACAAATGTCATTTTTCTTGGGATTACAAATTTCGCAAAGTCCAGGAGGCATTTTCATAAATCAATCTAAATATGCAACTGAGATCTTAAAGAAATTTGGATTTGATTCATGTGACCTGTTGACACTCCCATGATTGATCGAACCAAACTAGATGAGGACCACTCAGGATCATGATTGACCAAACAAAATATCGTAGTATGATAGGATCCCTGATGTACCTCACAGCTAGTAGACCGGACATCTTGTTCGCTGTTTGCATGTGTGCTAGATACCAGGCTAAGCCTACTAAAAAGCACCTTGAAGCGGTTAAACGGGTCTTTCGGTATCTCCAAGGAACCATCAATATGGGACTTTGGTACCCGAAGGACACCGGTATGTCACTAATAGCCTATGCAGATGCAGATCATGCAGGATGTCAAGATACTCGTCGAAGTACGTCTGGAGGTGCTCAGTTTTGGGTGATAAGCTTGTGAGGTGGTCTTCAAAGAAGCAAATGAGTACTTCTATTTCCTCTACAGAGGCTGAATACATAGCCATGTCATCTTGTTGTGCTCAAGTCTTATGGATGAGATCTCAATTATCCGACTATGGCTTTGAATTCAACAAAATCCCTCTGTACTGTGACAATAAAAGTGCTATTGTTCTCTCTTGCAACAACGTTCAACACTCAAGAGCAAAGCATATCGACATTCGACATCATTTCATCAGGGAACAAGTGGAAAAAGGTGTGGTGGAACTCTATTTTGTGAGATCTGAATATCAGTTAGCAGACATCTTCACCAAAGCTCTTCCAAGAGAACGTTTTGAGTTCATACTTCCTCGACTAGGCTTGAAAAGCTTTCAACCTGAAACACTCAAACGTCTTCAGGAAGAAGACGAGGAGTAAAGGTCTATCTTCATCTATCCCTTGTATATATCTATTCGAAAATAAAAAATACAAAATTATAAAACCTTCAAAATCCATAAAAATCTGAAAAATTTGAAAAATCTTCAAAAATATTGTCATTTTGTCATGCGTTTTCTCGGTTCGATAATATCTACGGTCTTTGTGCTGTCATTCAAAGAATGACACGGGACTTTAGATGTTGTTCAAATACAAAAAAAAAAAGAAAAAAAAAAAATCAAAAAAAAAAAAAAAATTATTTTTTGGGAGAAGGAGAAACTATGGTTTATTGTCATTTCAGGCAGTAACCCGCTTTTTCAAAGAAAGAACAGAGCCATACTTTATCATGTTTTCAAAATTCCATGCTCTGATTCTTTAATCATTTATCTGCGGAAAACTAACTGCTTTGAAAAATAACTCAGTCTCTATTTTTGATAATCATCTGGACTTATTTGTCAAAATATCAATCTCTCAACCAACAACCTATGTCATTGATTGAGGGGGAGAATGATTTCAATTAAATTAAAAAGTTATTTGGCATTCAATTGTTTTCAAAAGATATTCAAGCATGTTTATCAATGGAGTCTAAAGTCTTAAAATCCGATCATTATCAGTTAAAACGCTTTCATAATCAAGTCACAATTCTCCTTAAAAGCTTTCAAAATCAATTTAAATCTATAAGAGATCACAAATCTCAAATGATTTGATAATTGTGACCGGGGGAGAATGTGTGATTTAAATTGGATTTAAACTGATAATTCGGTAAATGGTTTTATAAGGATATACAAGCTCTCCTTCCCACATGTGACAAACGATTTCAAATTTTCCATGCACATGTTGAGGGGGAGCATCTATCTTAAACCTATGATTTGAAACGTGATAACTTATCTCAAGGTGCAGGTTCCCTCTAGTATGTGCAAAACTTTTTCAAATCTCGAGGCACATATTGAGGGGGAGCAAAATCATGAAAACCTCATCCTTCCCCAAAATGCTTTATCTACTTGACTCGATTAGGGAAGTGATGTTGATATTTTTTAAAAATGGTAATCAAAGAAGTTAATTCTTTCTCTTGCCTCCGTGTGGGAAACTATTTCAAATACTTGATTCACATGTTGAGGGGGAGTTCTTATTCTAAAAATATCAAAAACAATTCAGGTACAAAATGCTTTGATAAAATATCATAAGTATCTGGATTGATTTTCAAATGGTTTTCAATTGGTTCCTATGGCAGATGAACAATACCAAAAAGACCGACCAACTTTACATTATGTCTGGTGATATAAGGACGATAAGGTTAGGTATGTGTTCCCATGATCCGCCAGAACCGGAGGGATCTACCCAGGGACTATCCACTAGTTAGTATAGATGTCCTTAGGTATGATGATAAAAGGAGAAAAGTGAGATATGGGAAGTGCGGTGAGACAGAGCAAGTACTGGAACAAACCCAACAAGGTTCTTGCTATGAAGTCTCAGTAAGCACTGAAGGGGTTGAAGAATTAAAAAGAATTGAATGAGAAAAGGGTGAAAACAAATAGCCCTCCATGTATTCAACCTTAGGGCAGAAACCGGGTTCAATTCATATGCTACTGATGGTAACATCGGTATTGAAGACAAGACGTCATGGACCCAGTGACGCACTGCACTTCAACTTTCCAAACCACTCAAGTTCCTCTTAAAAGGACTTGTTTCATTCTCACGGGGAACCGACATTATCTATCGACTTTCTCTTAGAGATTGTTGATATTGAAGAAGGAGACCCTCTCCCTAGTCTCCGATATAGGATCCAAAAATGCACAAATTGAGTCTAGAGCCACGAGATCATCAATAAATCTCATTAGGACACTTTCAATGAAGACTCTCTGTTTCACACAATGTGGAAAGAGAGATTATATCTTGAGTCCTACGCATTATCCTTGTGGTATTGCCAGAACATCTGAGTGATGTGTTTACATATTCACTGTGAAGATGGAAAGCATTCTGGAGCCAACATCTATCAGCTCTGGTAGGTGGCATGTGAGATCTATTATACAGATCAACCATGTGACAACTGAACAGAAACAATGGGGCGATTCAATCTTTTGAATCAATCCTGGTTCAGGTTATGGATTGCCGGATACCTTTGAAAAACCGGTCTTTGTGCTTTAAAACTCTTTTCATTAGCACGTCGACTGTGTACTAATTTTTTCAAATCAAAAGGTGTTTTATGATTGATAATTGATTTTCATTAAAACCTTCGTTATTTTGCAAAAACAATTTCTATTGAGCAATACACGATTGTTTTTCAAATCTCTTTTCATCAATCACTGGACGTAAATTCGCTGGTTCACTCACTCCGTGTTGTCTTCTTTGAGACGTTCCGGTTTGAGAACAGCTAGAGCAGCTGCGAAACCCTGTCAAGGAAATTCTTCGGAATTATACCTGATCACAGGCAGTACTTGTACTGATCAATGGGGAACCGTGGGCCGTGTACCTCAATTCATCGAAAGTGATCAAAGACACTTTCGTGCGCTTTATTGCTAACTGTCTTATGCAGGTACACCCCTACGTTTGCAGCTGATCGAATGAAGCGGTCAATCCATAGCCACATGCTCACCTAACACATTCATCTCAAAAGAAATCATGATTAGTGCATCAATGACTCTGATATTTCACTCCATGCTTCTGCTACGCTGCTGCCAATATCATGAATCATCGAATGCTTCCGCTACTCTGATGAGAATACATCATGATCCAGAATGTGAGCATGTCGGTCCGAATTTCACAACATCACATAATACCAACACCACAATGGATGTATCAGAGATTTTCTATTTTCTGATGATCTCAAAAGCGGCTCAACATTATTATCACGCGGATCAAAAGGACCTCCACTTGGATTAACCAAACATGCAATGAGTGGAATCAATGACTACGAGCTTCGGGGCAAAGTACTACATCAAGAATGCAAGATCAATTGTTAATGTAATATCTGATTGTATTCAATGTCATTTTAGTATATGTTTGAGGTGACCTCCCTTAGGGGGAGATTGTTAGGAATTAGAATTTCCCGATATTAAAGAGTCGGTCACCTCAAGTATATGTAATCGTTATAATGCTCGTAGTCGTAGTTATATTTAGGTTAGTAGTATTTTGTTAAGTAACACCGTGGAGGTCGGACGGGTCTTTACCACAGTATGCGATCCACAGCCCGTTGTGTGGCGATTTTTATGTAAGACTATAAATACTCTCTACCTCCCAAGGTAGAGAGTTGGAGCTCATAATAATATCTTTCACTTTCTCTCACTAAGTTCCCTAAACCTCTAACTTTCTCTCTCTAGAATTCCACTTATACGCCCACTTGTGTTAATGGTTTGATGTGTTTGTGAAATCCAATATCCAACACTTATGGAGACATGTACTTTGTGTTGTTAATCTACATTGTAGTTATATACCCAATCCTTTGTATCTTTCTTAGCATTGAAATGAAATATTATTAATGTTCTAGTTTATCTAGTTTATTTTTCATAATGTGTTTGTCATTTTTCTTTTACTCTTTGTCATTCATACTTTTTGAGATACTCTAGAAACTGACAATGCATGTTAAAGTAAATATTGGCTAAAATACATATCCCTGTAAAAGCCTATAAGATGCGAAAATCTATTTTTTGTCAAAACCCTTTTTCTGTCACTGCAGATCCATGGATCCCTGTAGTACAACTAGCCGGATCCCTCTTGGAAGGGAACCATGAGAACCGTCTTTCTGCAAAATAGTTTCTCATGCAAGATAAAAATCGTTTTCTTCCTATAAGAAATATTTCACTAGAAGGTTTAATACTAAGTGAGCTAATTGTCATTGTTAATAGATATCTAGTAAAAATGTTAGGTGATC
>OU343216.1:73507066-73556456 GCA_910596185.1 Chrysanthemum makinoi | reverse complement strand
AAGAGGTTAAGCATGAATCTGATGTTTTTGAAAGTGCAAGTGACTCATCTGTTGTAGATGATAATGTTAAAAAGAATGTAGTGGCTTCTATCTCACAAGTTGTAAATACTATTATAGAGGAACCTAGGAAAAAAGTTAATAAACCTAAATCAACTATAAGGTATGCTGAGATGTATAGAAACAAGTCATCAACTCCTAGGGGTAACTAGAGGAGCTGGAATCATGTAAAATCTCAACAACTAGGTAGTGAATTTGTGATGAACAATAAAGCATGTTATATCTGTGGTAGCTTTGAACATTTACATGCTAATTGTGATTATCATGTTGGGAGAAGGGAAGTTTATGGGAATAAAAAGGTGGATTCAAACAGGTTTCAAAACAAAATACTCCCTAATTCACACAGCAACATGATCCCAAGAGCAGTTCAACTAAGAAGTGGACTTAAAAATTTTGCCACTACTAAAACTGTTAACACTGCTCACCCTAAAATACCTGTTGCAAGTGCAAAATCCAAAAAAACTTTTGTAAAATCTGCACAAATAGGGAAAAGGTCTTTTTCTAATAAAAGGGTTCAATATAACCAACAGTGGGTACCAAAAACTAAACCAACAGTTACCACTGCTCAGTCAAAAGTTCCCACTACAAGGGTTGTAAACAAGAACAGGGGTAACATGGGAAATGCTGTGAAGGCCTCAGCACGTTGGGAATGGAAACCTAAAGGAATTACCTCAACAACCAATCCCAATGGTGTATCAATGACCTTTGATAGATATAACTCTATTGATACATGAGGCAGATCCAAGTCAATCATGGCTTGGGTCTCCAAAGGAAACTAACTCCTTTCTTATATGTGCAGGAACATCCAAGGACAAATAGATCAGATCAAGGCTACACAGATAGTGGATGTTCAAGGTACATGACTGGCAACAAGTCTTATCTCTCAAACTTTGAATACTATGATGGACAGTTTGTCAGCTTTGGAGGTGGAGTTAATGGAAAAGTTACTGGTAAAGGGGTTATCAAAACTAGTAACTTGGATTTTGAACCTGTGTACTATGTAAAAGAGCTTAAGTATAATCTTTTTAGTGTGTCACAAATGTGTGACAAGAAAAACAATGTTCTTTTTACTAAAGATATGTGTTTTGTTCTCTCTAAGGATTTTAAGATGCCTGATGAAAGTCAGATTCTTCTTAAGATTCCTAGAAAAGGCAACTTATATAGCTTTGATATGAATAACATTGTTGCTAAAGATGATTATCCTTGCTTGCTTGCTTGCAAAGGCCACAGTGGATGAATCCATGTTATGGCATAGGGGACTTGGTATTAATCAAATATAAATAAGATTGTTAAAGATGCTTTGGTAAGAGGCCACAGTGGATGCATCCATGTTATGGCATAGGGGACTTGGTCATATTAATTTCAAAACCATAAATAAGATTGTTAATGATGCCTCAGAAAAGATTTGAAAATGTTCAAACATGTGTTGCTTGTCTTAAAGGCAAACAACACAGAGCTTCTTGCAGGTCAAAATTGGTTAACTCTATTGCTCACCCACTTCATATGTTACATATGGACTTGTTTGGTCCTACATCTGTGAGTAGCTTAAATCTTAAGTAATATTGTCTTGTTGTGACTGATGATTTTAGCGGGTTTACATGGGTTTTCTTTCTTAGAACTAAGAATGAAACAACTGGCATTCTTAAGACCTTCATTGCAGATGTAGAAAACCAAAATGATATGAAAGTTAAAATCATTAGGTGCGACAATGGGACAGAGTTTAAGAATAGAGTTATGGATGATTTTTGCAGGGATAAAGGTATTAAAAGAGAATTTAGTGTAGCTAGAACTCCTCAACAAAATGGTGTTGCTGAGGAAGAAAGGACACTAATAGAGGCTGCTAGAACCATGTTGGCAGATTCAAAATTGCCAATCGCTTTTTGGGCTGAAGCAGTTAACACTGCTTGTTATGTACAAAACAGGGTTTTAGTAGTGAAAACAAAGAACAAGACACCTTATGAGTTATTTAGACGTAGACCACCTATCCTAGAATTTATGAGACCATTTGGATGCCATGTCATTATTCTCAATACCATAGATTATCTGGGAAAATTTGAAGAAAAATCTGATGAAGGGTATTTTGTTGGGTATTCCATGGTTAGTAAAGCTTTTAGAGTATTCAACTTAAGAACCCAAAAGATTGAAGAGAATCTGCATGTTGAGTTCCTAGAAAACAAAGTGAATGTCAAAGGAACTGGTCCAGAAAGGCTGTTTGATCTTGATACTCTAACCCATACCATGAACTATGTACCTATCTCTACAGGTACATCTACTTATGATTTTGCAGGTTCAGAAGAGTTTCTTGATGATGATGAACCAAGCAAGGATCAAGTAGATGATCAAGATGAATTCATTTTGCCACTTTGGGACTATGCAGATAATGATGATATTCCAAGGACTGGAGATGCTCAACCTTCTAATGATTCTGGAAAAGAAGGAGCTGGCAATATGAACACTGTAAATCCTGAAAGCAGTGGAAATTCAGATTCCACTGCTATGCCAGAAGTTTCCACTGCAACACCAGAAGTGGAAAATACAACTCCAGTTACAGAGGAAGCTCAAGCCAATGATGTTGAAATCTCAAATATGCCAAATGAGATTGCAGTTCCTCAAACTCCCCATACCTCAATTCATAAATCACATCCTCTTGAAAATGTGATTGGGGATGTAAATTCACTAGTGAAGACTAGAAGACAATCAAAATTGCCTGATGTTCATGGATTTATTAGTGAAATCTATGAATCTAAGAATCATGAAGGCAAGAATGAATGTCTTTTCATGTGTTTTCGGTCACAAATGGGTGGAAGCAATGCAAGAAGAGTTGCTCCAGTTCAAGATTCAAAAGGTTTGGGTGCTTTGCGATTTACCTTCTGGCAAGAAGGTAATAGGTACAAAATGGGTGTTCAGAAACAAAAAGGATGAAAGAGGAATTGTTATAAGAAACAAGGCTAGGCTTGTGGCTCAAGGATACACTCAGGAGGAGGGTATTGACTATGAAGAAGTGTTTGCCCCAGTTGCAAGAATTGAAGCAATTAGGCTGTTCTTAGCCTATGCATCTTTTATGGGCTTTAAAGTCTATCAAATGGATGTAAAGAGTGCTTTTCTATATGGGCAGATTGATGAGGAGGTATATGTTTCACAACCTCCAGGCTTTGAAGACCCTGACTATCCAAACAAAGTGTACAGGGTGGTTAAAGCTTTGTATGGCTTGCATCAGGCACCAAGAAAATGGTATGAGACCTTAACTACTTATCTTCTTGATAATGGGTTTCATAGAGGCAGAGTGGATCAGACTTTGTTCATCAAGAAAGACAAGAATGATATCTTGCTGGTTCAAGTATATGTTGATGATATTATTTTTGGCTCTACAAAGACAGAGATGTGCAAAGAGTTTGAGAAGCTAATGAAGGATGAGTTCAAGATGAGTTCTATGGGTGAACTCACATTCTTTTTGGGACTTCAAGTACAACAAAGGCCAGATGGTATTTTCATCAATCAAGATAAATTTATGGCTGAGATACTAAGGAAGTTCAAGTTCACTGATGCAAAGTCATCCAGCACCCCTGCAGACAAGACTACACATCAACTTTTGAAGGAGAATAGTGGTGAAGCAGTTGATGTGCACATGTACAGATCTATGATTGGTTCTTTGATGTATCTTACATCATCTAGGCCAGACATTATGTTTGCAGTATGTGCTTGTGCAAGGTTTCAGGTCACTCCCAGGTTCTCACACTTGACTGCTGTGAAGAAGATTTTCAGATATCTTAAAGCATTTCCTAATCTGGGATTATGGTACCCTAGAGAATCACCTCTAGAATTGGTTACTTACTCAGATAGTGACTATGCTGGAGCTAGTTTGGATAGAAAATCTACAACAGGTGGATGCCAATTTCTTGGAAATAGATTGGTGTCATGGCAGTGCAAGAAACAAACAATGGTGGCAAATTCATCAACTGAGGCAGAGTATGTGGCTGCTGCAAGTTGCTGTGCTCAAGTTCTATGGCTTCAAAATCAACTTTTGGACTATGGGTACAATTTTATGAATACCATCATTTATATTGACAATAGTAGTACCATTTGCATAATTAAGAATCCAGTTCAACACACAAAGACTAAACATATTGAAATTAGACACCATTTTATAAGAGATTGTTATGAGAAAAGGCTAATTCAAGTTGTCAAAATCCATACTGATGATAACTATGCTGATTTATTAACAAAAGGACTTGATGTGGGTAGATTTCAGTACTTGGTAACAGGTATTGGAATGCTTAATCCATAAAATTTTTGTGTCTAATGGTCTTTGGTGTTGAGGGGAGGTTTTTGGTACTAAAATTGTTGTATGAATTTGTATAAGTTTGTATATGTTTGCTTGTATTTTTGATTGTCCACTAACTTTTATGCGGAGAATAAGGCTAACAGTGGAAACTAAAATGCAAGCAGTGGTAAAAGTTACTCTCACAGTGGAAAAAGTAAAACAAAGAAACTTCATTGCATTCAAGAAGAAGTTCATTACATTCATGAAGATAGTACTAACAACCATCATAAAAAAACACAAAGATAAAAACCTAAAACAACCTACACCCCTACACCCTACACAAGGTACTCCATTGGCTTCTTGCCCTTGCCCTGATAGTTGTGCTTGGCCTTCTCTGTACTCTTCCTTTTGTTCTTAAAGGTTGACTGCATTTTTGGACAAGCAAGACCAAGAACTTGTGGAGGAGGCCTTGGTAGCATTGCATGCTTCTTTGGTATGGAGATTTGCTTCATGTTGGAGAGAGCTGCTCCCAAAGACTTTGTCAGAGCCCTTGGCAACTCCTTGGACAAGGAATAGGTCTCATCATCATCATCATCTAATAAGCTGGAGTAGAACTCAAGAGAAGGTGCAGGCTTGGCAACAGGTGCAGGCTTGGCAACAGGTGCAGGCTTGGCAGTCTTCTTTGTTTGCTTCTTGGAAGAAGAGCTTGTAGCACAGGGGAAAGTAACCTGCCCACCCTGATGCCTCTGAAGATGACTTAATCTCTGTGTCAGAGGAGGAATCAGAAGAGATGTAAATAATGTTGGGAAGATTGCTCATGGTGATTTTTAGGGATTTTTTTGCAAGTTAGAATGTGTTTTGATAAAGATTATGAAGAGCCGAGCCTCTTTATATAGGCAAAGTCGATTAAAAGGGTTCATTAAAGGAGATATTTATTTTTACCAATTTTGGTAGGTTGAAAAGTAAATATAGATATTATCGGGTTGACTTTGGGATGATATTTGTGAATAGTGGCTTGGTTAAAAGTAACTTTGGTTAAAACAAGTTGGTTATGAATATTCTTTGTACTATACTAACACTTGCAGGTACATAACCAATCTTTGCTAGGAGTTGATCATAAAAGGTGTGTAACTGAGACACATAACAAATGGTTTTTGATTCACCATGTCTAATCTACATAAGAATCAACTAGTCCAGAGCAAACGGCTACTGGTAAAGACTTAAAAAATCCGTTTATGGTTGATAGTTTACCAAAAACTATATGGTTATCAACTCACCATATTCTATATGATTAAGAGTTGGCTAGTCCATAGCAAACGGCTCATGGTAAATACATATCAAATCCGTTGATAGCTGGTAGTTTGCTAAAAACTATAATAAGAACAGTCCAATTTTCATATGTTTTACTTACCACTGCTCTTGAAAATTTTTGTGAAAAATTACCACTGCTAGTTCACAGTTTCCACTACCAGTGTTATTTTTACCACTGTTGAACTAGCCGTTACAATTGTTGTGTCAGTAATAAACATTTTACTAGCCGTTGAGAGTAAATGCTTTCCATATTAATAGGGTAAAATTTTGAGAAGATTATCTACTTTCCTAATTGCAATTTATTCTCTTAAGATAAATCTTTTTCTTAGATAATCTTTCTTGCGCAAAACTCTCAAACCCTAATAGTATATATCTTTTTCTCTCAATCGGCGAGTTCTTCATTCAATTCATACTCTCACAACATATTTTTCATCAAAAGATACTATGGCGCCAATCACTTTTGCAGATGAGCACAACCAAGTGGCCTATTTGGAAAAGTCAAATGACAAGAGTGGCCCTGCTTTTCATCAGATTGTGGATTTTCTAAACACTACTCATGTAAGGTATGCTTTACTACTTAATCCCACAATCTATATCTCTCAAATCAAGCAGTTTTGGAACTCTGTTAAGTCCATCGCTATTGAAGATGGAGATACACAT
This sequence comes from Chrysanthemum makinoi, assembly GCA_910596185.1. NCBI lineage: Eukaryota > Viridiplantae > Streptophyta > Magnoliopsida > Asterales > Asteraceae > Chrysanthemum > Chrysanthemum makinoi. The sequence goes on along the minus strand of OU343216.1, from coordinate 73,550,167 downwards.
GAAACAGTGGATGCTCTTAGAGCCACAGTGGATGGGGTAACTATTGATGTTACTGAGTCATCCTTGAGAAGAATTCTCAATTGGATGATCTCAATGGTATCATCACATTACCCATGCCAGAAATTCATGAACATCTTTCATCCATGGGTTATGATACCACTGACAAAAAGGCTACTTTAAAAAAGAGTGATTTTTTGTCCTCATTGGAGATTTTTAATATATACTCTTTTACATTGCCTAAGTCCTAAGAAAACATCTTATGAACAATTCAGTTCAACAATGGCTTACCCTTTGGTTTGTCTAGCCACAGATAAGATTTTTAATTGGTCTAAATATATTTTTACAAGTATGCAAGGCAATGTAAAGAGTTCAACAAATTTTTGATGTATCTAAGGTTTGTGCAAGCAGTGTTAAATGAATTTCAACTGCAACCCCATACAAGAGTTTATAAAATCCGTTGCCTTAAGCCCAAAGTTTTTCAAAACATGGATAAGGATGGCAATAGGGTTGTTAAACCATTTTTTCCTCAAATGCTTGCAAGAATTTCACAGGTACAGGGTGAAGCTGCAACAATCCCAGTTGTATGTCAAAACACACCCACAATCATAGTTCCAAACATAAACTACAATCCACTAGTTACTCACACCTATGAGAGGAGGCAAAAACAACCAACTCCTCTCATTACAACACAGCATGTCCCCGATCCTTTTGGTTTAGGAACAAGCAGTGGTGGTTCCAGGCTTCAACCTAGTCCAACTAGGAGTGAATCTGAGCCAATGCCCTATGATTCACCTCTCCCAACAGGTCACACAGTTGGAAGTGTTGAGGGCAGTGGGCAGACTATGAAATTGATGGAACTATGTACCAAGTTAACTAAGCATGTTGAATCTCTGGAGAAAGACTTGACACAAGTAAAGGAGCAACATGCCAAGGATGTTACACAATTGCAAGAAGAGATTCAGACTTTGAAGAAAGAGTTGCAGGGGTTGAAGCAGAAAATGAGACCTGCAAAGATAGTGATTTCATCTCCATCCTCACCTCATGATGGTGACTCAGAGGGATTCAGTGAAGATTTGGGAAATTCTCCTAAACAGGGGAGGAAAACAGATGCTGAAACCAAGGGGAAAATTGATTTTGGATATGAAGGTGATTTTGATTTTGGATTTGATGAGCCAATAGTTGAAAGCAAAGGTACTGAGGAAGTTGATACTCAAGAAGAAGTTCCTCAACAACAACTTGATACAAGTCAACCAGAGCAAGCATCTTCCACTGCTGCAAATATTTCCACTAATACAATTCCCACTGCAGAGCAAATGGTTCCCACTATTGGTCAAAATATTACCACTGTAGAGGAAGAAATTGAAAAGAAAAAGAAGGAAAAAGGTAAAGCAGCTGTGCAGAGTGAAGAGCAACCAAGAAGGAAGGTTTCAAAGAGAGAACAAGATCAAATTGATCATGATGCTGAAGTTGCTAGAAAGCTCAGAGAAGATGAAGTTGCAAACAAGAAAAGGCTTGATGAAATGGAGATTGCAGACTTCATGGAGGCTAAAAGGCTGGACATAATGGAAACCACTGCTTCAATGGATGTAAATCCACTTTCCACTATTCCACCCACAATATTCAGAGAAAAGACTCCAGAGTTTAGCTATGTACCTACAGAACAAGAGATTGAGTTCTTGATTGCTAATGATCTAGTAGTCAAGAAGAAAGCAATTGACCTAGTTGCAGATAAGTCTTTAACTGAAGAACAAAGAACAGCACAGTTGAAGGACTTCATTCAAATGAAGAATAATCAAGCACTTCAAGATGCAATTGTTTCAGTCAGAAAGGGTCAAAATAAACCAAGACAACCAACCAAGGCACAAGTTATCTCAATGATGAAAGCTTATTGTTTCAGTGTTGGTGGCTGGAAAAAGAATCAGTTCAAAGGGATGATTGATGATCAGCTTGAAGGTATCTACTATAGAGTTAAAAGGCAAGATAATGATTTTATTCCTATGAACTCTGAAGAAGAAGAAAGAAGATATCCTCATCTGAAGAGAAAAGCTAAAGACAGTGAACCTCAGACACTTAAGAAAACAAGATTTGCTAAAGAACAAGAAGTTCAATCTGAGAAATTCACAGAAGAACAGCTGACTGGCATGATTTTGATTGAAGAAGAAGATTTTTATCCTGACCCACTGCAAGTCAGACATCCTATTGTTGATTGGGAAGTGTATACTGCTAGCAAATTTGCTCCAACATGGAAGATTACAAGGGTAGGTGGTGAAACTTCATCATTCATTTAGTTTGAAGAACTCATCAAAGCATGTAACAGAGATGATATTGATACATTGTGGAGATTAGTTCAAGAAAGGTTTGATGCTAACAATCTTAAAGATATGAAGGAAATGCAGTTATGGGTTGATCTAAGAAGGCTCTATGAACCAGATGTTAATGATAATTTCTGGATGTTTGAAGCTCAATGTTTTGGTACTACATGGACTTATTATGATTCATGTGAAGTTCATCATGTTTCTACAAAAGAAGGAGTGGATGCATTTATGTTTGCTGAGAAAGAATATCCACTCAGAGCTGGAATTCTCACTATAATGTTGTCTACAACATTAAGAGTTCATGAAGATAATGAGAAGGTCAGAGCTTTGATACATATGATTCAAGATCAATGTTCAAGAGCTATTCAGGCTTTAAGAAGAAAGTGAAGTGTTTGGAAGAATTCCCCAAATCCTTGCAGATGATGAAGATTGAAGAAACTTATTGATTTGCAGAGAAATCATAAGTTTAGGGGAGGATTGTTGGGAATAATACTAACAGTTACCACTTATAAGCTTGTGAATGACACTGCTGAAGAATGCACTAGCAGTGGAAACACATTACCACTGCTAGTACATATTATTACCACTGCTATTAAAATAATTGTTATGTATTCGTGTATAGATAAGTATAGAAAAGATCTTGTGTATATTCTATATAGATAGCATTATACTTATCTTGTAAAGGACTCCTTGTGCTATAAAAGGAGGTCCTAGGTCATTGTTTTAGGTACGTGTGCTTCAAGGTGTAACCCTAGTGATAAGCAAGATCACTCGTATTATTCTTAATAATATTGAAGCTTTGTGTTATACTGTTCTCACTTACATTACATCATACAATTCATCTTCTAAGTATTACTAAGTATATTCTGCGTACTTATTAATATAACTCAAAGTATCACTAACATAAGGTGTGTGTTAAGATCCATCATAAGGCAACATCTACTAAATCCTGGCTATGGCACCGTTGTCTCTCACATCTAAACTTTCAAACCATAACCAACCTTGCACGTTTCAAAATTGTTGAAGGTCTCCCCAGATTTCGGTATTCTAAAGATCATCTTTGCTCAGCTTGTGAACAAGGGAAAATCACTCGTGCTCACTTTCCTTCAAAGATGGAACACAGCTCTCAGCATGTGCTTCATCTTCTTCACATGGATTTGTGTGGTCCGATGCGTGTGCAGACAATTAATAGCAAACACTACATTTTTGTAATTGTCGATGACTACTCAAGATGGACTTGGGTTTATTTTCTTCGAAGTAAAGATCAAGCTCCACAAATGATCATCATCTTTCTCACAAAAATTCAAGTTCAGCTCCGGAATACAGTCCGGAAAATTAGAGCTGATAAAGGGACTGAATTTGTTAAAAGACGAAAAATTAGAACTGATAAAGGAACTGATAAAGGGACTGAATTACTATGAGAAAGTGGGAATTGAGTATCAAACATCGATTGCACGGACACTAGAAAAAAATGAAGTTGTTGAAAGCCGAAATCATACGTTAGTGGAAGCTGCAAGAACGATGTTAATAAATGCTAAACTTCCAGATTACTTGTGGGCTGAAGCCGTGTCAACTGCATGCTACACTTAGAACCGTTCAGTGATTACTAAACGCCACAACAAAATACCTTATGAGCTTATCCATAACCGTAAACCGAATTTAAAACACTTTCATGTATTTGGTTCCCTTTGTTACCAAAATAATGATCGTGATGACTTCGGTAAGCTCAAGGCTAAAGCTGACATTGGAGTCTTTGTTGGATACTATGAAACCTCCAAGGGTTACCGGATCTGGAATCTTCGTAGAAGGGAGATTATGGAAACGATTCATGCAAATTTCGATGAGCTTACATAAATGGCTCTGAGCAAAACAGCTTGGAACCCGGACATAACCATCTAAACTTCCCCTAAACCCCATCATCAGCTGAACCAAGCATACAGCTTACTCGACGTCAAAGGGAACAGCTAGTTGCTCCTCTGTTTAGTGATGATGTTGATCAACGTGCTCCAGATTTATCAAATGTTTCCGCTGCTCAACCTTATAATAATCCAATACCTGATACACCTGAAACAACAACAACTGTTGAGGAAGAACCTCCAATTGATTCCCCAACAACAGCCGAAGAAATCGCGTCCAATGACGCTGAACCAGCTGATGATCTTCTGAACCATGAAGTACCCCCATCTGCAGATTATGATCCAAATGCGTTCTTCAACCCTTTTGCAAATGAAACTGCCACTTCTGATTTTGCGGAATCATCTACAAGTCATTTAAATCCTCCTAATCTGCATAATGTATATCAACATCAACCATCCACACATCGTTGGACTAGAGACCATCCTCTTGTGAACATTATGGGAAACCCGAATCAACCAGTCATAACTAGACAACGCCTTTAGACCGACGGTGAACATTGCATTTACGCACTCACCGTCTGCCAAGCTAAACCCAAAAATATTAAAGAAGCCATGACATATGACAACTGGATTGAATCCATGCAAGAAGAACTTAACCAGTTTAAATGTCTTGAAGTATGGGAATTGGTTACAAAACCAATAGGGGTCTATGTTATTGGTCTGAAATGGATTTGGAAAAACAAGTTGGATGTTGAAGGTATGGTTATCAGAAATAAGTCACGTCTGGTGGGTAAGGGTTATAGACAAGAAGAAGGAATTGAATACGAGGAATCATTCGCACCGGTTGCTAGACTTGAGGCTGTTTGGATTTTTCTAGGATTCGCGGCTCACATGAACATAACGGTCTTTCAAATGGACGTCAAAACTGCTTTTCTAAATGGTAATCTGAAAGAAACAGTCTATGTTAGTCAGTCAGAAGGATTTGTTGATCCAGAGTTCCCTAATTACGTCTACAAACTGAACAAGGCTCTCTAAGGTCTCAAACAAGCCCCTTGGGCGTGGTATGATAAGTTGTCATCCTTTCTCATCTCTCATAATTTCGTCAAAGGATCGGTCGACCCAACACTATTCATACAATATCATGGGGAACACATTTTAATCATTCAAATTTATGTGGATGACATCATTTTTGGGTCAACACATCTAAAGTACTCAAACGCTTTTTCAAAACTTATGAAAAAACTTTTTGAAATGTCCATGATGGGTGAACTTACATTCTTTCTAGGACTGCAAGTTCATCAATCACCCCGTGGTATTTTCCTGAGTTAGTCCAAATATGCTCTTGAAATTTTAAACAAACATGGAATGCAAAACTGTGATACGTATGCCACACCGATGGCACATACCAAGAAACTGGACGCTGATTTGCATTGGAAATTGGTTGACCCTACCAAATACCGAAGTATTATTGGGTCTCTCATGTATCTAACAGCCAGTAGACCTGATATTGTATTTGTTGTATATCTTTGCCCCCATTATCAGTCGATACCAACTAAAACTCACCTCTCTGAGGCTAAAAGAATCCTCCTATACATCAAGGGAACCATTAATTTGGGGATCTGGTATCCGAAGGATTCTGGTTTTGAACTAATAGCTTTTTCAGACGCTGATTACGCATGTTGCTTAGATTCTCGTAAAAGTACTTCAGGTGCTCTATAATTTCTTGGTGATAAACTGGTGTCATGGCAATCGAAGAAGCAGGACTGTACATCACTGTCATCAACCGAAGCAGAATATGTAGCCATGTCGGCTTGTTGTGCTCAAGTCATTTGGATGCGAACACAACTCAAAGACTATGGTTACATATTTGACAGAATCCTGATGTACTGCGACAATTTAAGTGCTATTGCGATATCGTCCAACTCTGTTCAACATTCAAAGTCCAAGCACATCTATCTTCGATATCATTTCATACAGGAGCATGTGGAAAAGGGTATCGTTAAATTATATTTTGTGGGTACTGAATATCAACTGGCAGACCTTCTCACCAAAGCCTTAGCTCCTGCTAGGTTTACTGAGTTGATCCACCGGATTGGTATGAGGTGTTTGACTCTAGAAGAACTGGATGAACTTTTGACACATTCTTAAAACCAGTCAAACACCAAAACTTCTTTTGTAAATATTTTATCAAAAACAAAATACAAAAATATAAATTTTATGAAGTACAAAAACATTCTTCTATCTAAATTTCTTTCAACATGGCAAGTACAAATCTTCCCTCAACACTTTACTCTTTCAAACATTTCAATATTTTTTACGATCGAGTGTTGAGGGGGAGAAAGTAAATATTTTATGTTTCATAAAACCTTGTAGTTGCATGTTATCCAGTATTTGTTGTATCTTTGATAATGATGGATTCCTTTCTTGTTTCTTGACACTCCTCGGACCCAAATTTGTAAAATTTCTCTATTTTTAAAGTCAAGGGGGAGTGTCGTCAAGTTTCTTTCCAAACTTTCACTTCTTGCTTAACCAAAAAGGAAGTTATGGGCTGTGGATGAAAATGGTTGAGGTGGAGGGACTATTATTGTCAAAGTTTGAAACTTCTTTTCAACAGAAACACCTCACCTAATTTCACTTTTCATTTATTACTTGCATTTATAACACAACCACCATCATCCACGCCTATAATCAATTCTTCAAATCCGTTTTATAATCTTCAAATTTGTAAGTGTTTAAGGCTTCTTTGAGCAATTCTAAACATTGGTTTTAAATCGTTTGCAAATCCAACGGTTTGATTTTCCTATAAGTGTGATTTCAGTTTCTACGCATATGCGTATGAACTCATAATCACTTGAGGTTGATTTTGATGAAATGGGTTGTGTTTTCAAAGTTTATATCTTGTTTTAAAACCATTTTCATCAAGAAATCTTACCCAGAAATGTTTTAAATCATTTTTCAAATATTAGGGGTTTATGCGTGATAATTGGGTGTTTTCTACTGGGAGTGTTTATGGATAATTAGTTGCTTGAGTTATGATTGTTACATGTTTAATTAACTATCAACACCCTTGAATCATACCCATAATTCTCAAATTTGAAGAATCAAACTCTAGGGTTTATGTATGCGTAGAAATGGGTATTTTTTATTCATGACACTTTTTATGTTAAAACTTGTTGGAAACCTCTCACATAGCTTCTAAGATGTCCCATAAAAAGTTTGGTTGAATTCCCATGGTTGAAACGTTTACGAGTAGGATTTGAATAATTAGGGTTTAACTTTACGCCTAATGCAAACTCTACGAGTAACTGGATAGTACTTGTGATTACATGTGATTTCGAAAGAGGTTGAATAAAAATGTTAACTGAAATGTTATGAATGATTTATTTCAGGTTTTACACGTGCAAAATCAGAATCAAGGGTAAAATTGGATTCTACGCTTAAGGATTACCTTACGCGTAGATGTTTACACGTAAGAGAAATCTTACGCGTAACTCTTACGCGTAAGGGTCTACAAAGGGACTACGTGTTTCCTGTGAAGGATATGCGTAAACTTGGAGTCTTACGCATAAGGTTCACTCTTACGAGTAAACCTTACGCATAAGCTCCCAACATACGCTTACGCGTAAGCCTTATGCCAAGAGCCTTTTTCCTACGTGTAAGATTTCTTACGCGTAAGATGGACTCCTACGCATAAGCTTAGGTCTACGTGTATGGTTACACAATGTTTACGCATAAGCTTGCATTCTTAAGCGTAAGCCATAAATTTAACTTTACTTGTGAATTGTTACGCGTACAGGCTTGCAAATAAATTACTCATAACGTCACAAGACCAAAATGTCACTAATAAGCTATAATTGTTAAAATTTTGTGTGAATGAGTGAAAATTTGGACTTTTAAATTCAAAATTAATACTCACGTAACTTATCACTTCAACTTTGGACTTTTGGACAAACAAGTGACGTTGGACTCGTAACATTCATTAACATAACATATTCAATAATTGGACAATAAAATCAACTTTTGACTAACGTAATGTCTTTTGATATGTTGGTTCTTTTGGCTCAATATCTTTCAGATCATGATATGGACATCACAATGGAAAACGTTAACGCACCAAACAAGCTCTGAATGGAAGACATATTCCCTACTGGTTATATGTAACATATTGGATTTCTCAAACACACAAGCAATCAAAAATATAGGCGTATGGATATATGGTTTTAGAGAGAGAAAGTGGGATATTCTAGTAAGAGAAACTCATGGAAGGTTAGATTCCAAATGAACATCCAACCCTCTCCCTTGTGGGGAGAGGGCTATTTATACAAAGTAATATGTCATCCTACGGGCTGTGGATCAGGCATACAATGGGTAAAGACCCGTCCTTCCTCTAAGGTGTTGCACTAGACTAAACTATGCTAATAACTGACTAACAACTAACATAAGCTAGATTATACTTGGGGTGACCGATGCTTCACAATAGAATTTCCAATTCCTAACAATATCCCCCTAAGGGAGGTCACCCCTTGATTTACATTGTAAATCCTAGCATTCTATTTAATCTTTAATCTTGAGCTCGTATATATCAAAACATCATAGTATTCAAACTTTGTGCTTCAGTGGTGATTTCATCATGGTTCAAAAACAATGTATGTTTTGTGGAGGTTATTGAGCTGATCCACATTGATGACCTTTGAGCTTTAATAGAGATCATCAGCCACAGTAAATCTCTGGATCACCCTTTATTGTGTTGCCATCATGTGAAGTTGTGACTTTTGGACCGACATGCTCACACTTTCTGGATCATGACATCTTTTCATCAGAGTAGCGAAAGCTTTACTGGTTCATGATATTTGCAGCTATCAGAGCCAGGTTCTGTAGATATGCACAAGTCATGATTTCTTCAATTAAGTGTGGATGCTGTGAGCATGCGGCTTTGGATTGACTCCTCAATTCTGATCAGCTGCAACCGTCCAAATGTACCTGCAAACAACAGATAACAATAAAATACACGAAAGTGTCTTTGATCACTTTTGTTGAATTGAGGTACACGGCCCACGGTTCCCCGTTGATCAGTACAAGTACTGCCTGTGATCAGGTATGGTTCCGAAGAATCTCCTTGATAGGGTTTCGCAGCTGTTCTAGCCGTTCTCAAACCGGAACGTCTCAAAGAAGACGACACGGAGGGAGTGAACCAGCAAATTGAGGTTGACTGATTGATGAAAAGAGATTTGAAATACAATCGTGTACTGCTCAATAAAGTGTTTTTGTAGTACAACGAAGGTTTTAAGAAACATCAATTATCAATCATAAACACCTTTTAATTTTTGAGACATTAATACACTGTCGATGTGCTAGAGAAAAGATTTTTAAGCACAACGACCGGTTTTTCAAAGGTATTCGTCAATCCATAACCTGAACCGGGATTGAATCATAATTATGACTCACCCCATTGTTTCTGTTCAGTTGTCACATGGTTGATCTATTGGATAGATCTTACATGCCACCCACCAGGAGCTTGTTTGATGTTGGCTCCAGGAGGCTTTCCATCTTCATTGTGAATATGTTTGCATATCAATCAGATGTTCTGGCAATACTAAAAGGATAATGCATAGGACTCATAAGCTATAATCTCTCTTTCCACATTGTGTGAAACAGAGAGTCTTCATTGACAGTGTCCTAATGAGATTTATTTGATGATCTCGTGGCTCTAGACTCAATAGTGCACATTTGGTTTCCTATATCAGAGACTAGGAAGAGGGTCTCCTTCTTCAATATCAACAATCTCTAAGAGAAAGTCGATAGTTTATATAGGTTCCCCGTGAGAATGAAACAAGCCCTTTTAAGAGGAACATGAGTAGCTTGGGAAGTTTAGTGCAGTGCGTCACTGGGTCCATGACGTCTTGTCTTCAATACCAGTGTTACCACTAGTAGCATATGAATTGAACCCAGTTTCTGCCCTAAGGTTGAATTATTGGAGGGCTATTTCTTTTCACCCTTTTCTCATTTCATTTCTTTTTCATTCTTCAAACCCTTCAGTGCTTACCGATATTTCATTACTAGAACCTTGTTGGGTTTATTCCAGTTCTATCTCTGTCTCGATGCACTCTCCCCATATTCTCATTTTTCTCCTTTTTTCATCATACCTAAGGACTCTACACTATCTAGTGGATTGTCCCTGGGTAGATCCCTCCGGCTCTGGCGGGATTGTGGGAACGAATAGCTAACCTCACCATCCTTATAACTCCATGCATAAAGTAAAATGGTCTGTCTTTTGCTATTGTTCTTTCCTTCATAAAACCAATTGAAAAATCATTTGGAAAACTCAATCAAGGTACTTGTGATATGAGATCAAAGCATTTTGTACCTTAATAGTTTTGATCATTTAGAAATGCTCTCCCTTAACATGTGCATATGATCTTGAAATTGTTTAGCACATGGAGGCAAGAGTTCTTTGAAATAATTTCTTGATCACAATTTTCGTAGAAAAAGCCATTTGATTTTCTTGGTAAATTCTCCCCCTCAATATACGCATAGGATATTTGAACACGTTTTATCACATAGAGGAAAAAGATCTTTTGAAGTACAACCACAATTACCAACATTTAGAAACCATTCAACACACAATCAAGGTACATTATGTTAAAACATAGAAGTTTTTGTACCTTGAAGGTTTTTATTTGTTTTGAAATGCTCCCCCTCAATATATGCTTCGAGATTCGAAAAGAGTTTAGCATATATTAGAGAGCAGTATGCACTTTGAGACAGAAATGGTCACCTTTTATCATCTTTCATATTTATATCACATTTTCTCCCCCGATCAAAAATTTCAAATCCTTTGAGATTTTGGATCTCAAGTGATTTAAATATGTATGAAATAAAACTTTGTAGGAGAAAAATGTGTCCGGTTTTATATGATCAGAAGTGGACTACACTGAAGTTCCCTTTTTAGATAAAAGGGAATCCACAATACATAACCTATCACTACTACATACATTATAGTTGTTCATATTACATACACCACATTTTACATAACAAAAATACAAAACAGAAGCTACTTTCGGAAAATGTCTTCATTCAGTTCTTTGAAGCAGCTTGTAGTGACCTTCACGAAGTCTACCACCCACAAAACTTTCAAGGCTGCGATAAATCATTCTAGTCTTAAGTCTTCTACCAATTGCAGCCACAAACTCTTCACACATCTTTAAATCCTGTTCCGATCAGAATTTTGTTTTGTTCCACGGCTTCATGTCAATTTTGATTTCCTTCACTCTTGAGTTCAATTCTTGTTCAACCATCATGAGTGTACCATCACTGAACTTGTATAGCTCGCATAGCCTCATTAGCATTCTTGTTGGGATACAGAAAGTTAAAGTACTGAAGAGTTAAAGTGCTAAAGATTGAGAAAGTACTGCAGAAAGACAAAGTACTGCAAGAAGTCAAAGTACTGCTAAGTAAAAGTTAAAGTCTGCTTATTCATTAAAGTACTGTAAAGTTTAAAGTCGGTTGTATTAGATTAAAGATATAAAGTAATGCTTATCTAGAACTTTCTAAGTATTGTTTACTTGTCGTACAAGGATACAAATTGTAAACCGTCTAGGGTTATCCTTGAGCCTATAAAAGGATCCCTAGATTGGCATTAGATGTACGTGACATTATTAGATTTTTAGAGAAGTTCGATATTATTAGAGTTGTTGAAGAGTCTGCATAATAAGCAGAGTTAGAGTTATTAATAAAATCATTCTAAGTTAAAGTTATTCTTCTTAGCTTTGTTAAGTAAATTCCGCATACTTAATAGAGTTTGCTCAGTGTTTCATTGTTAATAACTTAGGATTTATCCGAGGTTATTAAACCTTAAAAAGCTATTTAAGTTAGTTTGGTTAGAGTACATCGATCAAACAAGTGGTATCAGAGCTTGTGTGGAAACTCTGACTAAGAAGAAACCCTAAAACCCTACTATAACAAAACCTAAAGATGTCGACTGAAGCTGTTCCACCACCATCAATCACCTCACTCAGAATTCCAATCATCAAGAAGGGAGAATACGACCTATGGTGTATGAAGATGAGGCAGTACATTGCCATTACAGACCATGCACTATGGAATGTAATTGTCAATGGTAATGAAGTAGTTCCAGAACCTGTGGAGATTGCTGGACAACCTAAACCACCCAAACCAGTCTTACCAGCAGCTACCATAAGGAATCAAGAGAAGGCTCTTAACATACTCTTATCTGCTATTCCTGATGGACATCTACTGAAGTTTCATGATGCTAAAGATGCAAAGCAGCTCTGGGCTGCTCTCAAGACAAGATTTGGAGGGAATGAAGCTTCTAAGAAGATGCACAAAAATCTGTTGAAGCAACAGTTTGAAACTTTCACTGTTGGTGAAAGAGAGAGTCTTGATGCTGCATATGATAGATTTCAAAATCTCCTCAACATGTTGGAGTTATACAAGGCAGAAGTATCTGTTGAAGATGCCAATCTAAAGTTCTTAAGTAGTTTGCCACCTACATGGCATGTGATAGCTACAATGATCAGAGGACAACCTGGATTGGACACCATGGATTTTGATGATCTCTACAATCATCTGAAGGTGTATGAGCATGAGATGAATGGCCAATCAAGCTCAAAGTCTCACAGTATTGCTTTTGTGTCATCTAAAAAGAGGGGCAGTACTTCTACTAAAATTACTGCTTCTGCTCCTCAAAGTACTGTTGCTCAAAGTACTGCTGTTTACACTCCCCCTACCTATGCTCAGCAAGCCCCACCAACTACTACCATGCACTCAGATGAAGTTGTATGCTCTTTCTTTGCACAGCAAGCTTCTTTACCTGTAACTTATGAAGAAGATCTCTCACAGATTGAAGAGGATGCTTTAGAAGAAATTGATATCAGGTGGCAAGTTGCAATGATCACTGAAAGGATCAAGAAGTACATGAAGAAAACAGGAAAGAACATTGACTTCAAACCAAAACAGGGAATCACTTTTGACAAATCCAAAATTGAATGCTTCAATTGTCAAAAGACTGGACACTTTGCAAGGGAGTGCAGGTTTGCTAAGTATCAAGCAAATAGGATAACTGAGAAACCAAAGCTGGAGCTTAAAGAAATTCCTATTACTGAAACAAAAGCCTTGGTTGCTCAAGAAAGTTTATCAGAGGTTGACTGGAGCGCTGATTTTGATGATGAACTAGTAACCTATTGTATGGTAGCAATGGAAGAAGCAATTGAAGATTCAGTAGAAGAATTGGACTGGAGCACTGCCTTTGATGAGGAATCTAATCATGCTGCTTTGGAATCCGGAGATGGTTTTGGAGGATTTGATTGGAGCATGGAGAATGAAGATGATCCTGTTCTACTTGCAATGGTGGCTACTTCACCAAGTTCACCCCTATCTCTGAGGTATGCTCAAATTGTCATGATTTTTATCAAAAATTACTTGGTAGTTATGTGATTGAAAGAGATAATTGTATTAGGGCTAGGTCTGAGGTAGCTGGTTATCAAATAACCTTAGAGTCAATGGAAGCCAAATTATTAACACATGAAAATAATGATATGGCTTGGGCTGAAAAGTATGAACAACAGGATTACCAGTTAAAACTAAGTGAATGGAAAATCAATTGTAAAATTGCTGAAATTGAGAAATTGACTAAGGAAAGGGATGATTTGTTAGCAAAGTTTGATGTCTGGAAAGAATCTGGTCTGTCACATGTTACTTATCTTCAAAAATAGAGAAGAGCTTACATTAGAACTGGCTTAGGTTTTGGTATGGACTTTGATAACATAGAAGAGAATCAATCTGGTGATGACCTAGAGGATATAACCACTAGTGATGATGAACTCATTAATTATGTAGACACATCTAGTAATAAGGATTCAATTAGTGAAACACCTCCTGAGTATAAGAAAGACAATGGTTATCATTCAGTCCCCCATCCCACTGGAATTCATCAACCCCGTAGGCCTGATGTTTCTCGTTTTAGAGTAGACAGTCTAGAGTTTAGGAAAAAGCTAGTTGGTCAATCTAGGTCTGAAACCCCAAAAGAAACTGTTGAAAATCAAGTAGTACCTTCAACTCAAAGTACTACTCCACAAGCAGTACCTTCAGGAAAACCTTTTCAAAACAGTACTGCTAAACCTTTTTGGGATAACTTTGGTCAAAACAGGTTCAATCATTCACCTAGAAGGCAAAATAGTTTTGGTCATAGACATAGAAGAAGTCACTTTGGGAGTATGGGTTAAAAACTGTGTTTTGTGTGCTTTAGTTCTACTCATTTAATCAAAGATTGTGAATTTCATTCAGAGTACCTTAGAAAATTTCCAAAGCATAGGTCTGCAAATCAGAACCCTAGAGAGCACAAAACCGTATGGAATAATTCAAATAGGGTCAATCACAACAATTTCTCACCAGAATATAGGTACCCTCACTAGAGAAGGCCCTTGTCAAAACCTCCAGTACCCTACAATACTTTCCACGATACTGCTAAGCCAAGACCAGTACTTTCTCAAAGTACTTCTTAGTTTTCACCTAAAACCTCTTGGAATAGGAACCTTAGGAGATCTCATTACTATCAACCTAGAAGGTATTACAATTTACATAGGGGATCTAGATCACAGGAAACAAGTGTTAAAACCGAATGGGTTAAGAGAGAAAGTACTGCTGAGGGACAAACAATACTTTAAAAAAAAAGTGAATCAGATGTTTTTGTGATACAATAAAAAGAGAATGAACTTGTAAAAGAGAGTTTTGTTGAAAATCCACATGCTAAAAATCAAAAGATAATTCTGGATCATGTTTTAAAAAATAGTGGGAATTACATACTCAAAAAATTTGAGTTTGTAACTCCACAAAGGGAACACAAGTCAGTAATGGCTTGGGTTCCTAAAAGAAACTAACTCTCTAAATCTTTGTGCAGGGCAACCCAGAAGAGGAGCTTAAAGATCATTTGATTGTAGATAGTGGTTGCTCTGGAAGTATGACAGGAGACAAGGAGATTCTGTCTGATTTTAGATCTATTAGTGGAGGAAGAGTTGCATTTGGGAATGATCCCAATGGAGGAAGAATTACTGGAAAAAGAACCATCAAAGTAGGGCATATAGATTTTGAGAATGTTAGATATGTGAAGGAGCTCAAGTTCAACTTATTGTCAGTCTCTCAAATCTGTGATAAACAGCATCATGTGTTATTCACTGATACAGAATGTCTCATCCTTTCTCCTGGATTCAAGCCTATTGATGATAACTTGGTAGTCCTTAGAGTACCAAGAACCAACGATGTGTATAGTCTAGATATGAAGAGTCTTCATTCTTATGGGAGAGCCACATGTTTGGTGGCAAAAGAAACATTTAAAGAAGCACATCAGTGGCATAGAAGATTAGGCCATGTCAATTTCAAGAATAGCAACAAACTGGTCAAAGGAAATTTAGTTAGAGGTTTACCTTCAAAGACCTACAAGAATGATCACTCACGTTTGGCGTGCAAGAAGGGTAAACAACACAAAGCTTCATGCAAGAAGCTTGAGGAGAGGACTATTAGAGAACCTTTGGAGCTGTTACACATGGATTTGTTTGGATCTGTTTCTGTGGCAAGTTTAAACAAGAAAAAGTACTGCTTAGTTGTAACAGATGATTGCGATAGATCAGGTTGGGTATTTTTCTTGGGATTTAAAAATGATACTTTTGATGCTATTCAGACTCTCATAATAGCACTTGAAAACCAATTGAGACTCAAGGTTAGAGGTATTAGATGTGACAATGGAACTGAATTTAAGAACAAGCTTATGAATGAATTTTGTGCAAACAAAGGAATCAAGAGGGAGTTCAGTATTGCAAGAACACCACAGCAGAATGGTGTTGCAGAAAGAAAGAATAGGACTTTGATTGAAGCAGCCAGAACAATGCTAGCAGATTCACAACTACCTATTCAATTCTGGGCTGAAGCTGTAAGTACTGCTTGCTATGTACTTAACCGAGTATCAGTTACTAAGCCACAAATGAAGACACCTTATGAGTTGCTGATGGGCAACAAACCCAACATTCGATTTATGAAGCCTTTTGGATGCCCTCTTACTATTTTTAATACAATTGATAATCTGGGTAAGTTTGATGGCAAGTCAGAAGAAGGTTATTTATTGGGTTATTGTACCAACAGTAAGGGCTTTAGAGTGTACAACAGAGTCACTAAGAAGGTTCAAGATTGTCTTCGTGTTGAGTTTTTGGAAGATCAAGACAATGAGAAGGGTAAAGGTCCTGATTAGATGTTTGATCTTGAAGTATTAACTCCTTCTATGAACTATGTACCTTTTAGAGAAGAAAATCAACCTGTGTACAATGGAGAAGATTTACAATATGTTGTTCATGAAGTCCATATTAGACCAGATGTTGTTCATGATGAAGAACCTAAACCTGCTGAGACAGAGAAAAGTACTGATGAGCCAAAATCCTCATTGTCTGCTGAGGATCAATCTATTCAAGAAGAACTTAATCAGATGCTTCTTCAAGATGTTTTAGCACATTCTTATACTGATGATCAAAGAAGAGCTTATGAAGAGGAAAAGAAGAAGAACAAGACTACAGAGTACTCTCACAGTACTTTGGACAGTACTTTTGACCAAAGTACTGCTGCACCAGTTACTAGTACTTTGGATGATCCTACCATGCCTGGATTAGAAGATACTGATGATGAGTTTGAAGATGAAGGTATTTTCTCAGATTCCAATGAAGATGTTGATTTTACTAATTTGGAAGATACTTATGGAGTTCCACAGTCTCCAAACTTAAGAATTCATAAGAATCATCCTACTGATCAAATCATTGGTCCTTCTACTTCTGGAGTGATGACTAGACACAAAGCTAAGACTTTTACTAAACCTCATAATGCTTTACTTAGCTTCGTCTATAAAAAAATAGACTGAATCATAAGGACCATCAAACATGTCTATTTACTTGTTTTATCTCTCAAGAGGAACCCACGAATATTGCTCAAGCATTGACTAAAGAAAGTTGGGTTGAAGCTATGCAAGAATAACTACTACAATTCAGACTTCAAGAAGTTTGGGTATTATGTGATCTTCCTGATGGTAAAAAGGTCATTGGTACAAGATGGGTGTTCAGAGTCAAGAGAGATGAAAGAGGAAATGTCATCAAAAACAAAGCAAGGTTAGTTGCACAAGGCTACAGACAAGAAGAAGGAGTTGATTATGATGAAGTGTTTGCTCCTGTAGCAAGGATAGAAGGAATTCGAATCTTTCTTGCTTTTGCTTCTTATATGGGATTTCAGGTTTATCAAATGGATGTTAAAAGTGCCTTTTTATATGGCAAGATTACAGAGGAAGTATATGTCAAGCAACCTCCTAGTTTTGAAGATCCTAAACATCCAAACAAAGTCTACAAAGTTGTCAAAGCTCTGTATGGCTTACATCAAGCACCTAGAGCTTGGTATGAAAGGCTCTCTACCTTTTTATTACAACATGGTTATAAGAGAGGAGCTATTGATAAGACCTTGTTTATCAAGAGAGATAAGAAGGATATCATGCTAGTTCAAGTGTATGTAGATGATATCATCTTTGGAGCTACCAAACAATCTATGGTCAAGGAGTTTGAGAAATTGATGCAGAATGAATTTCAAATGAGTTCGATGGGTGAGTTAACTTTCTTTTTGGGACTTCAAGTTAAGTAGTCAAAGGAAGGAATTTTCATAAGTCAAGACATACTTAAGAAGTTTAATTTTGATGACATGAAGCCTGTTACTACACCTTGTTGGAATCACTCCTAAACCTTTATTCAAGTGTTAGTTTCTTATATGTAATAGGTAGCTTATTATGGCCTTTATGTTTGTTTAAGGTCTAGCTTATGTAGAAGGCCCATAAGCTTAGGCCCATGTCCAATAAGGAAAAGGGAAGGAGTGGGAGTGTTGCCCTAGCTCCTTGCCTATAAATACTCTTGTATAACCCTCACTTGAGGGTTGGTTGTTCAATTTATCTCTTTCACATACTCCATGCTTAACCTTTCTCTATTCATACGAGTATGTGTGTTTGATAGTTGTTCATCCGCCTCTATCTCTTCTCTATTAAGCTTGTGTTGTAAAACTAGTGACCTATCAGTGGTATCAATCGCCTACTAGTTGGGTGAATCGTATTTGTTTTTGAAGTGGGTTTCGGTCCTACGCGTAAAACGTACGAGATACTAAGGTTGCTTAAAAACGCATTTTTTTCACTTTTTAATCCAAGATTCTTGTACTTTCAATGTTTTAAGGTGTTAAAATAACTGTTTTTGGCAAAAAGTTTCAAACTTTACGCGTGGATCTACGTTTTTAAGCTTGTTTTTGTACGAGGGTTTCACCCTACGCATAACTATTTTAAGAGTTTTGGCTCATCAAGTTTCACACTTTTGTGTTATTTTGGTGATATTGAAGCTATCTCATCACAAAAATTTGGTTAGAAACATATTTGGGCAAAATCATTTTTACGAGTAAAGCTACACGTAACAAAACCCTAATCTTACGCGTAACTTTATCCGTGGTTTGATCTTCAGTTTCGTGGGTTACTCCGTGTTTTCTTGCTTGGATAAGCCTAAAAATACGTCGACTTTGGATATCTTTTGCACTGTGATAGTGTAAAAGATCACTTGGGAATAAAACCCTAAACTTACGCATAAGCATAAGCTTACGCGTAGAAAATCCTACGCATAAGATTCATCTTACGCCTAAGCCTAGTCTTACGCATAAGGTAATCCTACGCCTAAGTTTCTACGCCTAACTTACTGTTTACGCATAACTTTAGTGATTTTTCCCTGCTTACGCGTAAGCTAATCCTACGCGTAACTTTTGCTGTTACGCGTAACTTTGGTGTTTTTTACGCATAAGTGTTACTTGGCTATTGTGATTTCTACGCCTAAGGATACTTCATCAACAAAGGTTCATTCGACTACAAAGATCCATCAACACAAGTTATTAAAAATTTGAGTAAAATTTAATTTTTCGGGGAGACTAAACGTTCAACTTTTACGCGAGATTCAAATTTTGGTTTAACTATGAAAATTTTGGTCAAAAATTCAAATTTTTGGGACCAAATTCAAATTTTTCGGGTAAAATTTGGCGTCAAAATTGTCATAACTCAAATTTTTTTTACAACCTTAGAATTGAATTTTATAGTGAATTTCAAAGTTTGAGAGTCAAAATTTTTCAAAATTATTTTTGGAGGGAAATTGCTATTCACTATATCGACCTTCTGTGTGCTATATCGACTTCGCACCTTTTCTTCTCTTTGACTCTTCTGCAGGGGAGTGAAATGGATTCTGATCATAAAGATCCATTTGTGGCATTGGAAGAAGGATACATGGCTCTGGCTCTGGCATTAAAGCGTCAGACATCATCAAATTCCCGATATCCCGCAGTCGTGCAAGGTGCAAGAGTTGATGTACATGAAAGGAATGCTCAAATGGACGTTGAGAATGTTGTGATTACTGCAACTGTCAGTAATGCGGACAATGAGGTTGTAGCATTGGAAAAGCAAGATGACAGCAGCAGATCTGGAGAAGATATCATACATAACTACGACACCGAGCCCAACTGTGACAAAGAACAAATGGTTGAGGAAGATATCTTACCCACCTATGACACTGATACATAACAGATGGTCGAGGTACAATCTACTGTTGATCATATTCTGACTGAAAATGCGACACCACATACTGAGAAACCTGAATTTAGTAATGAAGGAGAGGTTGACCAGTGTGTTGCACAATGTCCAGACAACTATCTCATGTCTGAGCCCTTACTTGTTAACAATTCAACTGAATCGTCAAATCAAACTCTTGAATCTGAAATCATTCTCCTCAAAAAGACCATTTCTCAGTTTCAAAAAGATTTTTCAAAACTTGAGTCTCATTGCATCTCTCTTGAATTTAAACTGCAAAACAATGTTTTAAACTCAGAGCCAAAAAGTAAATCTTTGAATGAACAAAGTAATCATGTGGATACATTAGTTAAAGAAAATGAGCATTTAAAGGCTCAACTTCAAGCAAAGGGGCTTGCACATGTTGCTTTACTAAACAAACTGAGAAGATTCACTGACAAGAGTGTGGATACTAATTTAGAAAACAATAAGTAGTTAGACAACGAACTGCATTTAAATCTGAATGTTCAAAATCTTCAAAACCACGGTTTCCCTCCCAAGTTGTTGAGAATAATCATTTGTTAAAACCAGTCACTCCACATTCCTGGCCTAAGAATAATGCTTCTGTTTCTGTTAAACATGTTTCTGTTAAACCTGTTTCTGTTATACCTGTTAAACCTCAACATGTGGTTGCTCCTGGAAAATCTAGGATTAGTTCGAACACTGTGTCTAAAACGAGCATTAAAATTAAAAATTCATATGATTCAAATGATGCATACAAGAACTATGATCTAGAAAAGGCTAGGAAAAGGGCACTTCTTCAAAAGGATGGAATCTTAGGTTCACGACCTAGTGTATCACCTTCGAGTGTATTACTGAACACTACCTGTAGTAGCAAACTAAAACCTAAGTTAACTCAACAAACAGTTAGAGTAAACCGTTGATCTAGATGTAAACTGTCAGAAACCTAATAGGTGGATCCATATAGGACGCAGACTCTTCCCAAAAGAAGTTTCAACATCCCCTATATCTTACCTTAAATGGATACCAACGGGTAAGATTTTCAAAACTATTAGTCTTAGGTGGATTCCTACAGGCAAGATACTAAGTAGTTGTACCAAAACAAGTGGGATACCAACAACATCCATCCCTGAGGCAGGAAAGGAAATTATCAAATTAGCATGTTCAGGTGTCAAGAAGATAATTGACACTACATCTCTATGCTTCTAACATCTGGAACCCAGTTACACTTGGGGATCCATGTTTTTCTCTTCCTTGCCCCCCTTCTATTTTTCTATGCAGGTACAACAGATATGGCTCCTACTGGAAAACAACGTAGGACCCGTTTCTCACCGTCAAAAATATCATGATCCATCAGCTATTCCACCATTGTACTTAATCGTCATGAATTGGAAACATTGCTTGCTCCTCTGGTTAAAGATTCTGCCAAAAGTCGTGCTTCAGATGTATCGAATGTTTCCGCTGCACAACAGATAATACTCTAATTTCTGATACACCTGAATCTACAACAACAACCGAATCTTCTATAACAGAAGATCAAACTGCTTCCTACAACAATGTCGCAGCTGATGATCAACATTATGAACAGAGAAGTTTTATCGCAGTTGACTCTCTCGAAATATTTTTGGTACTTCACACTTGTTCAATCAATTGGACATACATGGTTTCGCTGTCTCCTTATACTTGGTTTCGTTGTCATCAACTCATCATCAACATACGTGGTGTATGATTTTGAATCATTTAAAACATCGAGGGGGAGAGAGTGTGTAGGTGGTCATTCCTTCCTTGTTCTTCAACATGCTTCTTTGCGAAAACCCAATGCCTTCTTGAATTTCTTCAATTAGAGGGAAGAAATAAGACGATCTGTGGCTCAAACGTCTCACTTTGCTGTTATCGTCTCAATTTCACGGGTGATCTTGTGTGAAGTTACCCAAATACGTGAGAAGATCTTGTTGATTTCTGGCAAGTAACCCTCGAACGGATCTTCCGCAATTAGTCAGATTTTCTTTGTATGGTTTACTGCTCATCTACAAACTCCGCTGCATACTGAAACCTTCATAAGTTAGAGGAAATGTAGACTTCATCAAAGTTTTAAATCTGCTAAAGACAGTTGTCAGTTTGGGGGGAAGTTGATTCTGAAACTTCTTCACAATGGCTTCTGAGTATAACAACTTAAAACCCGGTCACAACCGCTTAAACTTCCCTCAACCCCCATCATCAGCAGAACAAAGCCCCCAGCTCACTCGTCAACAAATGGAACGGTTATTTGCTCCTCTGTTCAGTGACGATATTGATGAACGTGCTCCAGGTGTATCCGATGTTTCCGCTGCTCAACCTAATAATATTCCTATATCTGATACACCTGCTACAACAACTACTGTTGAAGAAGCACCACCAGTAGACTCCACCACAATAGTTGAACAAATCGCTTCCAACAATGATGAACTGGCTGATGATATTCTGAATGAAGTATCCCCACCTGCAGATTTTGATCCAAATGCGTTCTTTAACCCGTTTGCTAATGAGACTGCTGCACCAGATGTCGCAGAATCTTCAACAAGCCATTTGCATCCTCAAAATCTGCACAATGTATACCAACATCAACCCTCCACACATAGATGGACAAAAGACCATCCTCTGGAAAATATTATTGGCAACCCGAATCAACCAGTCGTTACGAGACAACGTCTTCTTACAGATGGTGAACATTGCATTTATGCACTCACTGTCTGCCAATCTGAGCCTAAAAACATTAAAGACGCAATGACAAAAGATAACTGGAATGAATCCATGCAAGAAGAACTCAACCAATTCAAACGTCTTAAAGTATGGGAACTGGTTGAAAGACCAACAGGGGTCTACGTCATTGGTCTCAAATGGATTTGGAAAAACAAATTGGATGCTAAAGGAAACGTAATCTGAAACAAGTCACGTCTAGTTGCTAAGGGTTATCGTTAGGAAGAAGGAATAGAATTTGAAGAATATTTTGCTCCGGTCGCTCGTCTTGAGGCTGTTCGGATATTTCTCGCGTTCGCGGCTCATATGAATATGACGGTCTATCAGATGGATGTCAAAACTGCGTTTCTCAATGGACAACTTAATGAAACGGCTTATGTTAGCCAACCAGATGGATTCGTTGATCCTGAGTTCCCGACCCATGTCTACAAACTGAAAAAAGCTCTGTATGGTCTCAAACAAGATCCTCGGGCATGGTACGATAAGCTATCATCTTTCCTCATTGCTAATAATTTCACCAAAGGTTCGGTTGACCTAACTCTTTTTATACAATATCACGGGGCACATATCTTAATTGTTCAAATTTACGTGGATGACATCATTTTTGGGTCTACACATAAAAATTTTTCAATCGCTTTTGCAAAACTAATGAAGAAATTTTTTGAAATGTCCATGATGGGTGAACTCACGTTCTTTCTAGGACTGCAAGTTCATCAATCACCCTGTGGTATTTTCTTAAGTCAGTCCAAATATGCCCTTGAATTGTTAAACAAATTTGGAATGAAAACCTGCGACACTTATGCCACACCAATGACTCATACCAAGAAGCTAGACGCTGATTTACATGGGAAATTAGTAGACCCTACCAAATACCGAAGTATTATTGGGTCTCTCATGTATCTAACAGCTAGCAGACCTGATATTGTCTTTGCCATTTATCTATGCTCCCGTTATCAGTCGCGACCAACTGAAACCCACCTCTCTGAGGCTAAAAGAATCCTCCGATACAACAAGGGAACCATTAACTTGGGGATCTGGTATCCGAAGGATTCTGGTTTTGAACTAATCGCTTTTTTAGACGCTGACCACGCAGGATGTTTAGATTCACGGAAAAGTACTTCAGGAGCACTACAATTTCTTGGTGATAAACTGGTGTCATGGCAATCAAAAAGCAGGATTGTACATCGCTGTCATCAACCGAAGCAGAATATGTAGCCATGTCAGCGTGTTGTGATCAAGTCATCTGGATGAGAACACAACTCAAAGACTATGGTTACGTATTTGACAGAATCCCGATGTACTACGAAAATCGGAGTGCCATTGCGATCTCGTGCATCTCTGTTCAGCACTCAAAATCTAAGCACATCGATCTTCGCTATCATTTCATCAAGGACCACGTGGAACAGGGTACAGTTGAATTATACTTCGTGGGTACTGAATACCAATTGGTAGATCTGCTCACCAAAGCCTTGCCTCCCGCTAGGTTTAATGAGTTGGTCCACCGGATTGGTATGAGGTGTTTGACGCAAGAGGAATTGGATGACCTCCTAAAACAGTCTTAAAAACCTGTCAAACACCCAAATATCTTTTGTAAATAAATTTTTCAAAAAACAAAATACAAAAATATAAAATCTGATACAACTACAAAAATATTCATCTAATCTACTTTTTCTATCAAACATGGCAAGTACATTTCTTTCGTCAACACTTTAATGTTTCAAAATTCATTATTTTTCCGATCAAGTGTTGAGGGGGAGAAAATAATCACTTAACTGTTTCAAAACATCAGTGTACTTGCATGTTACCATATCCCGATTGTTTCTTTTATCAATGGTGGTAAATTTTTCTGGTTCAATAACACTCCTCGGACTAAAACTTATAACCCTTATTATTTTCTTAAGTCAAGGGGGAGTGTCGTCAAGTCTCTTCCTTAAAATCTTTGTTTGATAACCAAAACGAAAGTTAAATGGCTTTGTATGAAAATGGAAAAGGTGGAGGGACCAAAACTGCCAAAAGTTTAAAGTTACTTTTAATAAAAACACTTCCCACCTAACATTCTCATCACATTTATTACTCATAAACCTAAACAATCCTACGCACGAAATTCGTTCTTCAAATCTGTGTTTCTGATCATCAATTTGTAAGTTGCTTCATGATCTTAACGTGTTTACAAACATAGGTTTTGATTTTTACACGAATCCAACGGTCAAATTTTTGTCTATGATTGTTTTTGTGTTCTACGCATAAGCGTATGAACTCATAATCAAGAATGGGTGTTTGTGGTTAAAAGGATTGTGTCAAAACATGTCTTTAACATCAATGATACTAATTTTATCCTCTAAATCCACCCAGAAACACGTATTGAAGGTTTTTCAAAATTAGGATTCTTAAGTCGAATTGGGTGTTTTCAAATGTGAAGGTTTTTTGGTCAAATAGATTGTTGTGTGATGTTCATATCATGTTGAATTAATGATTTCCAGGCCCTATAACTACCCAGAAACACTAATTAAGTCAAAATTAGGAATTAGGGTTTAATGTTCTTGAGTTTGGGTATTTTTGATTCACCACGAATTGGATGTTAAAACTTGGTTATTAGACTCTCACAACACCTAAGACCTACCAGAAAACGTTTGGTGCAAATCCTATTGCTAGAAATCATACACGTAATTCTTAAACTCTAGGGTTTTGACCTACGCGTATGACTTTCTACGCGTAAATGTTTAACATGTTTTCATGCCATGATTTGTTGTAAACTGAATATATGTGTTAAGATTGATGTTATGATGATTTTATTTCAGGCTTGCTACGCATAAAACTCAGAATCAAGGTGTTTGTTACTCTACGCATAAGGATCACCTTACGCGTAGAAAGTTATGCATAAGAGAAATTTAACGCGTAACTGTTACGCGTAAGGTTCTACAATGGGACTACGCGTATCCTGTTAAGCCTTGGTCAAACCTTCGTTTTGAATTATTACGCGTGCAAACTTGTAAATAATTGAATCATGACGTCACGAATCCAATAATGTCACTAATAAACTTAAAATGTTTAATATGTTGTGAACTATAAGTGATAACATAAACTTTAAAACTTAAAGTTAACTAACTCACGAAACGTTTCACGACGTCATTGGACTATTGGACAAACAAGTGACTTAGGACTCGTAACAATCATTAACACTGTACATTCAATAATTAGACAATAAAAACCTTTTTTGACTAACATTATGTCTTTCGATATGTTGGTTCTTTTGGCTAATGTTATTTCAGATCACGACATGGCTGCACAAATGAATGTGGATGCACCAGAAGTTCTCACAATTGCTGACATCTTCCCCAACGGCTATCCTAGAAAGATTGGAAAGAACAACCTTAGGGTTGATTTTGATACCCTCACATGCTCTGAATCTTCTTGTCTCATTACTGTGGATATTCTAAGGAATCATCCCTACCAGAACATGCTCTCACACTCTGCTACAGTTCCGGAAATCTACATTCAGCAATTCTGGAATTCTATGCAGAGAATCACAGGTCAAAGTGCAGTGACAGTGACACTTAATCACAAACAAGTCACCATCACTCCTGCAGACTTACGGGCTGTACTTATCATTCCAGACATCGTGCCAACTGACTTCTTTGCCACACCTACTGAAGAGACAGTTCTGAAATTCCTGATTGATATTGGCTATGATGAAGCTTCAGGAATAATCACTAAGCACTCTCATGTGGAACTTAAGAACATTCCTCAACCATGGAGAACCCTCTACATCATCATTACCAAATCGGTCTCTGGTCGTGATAGTGGTTATGAGCATCCCAAGCTCATGGAACTACAAATCTTCTGGTCATTAATTAACAAAAAGGACATCGAAATTGAAGCACTGCTATGGGAAGACATGATGTCATTTCACAAGAAAATTGGATCAAAGATTCCCTATGTCAGATACACAAAGTTGTTGATCCAGAGAGCACTTGGACTTCTTCCCGATATTCCACAGAGGCTCAATGACCCAGACAATCTCGATATGTTGACTGAGCCTACCCTATCAGTCAGAATCAAGGAATCATCAACAAGGAAACAGGGTGCCGTGCTGCCTGATCACCTTCTGACAAATGACATCAAAGGGCTTGAAACATACAAAAGGTATCAAGTACTAGTACGAGAAGGCAAAGTGGGTCATCTCGATGAAAAGCCTTCTAGAACTCCTATTCAGAGAATCAGAAGAGGAAGTGCTGGAAGTGCAGTAAGCACAGAGAGTCAAAGGAAGGTCCCAAAGAGGAAACCTACTCTAAAGAAGAAAGTTCCCTCTCAGGAAGCTGCTCCTATTCCTACACCTGAACCACACAGAAAGCTACTGGACGAAAGCTCTGAAGATACACAATCAGACGAGGAGGTCCACTACTCAGAAACTGCAAAGGATGACACTCCATCAGTACTAAAACCTCCTAGTCCAATAGCTGAACATGGCAAAGGAAAGACTCCTATACTTGTGCCATATGATGAAAGCTCAGAAAGTGATGAAAAGCAACTGGATAAATCATACAGGAAGAAGTTCTAATTCGTTCGACTTCAACACGTTGCACCACAATTTGCTCAAGGACAAATGGGTGGCCCCGGAGGGTCAAGTGGTGGAGCTCCACCTTCACCAGGTCCTGATGCGGTTAATCGACCCGATAAGGGATCTAGTGCCACCACTTTGGTACAACAACAAACACGTGTTGAAGACACTCTTGAGTATGATTTCGAGGAACCAGAATCTGAGAAGTTAGAGAAGGTAAAAGCTGATGAAGAAGCTGCAGCCAAAGCCAAAGCTGATGATCAAGCTAAGTCTAGAACTGAAGAAGATGTTGAGTATGATAAGTTTC
Organism: Chrysanthemum makinoi; assembly: GCA_910596185.1. NCBI lineage: Eukaryota > Viridiplantae > Streptophyta > Magnoliopsida > Asterales > Asteraceae > Chrysanthemum > Chrysanthemum makinoi. Next base: position 73,522,761 of record OU343216.1, on the reverse strand, counting down.
TTCTAGATAGTCCTGCACGATCAAAGGAAGAAACCTCTAAGCCACCAAAGGACCCTGAGTCTCCTCACATCTCATCATCATCAGATTCGTCTTCTCATTCTTCACCACCACCATCAAAGAAATCAACCAAATCAACATCCAAATCCGTAAAGAAGCCACATCGATCTTGGATTTCTCATACTCATAATAGAATTGTGAATGCGGTCAAACAGGTTAGAAAGAAAGACATGCTTTACAAAAAGCTAAATTTTATTGCTGACCAGTTAACGTACCTTCATGATGAGAATGACAAGATGCAAGTTGAAAGGGAGTATATACAGAAGCTCAGGCAGGATGATCTACAAGGGAAAATGGAAAGAATGATCAAAGGCTACACTCACAAGTACCTTCTGGATATCGTTCCTAGAGTCACAAAGGAGATGTTTACCAGACAACTATATCCGAATCTTATGCAGATATCCAAGTAAACTATAAGATCAACACCCTTAACCGTCACAATCAATCCATCTGATCCTGTAGTTTTCTCGGATAATGAATTGGTGGCCAAGCTTGTCACACAAATGTCTAAACGATCTGGGACATTTACTTCTGATGAAGGAAAGCTGTTTCAAGCATTGCTGGACTACCAACTCCAAGAAGCATGCAGATTCGAAGCTGAAAGGTCTAAACGTCCTAGAGACGATGAAGATAAGGATCAGGATAAGAATGATGAAGCTAAACGACAGAAGAAGTCTGGTGAATCATCTTCTATGCCACCACCTCCCCAACGGCCTCCTGCTCAACAAAGGTCTCCTCCTCGTTCTTCTACAGATAAACCTCAGGATTCTTCTGAATTGCCACCCCTGACTCAGAAAACCGGTGATCACTTTGAGTATACGGGTGGTGACGATGAGGAAGTCCGTGAGCCCCTACAACAACCCGCCTCTCCCGACAAAGTACAGAAACCAGAACCCTCATCTAGGCCTAAGAAACAGAAGAAAAAGGCGCCCAAAGCTGACGTCCTATCATGGCTAGATGAAGACACCACAGAGGAATTTGAATGGTTTTCTACACTTGTCAATTCCACTCCCTACCCTGAAGAAGGTCAAGATCTGGTAGACGGTAATACTTTGGAGCATGCTAAAATTCTGCAAGAAAAGTTCCAAGTAAAGAAGATGACGAAATCTGAGTTGCGGTGAATCAAGAATGAAGCTTTTCAATTGTGGAAAGATAGCTCAGAAAGTGCCATCGAGGTCGAATATCACCTTGATAACATTGCTCGAGCTATGTCTAATAACATGGATTGGCTCAACCCAGAAGAAACATCGACTTTACGAAGCGGGACAACCCTCCTTATTACACCGACTGGTCTAGACCACTACCAATGATCGGCCAACCTGATCAGCCTAAGATCCCATTCAGATACTTCTTCAACAAAGACTTGGAATTCAGATACTTCTTCAAGGAAATACGCTACATCCTTGACACTTCCATTCCCAGCAGCCGAATACTCAAACTGCATAGCTATCGAGGAAAGAGTTAATCACTTGTTCTCCAACAAAGTGGAAGCATACGACCGAGATGCAATGTACGGGATTCATCATTGGCCGGAACGCCGAAGAATCTACTACAGAAGCTGCCAGATACAGAAGTCTCAACATGCAGTGTTCAGTACTAAAAACATCGTTGCCATCAAACACGTTCATCTTTCGTCCAAATGGGACTACACGTATCTCAAGAATATTGTGGTCAAGAGACAAGATGAAAGGGATTATGCATTCTCTGAAGCTGACTTTGAGAATTTGTCTATCAACGACATCGAAGACATGTACCTTGCCAAAGTAAAGGGTCGTATGAGACAATTCTCCACTGAAGTACAACGTGAATTTATCAAGTCAGTGCTCATCTTCATCAGACGCATAGTTATCAAAGAACGTGTAGAAGATCTCCAGCTGGCTGTTGAATCTTATCAGACCCGTGTCAACTTCACTCCACCGCAACTTGATCTTCCCGACATCAACCAGCTCTCACAACTTACACTCATCAGCAAACCATTCGGCGTCGTTTACCGCAGTGAACTTCAAAGAAATTGCTTGATGGCGTGCAGAGATCTTCACAAGTTTGGAGATCACACTTTAAAGATGGTTAGGGACGGATTGGCTTACCGGTTGAAGGATATACACCAAAATATCGGGTCTCCTAAGTGATGGAATTCTCAGGATCGAAGGGATGTGAAGAGGATCATCACGATGATTGATGAACGGTTGTATAGAACGGATCAGTTCAGAAGATTGGAAAGCTATGTTGGTGGTCGACCCAGGAGAAACATCATCGGCTTTCAACGCCCGATTCACACTCCTGGCGACATCTCTGGACTACCTGGTACCCCTTAAACTGCTTCTTTCAGTATTACTTTGGATGTATGATTTCTTATGTCTATGGCTTGTGCACATATTACAGTGTACAACCCGTACTTGTAAATAAAGGACCCTGTGGTACGCTTCAGTGCCACAATCCTTATAAAAGGAGTAAAAGCTTCTTACTTTTGAGTAAAACCTATCAAACCTTTCACTTTTCAAGGTTTTGCTCAAAAGAACAAGTACTTTCCCTTATGATTTTCAAAACCTCAACCGTTTATATATCACTTGTTGAGGGGGATTACTTGACTTAAAACTTTGTTCACAAATTGTTCACAGTGGTCATTCTTCCCGCAACACTCGAAACGGTCATATTTATTCTCAACTTTTCAAAAATAACATTTTATATGCCATTTTTGAGGGGGAGAAAAATATGTGATAAGAAATATGTTGTGTTTTGCTATATGAACTCTCGTGTGAAAAGACATTAACCCAAGAATTGACGAGATCTTAACTGTCAGTAACTCGAAAAGACTTGTCCGGGACGAGTAATAATTTCAAGCTAGTTCGCTAGTGATGTAAACGTATCTCGCAAAGGACTTGTCTGAGTAGAATGTACCATTCGAGAAACTCTTGGTAGACATGAACTCTGACGGGTTTGAAAACCTTTCGAGGATTGTCTACACCTTCAAGGTAGTTATTAGAGCTAGTTGTCACCTAAAAGCTGACAATGCAACTCTGTAACTATGCCACGTAACCGTGTCTCGTGGGGGAATGTCTATCTTGAGTTGATCAATTCAAAATGTGCGCGCTTTTTCCTCACTGTGCATTTAACCGTTAAAACTCTTAAGCACATGTGGAGGGGGAGTATTTATGCAAAATCTCATCTCAACAGTGGTTCAAAAATGTTTTCATTCATAAACACTGAGCGAGATTTTTCATGTAAATGGTTTTATGGCAACATAGGTTAGTCATGGAGTTATAAGGTGACTAAGGTTAGGAATACCCGTCCTATTATCTGCCAGATCCGGAGGGATCTACCCAAGGACACCACAAATAGTTAGAATTTAGAAGTCCTTAGGTATGATTGTAAAAAAGAGAATTGAGAATCGGAGAAAGAAGGAGTTGAAGAATTAAAAGAAATGCAAAGAAAAGGGTGAAAAGAAATAGCCCTCCAGATTATTCAACTTAGGCAGACAATCGGGTTCAATTCATATGCTACTGGTTGTCACTAGATGACACCGGTATTGAAGATTAAAAGTCGTCATGGACCCAGTGACGCATGCACTAACCTTCTTAGCCACTCAAGTTTCTCTCACGAAGCTTGTTTCATTCTCACAGGAACCCACGTAAACTATCGGCTTTTCTTAGAGATTGCTGGTATTGAAGAAGGAGACCCTCTCCCTAGTCTCCGCTCAGGAAACCAAAACGCACTATTGAGTCTAGAACCACGAGATTCATCAAAAGATCTCTTAGGTACACTTGACATTTCATCACTTGACGTTCAACAATAAGAATTTCAGTGGTACATTATCGAGTCCTTCACAGATCTTAGTAATCTGTCGAGAACATTTATGAGAGGTTCACATTTGTGATCCTCAGTGATTGAATGGAAACTCCTGCCAGGGTCAACATCAAACAGCCCTGACAGCAGGTCACTTTGGCAACTCCCTGTGGATTGCGTTTAGTGGTCTCAAACGGTCTACAATCGTGAGGTGATGCTTCGGTGTACCTCAGCGACTCATCTGAATTGTAGGTGTACTTCGGTACGTCGTGTTATCTCACTTGTGGGACTCCGGTTCAGGAACGGCCTTTGTAAGAATTAGAGTTGTGTTTTCACACTATGTTGTTAACACTCTCGAAGTTCAAACTTGTAAGTGCCGGAATCCGCTTATTACTAACCGTTTTTATGTTTTCTTCTTATGGAAGCTCTGGAGCGGAATGATCGTGCAGATTCTTCTCATGCTCACGCCAACATCATCACTAATGGAAGTTCTATCCAAAAGCAACACAAAAGTCAGAATGATTCTTCGTCAAATCAAAGAATCTACAAAGTTAAATACTTAAAGAACTTCATCATCTGAATTCAAACGTCGAAAGAGCGTGTGAGCATGTTGAAGAATGACGTGGAGACACTGGAGCAACGAAGCAGACCTGAGGCAGACTTGATGCAGATAACAACATACTATCACTTTCATCACAAAGAACAATGATCAAAGAAAAAAGTTAAAGATGACGTCAAAGCATAACTGTTCAAAGAAAACTATCTCACTTCACTGGGGAGATGGTTTGAATCAAGGCAATTTTTCTCACAAGAAAGAAAAATGTCAGAAGACGTCAAAGCTACTATTACATCAACGCCTTCACCATTTTTCATCACCAACACTTGAGGGGGAGATTGTTGGAATCACTCCTAAACCTTTATTCAAGTGTTAGTTTCTCATATGTAATAGGTATCTTATTATGGCCTTTATGTTTGTTTAAGGTCTAGCTTATGTAGAAGGCCCATAAGCTTAGACCCATGTCCAATAAGGAAAAGGGAAGGAGTGGGAGTGTTGCCCTAGCTCCTTGCCTATAAATACTCTTGTATAACCCTCACTTGAGGGTTGGTTGTTCAATTTATCTCTTTCACATACTCCACGCTTAACCTTTCTCTATTCATACGAGTATGTGTGTTTGATAGTTGTTCATCCGCATCTATCTCTTCTCTATTAAGCTTGTGTTGTAAAACTAGTGACCTATCAAACCTATTAAATCAATCAACTCATTGGGCAAGGATGAAGATGGACAACCGGTTGAAGTCAAGTTATACAGATCCATGATTGGCTGTCTTATGTATCTTACTGCATCAAGGCCTGATATCATGTTTGCTGTTTGCTTATGTGCAAGATATCAAGTCTCACCCAAGGTCTCTCACATGAATGCAGTGAAGAGAATTTTTTGTTATTTGAAACAACAACCTAAGTTAGGATTGTGGTATCCAAAGGATTCACCTTTTCACTTGGAAGCTTTTTCAGATAGTGATTATGCAGGTGATAACTATGACAGAAGATCAACCACAGGTGGATGCCAATATCTTGGAAGAAGATTAGTTTCATGGCAGTGTAAAAAGCAAACAATGGCAGTGTAAAAAGCAAACAATTGCAGAATATGTGGCTGCTGCAAGCTGTTGTGGACAAGTGTTGTGGATGCAGAATCAACTCTTGGATTATGGGTTCAATTTCTAGAATACTCCTATCAATATTGATAATGAGAGTACTTTTTGCATTGTGAAGACTCTAGTTTATCATTCCAAGGCCAAGCATATTCAGATTAGACACCATTTCATCAGAGATTGTTATGAGCATAGGCTCATTAATGTTGTCAAGGTGTATACGGATGATAATGTAGCTGATTTACTCACCAAAGGATTTGATGTTTCTAGATTTACTCACTTGGTGGTGAGTATTGGCATGATCAATTACTGAGCTACATTTAAGGGGAGGACTATTTAGTGTAAGTATAGTCCTATGCATTGCTTGAGGGGAGGATATTCATGTTTGTTTGCTGTTGTAAGGAAGAAAATGGAAAAGTACTGCTTTTTGTTTTTATGAAAGTACTGCTTGGAAAGTACTGCACACGTGGAAAGTGCTGTTTGTCTTATTAAAGTACTATTCCAACGGTAATATTGAGGGGTAATTACACCTAACGGTAACTTTGTTATTGATGGCTGTGATTTTTTAAATCTCACCTATGAATAACTACTCTCTGAATTTCCCTCTCATATTGATATCTCATAATCTTTTCCATATTTCTCTCACTTTCACCTATATTATTCGTTCTATTTCTTACTGTGATCATATAATCATCAATGGCGAATCGTAATACTGTTTCCAAACACAACATGGTGGCGAATTTAGACAAGACTGAAGCAAATGTAATCTTTCATGACATCATCGATTTTCTTACTGGGTCACCAATTAGTTATGCGCTATTAGTCGAACAAGATGTTATTGAGCCCTGGATTCAACAATTTTTGGAAACTGCTAGGGTTCATATGGAGAATGATGAAGAATATATTCATGCGATGGTTGCTGGGAGAACTGTCAAGGTTACTGAAGCCTCTATTCGTGAAGACTTATTGTTTGATGATGCTGATGGGGCTGTTCGTTTTGATAAGCAACTGATTTGGGATACTTTTGGGCACATTGGTTATGAAGGGTCCTTAACTGAACAAACATTCAGGAAACCCTTATTTTGTCCTCACTGGAAGTTTTTAGTGCATGTGTTGCTTCATTGTATTAGTGCTAAAAGTACTTCATGGGAGCAATTTGGATCTAACATAGTGATTCGTGCTAAACCGTCAAGTTATCTCACACAAGCTAGCCACTTGTTAATGGCTAACCGTAAGAAACTTAAAACAGTTCAAACACAAAATGCAATTTAGATCAGAGGAATATAGTGGATTCCTGGGTCGTTAAGTCCTACGGAGGATGAATGGTGTTTAACACAGTCAGATGTCGAATAATCACTAAGGATAGTGATCAGTAAGGATTTTGGAAAATTTATACCTAAAGAAAAGATTTGTAAATTACAGAGGCTTAAATGCAAATTAAAGAAAATTAAAAAGTTAAAATATATTAAATAAACGCTATCACTATTTTTACAATGATGTTTTTGTGATTTTATAAAACAAAATAACTTAAATAAACTATTTTAACTAAAATGTAAACTTAAATTATCTAAAAACGTAACTTAAAATGAAAACGAGCGTTATGTATAAAAATTACGCAAGTGCGCAAGCAAAAACGAAAAATTTATGAAATAAAAGTCCTACAAGTGTAAAAAAAAATTTCTTACGTACTATATGACAAAAGAAAATTTAGAAAAAAGATTTATATTTTTTAGACTTTTATATTTTTTATTATGAATTAAATACTATTTTTCACTAATTAAATGTTTAAAAATACTAAAACTATTGAGAAAAATCTGAAACTTTTTTATAAAATACTTTATACTAATACAATTATATGAAAAATACAAAAGTTGAAAAAGCTATTTCAAATAAGCTAGAAATAAGCTTAAATACTCGTATAAGCTTAAACTGACAAAGTGTACTTAAGTATTAGATTGTGCAAAATAAAACCAGTCAAAGACCCAAGGGCAACTGGTATACAGGTACACACTTATCACTCTCAAAGGTGGGAGGTCTCAGGTTCGAGCCTGCCTCCCCACCTTTTTGCTAAACATTTTTTTTTCGATTTTTCTTTTTACAAACTTATTAAGCACAAGAAAATAAGCAATTTTTACAACTACCACTTTTTACAAAAACAACTAATAAGCTCAGTGAGAGCTTATTTAATTCAACAGTAGCTAAGAAAAAGAAATAAGCAAAAGAGTTTAAGCCAAATGGCTTTTAAGCTAAAAATAAGCACAAGATACACTGGAAATAAGCTAAGCTACTTAAAATAAGCTAATACAACAACTGAGAATGCAAATAACTTAAAAATAAGCACAAAACAAACTCAAATAAGCACTTATCTCAACTGGTGCACAGGACACTTTTGTTTTTGCTAGGCACCTTTAAGATTAATTTTAAGCACTTAAATGAGCTTAAATTTGAAAATAAACACTGGACTTAACAAGATGACCAGATAAGCTATTCAAAAAGCTAAATTACAAAGTTTGGCTTAAGCTAATAAGCTTGTGAGAAGCTTATGAAGAAACTGAAAAACCACTGAGTAAAGACTCAGTGTACTGAGTAATATGGGACAAAATAAAAAGCACTTGCAGGCCTATCAAATAAGTTAGGAAGTTGAATTTTAAGCTTGGGCCCTTAAGATGGCTTGGTTAGCTTTTCAAAAAACTAAAATTCACAAGCTAAGGTCAACTAGTGAGCTTGTGACAAGCTTGTGAATTCGACCATAAAACTGTGCATAGGGCATGGTTTTGACTTTTTAAGAAATTGAACCAAGTTGACTTTTATGAGATTTAGATCAATTCTATGCACTGATTATGTTATGTTAAGTGATAATAAAACTAGATTGAGCAATTATAACAACTTATGAACAAGAAATCATAATTATAGATCATGAAAATCCAACAGTGAGTTAACAAGATTTGATCAAAGGGAATTTTGACTTTTAATTCAACAAACACTGGTTTTCTTTGTTTCTATGAGCTACTAAGACTTAGTTTGACAAACAACAAGCAATAATACTAACTGGAACAAACTCTAATACAGTTAACAAAGTATATCCAAACACCCTTTAACTAAACTGATTTGAAGCTTTTCAAAGAGTTTCAAAGATTTAGACCATGCAACTGATTAAAGAGCTTATAATATCATATATTAAGATTAAATAAACATAAAACAGTAGCAATAACAACATGGAACTAAGAATTAACACTAATGCTATATATAACTGTGAAAATGAAATTTTTGCTTAACTACAAATTTAAAAGAACAAGCAACTGGTTTAAAGGCTTATTTATACTTAACTATGACTAATGAACATGGAAACACAAAGATTGAAGCTTATGACTAACTTACACAGTGAAATGATAAAAAGGAACAAAAAGCTTACAACATGGAATCCAAGTATAAAACTAAGAACCAATACTGAAACCACACCCTATGGCTTCCCAAGAAGCTCTAAACCAATAAGCAATCCAAAATCAGCTCTTCACCAGTCTTCTTGTACCTTCTACATGATTTTTTTATTTTTAGCTAATTTTGTTGGTATTTTTTGTAATTTCTGTTTTTGATACTAAACAAAGTGTTAAGATTTCTAAAAGCTTATAAGAGCTTCCTAGGAGCTTTTATGAGCTTATTGAATACAAAACAACAACTACAAACATCATTTGACCATATTGATATTTTTGAACTTGAAAATATATAAACTGAATTCTTGTACATATACTGCAATTGAAACTGAAAACAGGTTCTTAATACACTGAAAATTTATTAAAAAGTATTTAAAAGCTTAAATTTATACTAGGAAATTTAAAATATTAAAAACGACATAGGCAAAATTAAATTACTCTACTTGTTTTTCCACACTGCTCCAAACTTGATTTATATTGATCTTTATGAGTTTGTGTCGACATCTGAATCTTTCCCACCATTTTACAGCCATTGGATCTTCATAAGTCATCATAATCGTCCATGTGGAAAATTGGCGGGAAAAGGTCTTGATAGCAGGTTTTAGTGATTAATGCAATTGGATGGATGTGGAGGTGGAAAGGGGGTGGGTATACAGCTGGAAAAGGTGGTAACAGGTGGTGGTGAGGTGGAGAAGTGGGGAAAAACCACCTGGTTTTGGGATTCAGTGGTGGGAGAGATACATGAACAGTGTACGCGGTTTTTCATTTTAAATTTTTGGGCCGGGTTGTGTTTTGGGCTTGGGTTGGATAATACAAATGGTCCGTTTGGTTTAGTATTAATACAAGGACTATTGTTGTAATTTCTGAAAATGAAGGGACTGATCCTGCACTTATTCCAAAGTTATTCCAAGGGCTTAAATTGTAACATGTGAATAGTACAAGGGCCAATGTTGCATAAAATTCCATTTTTATAAACCCAAGGACTATTTTTGACAATTTTCAAACTCCAGGGACCAAACTTGTAATTTTCTCAAAACTTATCATATAAGGACCAAATATGCCACATTTGAATAGTACAAGGGTGTAGTTTAAATAATTTCCATTTTTAAACACCCAGGGACTGATTTTGACACTTTTGTAAAGTTGAGGGACCAAAGTTGTAATTTGTGATTTTTAAACTTCAAAGGACAATTTCTTACAACTTGTGAATCCCAAGGACCTTTTATGACTTTTTATAAGTTTTGGAATGACCAGGGACTATATTTGACAACTTTTGAAACTTGGGGGACTAAAACTGCCAATTATGCAAACTTGATACGTTTTTCACCTGATTTTGATATTTTTGCATTTAAAACACATAAAACACTTATTTGTGATATTTTCATCATTTTGATGCATTTCTGAGTGTTTTCAGATGTTTTTGCAGTCTAGATGGTACAAAAATGATGAGTATTTAGACACTCATCAATCCCCCACACTAAGATATTGCTAGTCCCTAGCAATGATTTATGAAAAGTTAATGGATTTTATCTCTTTACCAAAAGCCATTACTTCTGGAGTAGCCAATTGTTTCAGTTCAAGTAAGAACTTTGGTACAATGATAACCAAATGATTTTGAGCAAATCATAAGCTGTAAACGGATTTGATTTGTCTTTACCAGAAACCGTTTGCTTCTGGACTAGCCAACTCTTAGATAAAATATCTTTGGTGAGTCAATTACCAATTATGGTTTTCCAACTGCCTTTACCACAAGCATAAACTTGCGGGCTAGCCAACTTTTCACTAATTAAAGATATGGTGAGCTGAACACCATACAATTTTGGGCAAATTGCAAGCCATCAACGGATTTGAGATATCTTTACCAAGAGCCGTTTGCTCCTGGATTAGCCAATCCTTATGTGGGTTAGACATGGTGGACTGATTACCATTTGTTGTGTTTAGTACATAGTACTTCCACTAAATTTTTTTTTTTAAAATTTGGTCATTTTGGGGGAAAAAGGGACTAAAAGGGTACATTAATGATCAAATTCGCCAGAATTTCCCCCCCACACTTAGAAATGAATATTGTCCTCAATATTCAAAGTGTGGAAACACAACAATTATTCTCTTTTTTAATATGTACAACAATTTTCATTCATTTTTTTTTTATATGAAAACTTATATACAACAACGGGGCATCTCCCCCACACTAGGGTGGTACTCATGGGTGAAAACCCATGTGGTGCTTGCTAATGTTTTTGATTCCCGAGTCACTAGCTTGACTCGACCCCGCATTAATTGGTTCATGGGGAAGCAAAGTGGAAGAAACAATCTCCATCGGACTTTCATTCAAAATGTTTGTATAAACATTGAAGTATGTGAAAGTTCCACACCGATGAGATATACATAGAACCGGCTCAAAAATGATAAATGAAAATGCCGGGATCAAAAATAGTGTCTTCATTCCTGAAGGAGTGAAGAACAGGAGAAGCCACGGGATAAGTGAAGAAGAGAAAGAAAGTCATGATAAAAATCTTGACTAACTCATCATCATCCGAAGGAGAATTCATAATAGCATGAATTTCATCTTTTAAGCTCAATTGGTCTAGACATATCCCGGGTGTGTCTAGATCAAAGTAGAAGTTATCATACTCCGGTGGAGATATGATATGAGTGAGTTCACAGGAGAACTCCTCAAAGGCGAATGATTCATATTCGGGATTGATTTGAGTGAGTTCACTGGGGAACTCATCAAAAGTGAATGATTCATAATCGGGGAGAGAATTATGAGAATGAGAAGTAGTAATACCACTAATCTTCTCTCCCATATGATCAAAATGGAACGTTTGCAATTCCGGAATAGAATCATCGAACAAAAGTTCACTATCCTCAAAGGGGATAGGATATGAAGTAGGCTTTTCATTAAAAGCCTCGATTTTAGAAATGAGAAGATTAACATTCAATAATGTAAGACGAAGAGCTTCGTCTTGGATTATTTCTTCATCATTCTCTTCTCCTAAGCTGACAGGCTCAGAAGGTAATTCCCCCATATAACTTATGTCTCCACAAGATAAAGAATAGTCCTCATCAGAATCAGAGAATATCTCAATATGATCATTTTGGAAGACAAGAGGAGGAGGGATATCACACAAATGATTAAGAATTCCCTGTGACTCTCTCGGGATTGGGACAAGGTCCTCAACACTAGACTTTATGAATTCGTCAGATTCCTTTTCAGGAACAGTGTCAAGATGCTCGTCCCCCATGTTCAGAGAGTGAGTGGGAGCTTCGGATGTGATGGCAGTTGCTTGAGAATGAATCTCAACTGCTGGGATATCAACTGATGAACTTGATGAATCTTTATAAAATTGTAGGATACCAAGTGCATCCTCATCATCACTGTCATCAGGAATAAAACAAAATTGAGAGCTAGATCTGGCTGCTTTTTCTTTTGCAATTGATTCCCTAATAGATTTTTCAAAGGCAATTTGGGAATTTATTTTAGCAGCCTGCTCTTCAGCTAACAATTCTTCCATGGATTTCTCATGTGAATTTTTAATGACGGGACATTGTGGAAGTGGAGATTTGTCAAAACCGGAAGGTTGACATTGATAATCATCATGAGGACCCCCACAATGTACACAAGAAAAACTGGGAACATTATGAAATGCTGTTTTACTCAACTCCTCAGTTCTTTTCACTGACTCCAGAAGCTCTAGATAAGTGTCTTGTTGGGTTTGCTGAGGAGTTTGAGTCATTTGGCACTGTGGAGGTTGGTCGTGATATGGATAGTCGTAATTGTTACAAGGAAATGGATTCCCTGTTTGACAATCAGAGCTGAAATGGGGACCTCCACAGTTCTCACAACAAAATGATTGTTGTGGGTGGTCATGTGAATAATATGGGATTTGGTCATTTCCAAAGTCCTGAGTGTTACCAGAAAACTGTTCGTAAACAAACGTGTTTCCGGATTGACACTCAAATCCTTGGTGAGGACCTCCACAAAATTCACAACAGTGATGTTGATTATATGAAGATAAGTCGGGCTGTGGTGGGTAATTGGAAAAGTTTGAGGGGTCATTAAATGAGTTCGGATTAGGATCATAATCAAATGAATTCCTCGAACCACAAAACAAACAACTCCCGTTACGAATATCATTACCACACTGTACACACGTACACCAGCGACATGGTGAACCAAAAAGAGGCTCACCACAAACGACACAAGGAATAAACAATTCCATTTGAGAGTTATGAGAAGGAATTGGTTCATTCAAAGAATCAACAAAACCAACATGGTGATCCGAATGACTATTAAGACTCGAAGAACATTTTGAAAAATCCGGAGGTGGGACAAGTGGTGTGCTCTGAGAGCTAGCAATTTCCACCACTTCCGTTATGGTCTCCGGTTCTGGTTCTTGAGAAACGTGAAGATTAGGCAAGTCATTCTTGCTAGTCACCGGTCTAAATTCTGCACGATTGATTCTAACCGTAAATCGTGAAAGTGTAGGATCAATTTTAGACGGCTTAGGAGCAATCGAGGGGTTAGATCTTTGGATAACCGTAGGTTGGACGTATTTAGCACCTTCATTATCAGAAGGAAGTACCTGGTCCTTTGTCACCCTGGTTTCTCGTTCCATTTCCCTACGCAGAATTACTGGATCATTACGAACAACACGAATTCTTGACTTTTGTGATAAAGTATGAAGTTTTTCAACTTCGTTCCAGAATTCGTCGTAGTCGAGAGATTCCATGAGAATAGAAGAAGTTAGAATCAAATGGATAGAGGGTAAAAGGATAAAGAATCAAAAAGGGTAAGAGGATAAAGAGGAATATTTTTGGCATTTTTGAAAAACATTTTATAAAAACAAAGAATGAAAATATTTTTGGTGTTGTTAACACTTTAGGAAAAGTGTTAATGAACTTTTTGGATTTTCTGATAACTTAACAAAAAAAAACTTTTTACAAAAAGTGGTATATGTGCAAGTACGGGTCTGAAAACTGCTTAAAACACACTTACAGCCTCCCCGGAAGTGGCGCCAAAATTTGATTCGTGCTAAACCGTCAAGTTATCTCACACAAGCTAGCCACTTGTGAATGGCTAACCGTAAGAAACTTAAAACAGTTCAAACACAAAATGCAATTTAGATCAGAGGAATATAGTGGATTCCTGGGTCGTTAAGTCCCACGGAGGATGAATGGTGTTTAACACAGTCAGATGTCGAATAATCACTAAGGATAGTGATCAGTAAGGATTTTGGAAAATTTATACCTAAAGAAAAGATTTGTAAATTACAGAGGCTTAAATGCAAATTAAAGAAAATTAAAAAGTTAAAATATATTAAATAAACGCTATCACTATTTTTACAATGATGTTTTTGTGATTTTATAAAACAAAATAACTTAAATAAACTATTTTAACTAAAATGTAAACTTAAATTATCTAAAAACGTAACTTAAAATGAAAACGAGCGTTATGTATAAAAATTACGCAAGTGCGCAAGCAAAAATGTAAAATTTATGAAATAAAAGTCCTACAAGTGTAAAAACAATTTTCTTACGTAGTATATGACAAAAGAAAATTTTAGAAAAAAGATTTATATTTTTTAGACTTTTATATTTTTTATTATGAATTAAATACTATTTTTCACTAATTAAATGTTTAAAAATACTAAAACTATTGAGAAAAATCTGAAACTTTTTTATAAAATACTTTATACTAATACAATTATATGAAAAATACAAAAGTTGAAAAAGCTATTTCAAATAAGCTAGAAATAAGCTTAAATACTCGTATAAGCTTAAACTGACAAAGTGTACTTAAGTATTAGATTGTGCAAAATAAAACCAGTCAAAGACCCAAGGGCAACTGGTATACAGGTACACACTTATCACTCTCAAAGGTGGGAGGTCTCAGGTTCGAGCCTGCCTCCCCACCTTTTTGCTAAACACATTTTTTTTTCGATTTTTCTTTTTACAAACTTATTAAGCACAAGAAAATAAGCAGTTTTTACAACTACCACTTTTACAAAACAACTAATAAGCTCAGTGAGAGCTTATTTAATTCAACAGTAGCTAAGAAAAAGAAATAAGCAAAAGAGTTTAAGCCAAATGGCTTTTAAGCTAAAAATAAGCACAAGATACACTGGAAATAAGCTAAGCTACTTAAAATAAGCTAATACAACAACTGAGAATGCAAATAACTTAAAAATAAGCACAAAACAAACTCAAATAAGCACTTATCTCAACTGGTGCACAGGACACTTTTGTTTTTGCTAGGCACCTTTAAGATTAATTTTAAGCACTTAAATGAGCTTAAATTTGAAAATAAACACTGGACTTAACAAGATGACCAGATAAGCTATTCAAAAAGCTAAATTACAAAGTTTGGCTTAAGCTAATAAGCTTGTGAGAAGCTTATGAAGAAACTGAAAAACCACTGAGTAAAGACTCAGTGTACTGAGTAATATGGGACAAACTAAAAAGCACTTGCAGGCCTATCAAATAAGTTAGGAAGTTGAATTTTAAGCTTGGACTTTTAAGATGGCTTGGTTAGCTTTTTAAAAAACTAAAATTCACAAGCTAAGGTTAACTAGTGAGCTTGTGACAAGCTTGTGAATTCGACCATAAAACTGTGCATAGGGCATGGTTTTGACTTTTTAAGAATTTGAACCAAGTTGACTTTTATGAGATTTAGATCAATTCTATGCACTGATTATGTTATGTTAAGTGATAATAAAACTAGATTGAGCAATTATAACAACTTACGAACAAGAAATCATAATCATAGATCAT